>VKOC01000001.1:54811172-54901699 GCA_009364415.1 Spea multiplicata | reverse complement strand
GTATCTACCCCTTCCCTATCTACCCCCTCCTAACTTTCTACCCTCTCCCCCTTTGAATGTTCACTTACCTTGTTGAAGTCCAGCGGTGGGATCGCGAGGCATCTGCCTCCCTGTTCTGCCGCGGTGTGCACGGCTTCACTGTTGAGCGCCGGTATATGACGTCATATACCGGTGCTCAGCATGAAATGCCGGCACCGCGACCAAGGCCACGCGGAGAAGAGTGAGAGGCGCCAAACGGTTTCTGAAAACGTATGCCTCAGCGACCGTTCGGCGCCTCTCTCCTCCAGTCTATTAAAAAAAAAAAATACGGCGTTTCAATTGGGGGGGCACAGCATGCCGATGCCACTGGTTCCAAGGTGTGCATGCTGACTGGTGCTGGAAGTGATTTCGGGGACAACACAATACATCTGGGTGATCTCTGGGAGTGATTACAGCTCTCTTGGTGAACTATGAATTATGAACAGCCAATCCCAACTAGTTTCTTCTTCAAAATAGGCCAATTAGGCCCTGCATAAAATAATGTATATGCAGTTGACGCCTGTAAAACCATTGATAAGCATTAAAATGGAATGAAACTAGCACTTTCAACCCATTTTCATCCAATGGTAATCTGCATAATGCAGAGTTAAATTAGATGATATTCCTACATTCTCATGCATTATGCATACATTTTTAACAAATAAACCCCAAAATATTTAACACTGTTATTTAACACTTACGTCTGTTGTAAAGAGACATTTTATAGCAAATAATTGGACACATGTAATGTAGTGTTAAGTCTTAAAAACTAATGTCAACTGCTAGAGCAATCTAGTTGGAGAATTAGCTGCTCTACTATAGAGTGTTTGTTCA
Source organism: Spea multiplicata (assembly GCA_009364415.1). Taxonomy (NCBI): domain Eukaryota; kingdom Metazoa; phylum Chordata; class Amphibia; order Anura; family Pelobatidae; genus Spea; species Spea multiplicata. The sequence goes on along the minus strand of VKOC01000001.1, from coordinate 54,900,847 downwards.
TAAAACCCAGAGGAAGCCCCATGGACATTGAGATCTTTAATTATTAGCTTTGAAACTCAGTTAAGGTCTCACCGCCAGCCCTGATCCTCTGGGTTTGGCTGCTAAGATGAACTTCTTATTGAAATAAACAAGAGAAGGGAGCACTGGGAAGAAAAAAGTAAAAATATAAATGCTGAGTAGTAAGTCTGCTAAGAGCTTTCACTTGGATTGGAGCCAAGTCCCCTCAAAAGATATTCAACCTCCACTTAAGTTTAGGACCCTTGCCACAATCCTAAAATGTCCTAGTGATAAAATTGCGGAGGACTGGCAGTATGCACAGTTACTAGATGACATCAGACTGGAAATAGGTTGACAAGGACAATGGTAGCTAATTGGGATTACAGGAAAATCAGGGATCATTCAGAAGAAAATATTAAAGGTTCCCACAGTAGTGTAGTTTAATTTATATTGCCAACTGTAGACATAATTTGTACATATATGACAAGCAGGTGCATTTATCTCAGACTTTGGGAAGGTACATTTTTTGCAGTAATATTTTTAAAAAAATAATATTTGTGTCACACACTGGGTAAGCAGGTTAGCGAGGGGCCTCGGTGCAGGGATAGTGTTGTCTGTTTGTACACTGCGATTCATGATGCAAGGTAGACAGGCATACAGCAGACAGAAGTGCAGGACTGGAACTGGCAAGGCTGATGCTGAAATAGAAGCCCACCGGCAGGGCACACGACTGGAAGCTCACTGGCAGAGCACAGGACTGGACACGCTGCTGGAAGCCCTCAGGCTGGGCACACGACAAGAAGCCCACTCGCAGGGCACATGACAGGAAGGGCACACGACAGGAAGCCCACTCGCAGGGCACACAAATTCGCAGGAGCAATACAGGATCAGGAATAAAAGGAAGCCAGGAAATATACAGGAACAGGGCCAGGGCAAAACGGTCCTATTATTACAATGCCAAGGCCCTGTTTGCAGGAAGCTACAGCCCTTTATACTGCAGGCCAGCAGGTAACGAGGACAGGTGACAACAATAGGAGGAGAGCAGAAACATAGGCAGAGCGGCCACTAGAGGCTGAACTAGGAACAGTCCAAAAACCTGAATACACAATACAGGAGCCAGGAAACCAGGGCAGAATGTCACAATTTGAACATACTCACATTCTCACATTTGAAAATATATACATACTCTGAATGATCTAATAGATTTTCAGGATCAGATGCATGCTGGGCTAACATGTAACATCCTCCCTGTTGTGCTTTCTAGTCTTTCTAGTCTTCCTAGTCTTCGGTTAGAAACTAACAGTATACTAAAAATAACATTTTATTGTGTAAACCCCCACATAATTCATATTGCTATAATAATGTCTGAAGAGGTCTAACTGATGCTTGGTAGGGGTTGAAAGATATGGTCTTAAATATGTCACACTTTTAGCACATACATTATTACACACTGGTGTACTACATAGAACAAATTTGTAAGACTTTAAATGATTAAAATGCTAGGATACACAGGGAGTATAGTGAACTAAATTGCACATGCTTATGAAAAAATATGGATGGTTGAGTGTTTTAGCAGTATAGAACTATTTGAAGATTTGAGGTAAAACAATAATCTATATCGAATTAACATACTTTGTTGTCTTGTTGCAATGAGTTTATACTGAGCAGAATGCTACATTTTAATTTTGAAATGGATAATGAGTTCTATCAGCTGTTTCATATATTTTGTTGCACATAATACTACCTGTAAATCACAGCCAAATGTTAAACCTCTGAGTTATAAGAGTGCAGCATGCTAGTCAAACATGGCATGAAACAGCACACTGTAATTTAGTATTTTGGCTCTCATGACCCTATGCCATCTGTCTGTATCTTGGCTTAGCTGCTGGTTTGGAAATTTGAGATAAGCCCGAGAGAGTATGCCACATACTGAAGATGCAAAGAAAGAAAGAAAACAAAATATGTTTTACAAACATTACGTTATATTCGCTATTATGTTTAATGCTGGGAAGTAGCTCGGCTTGTGATACTAAGAACTAGACATGTGCATTCACATTCATACAAACTTTATTTTTAAGGAAATTTGTCAATTTTGTGCATCCCGATAACGAGGAGTGCCCCAGAGGAAACAAATGAAAATGAATGGAAATTTCAATGTGAAGTAGCCATAAGAAAATAGCAAAACTATTGAAAATGACCATTTCTACCATCAGGGCAATAATTAAGACTTTTCAGTCAACTGTAAATGTTATGAATTAACCTGGAAAAGGATGTGTGTCTATATTGTCTCAATGCACTATGAAGAGGATGAATTTGTGTGGCCAAGGATCACAGCTAGAGAACTGCAGAAGTTAGTTGCATCTTGGGCTCAGAAAGTCTCCAAAACTAGAATGTGAAGTAACCTACATCATCATACGTTGTTTGGAAGTGTTTTAAGAGAAAAAGCTCTACTCTCATCCAAAAACAAACTCAACGGTCTTCATTACTGGAACTTTAAATGGGATCAGGTTCTACGGTCAGATGAAACCAAAATAAAGCTTTTTGCCAATAAACACAAAGAGGTGGGTACGACGCATGAGAGGTAGCCACATAGAGAGGTAGCCTCAAGCACAAGGTTAAATATGATGGTGGCTCTTAATGTTTTGGCGCTGTTTTTCTGACATTTTGTTAGGAGACATGGCACCAAATATCAACAGATATTAAATGAACACTTGACTGCCTCTGACAGAAAGCTTAAAATGGGTCCTGGTTGGATCTTCCAGCAGGGCAATGATCTAAAACATACATCAAAATCAACACAAAAATAGTTTACTGATCATAAAATCAAGGTCCTACCATGGCCATTCCAGTGACTTGAACCCCATAGAAAATCTGTAGGGTGAACTGAAAAGAACAGTCCACAAGTGAACCTCAAAATTTGAGGGATTTGGAGAAATTCTGTATGGAGGAATGGTCTCAGTTCCCTTGCCATGTATTCTCCAATCTCATCAGGCATGATAGGAGAGTTGCTATTTTGGCAAAGGGAGGCAGCAAAAGTATTGACTAAATGGGTGGCAAAAATTGTGCCAAGCATATATTTAACTTTTTTTTTAGATAAACTTGTGTTGTGTTCGCAGAGTATTTTTGTGTATCATTTGAAAGTTATTTTTTTCTCTTTTTCTTTAATAATTGATTTATTTATTTTTGGCAAATAAGCTTTATCAAACGGGTGAAATCAAATGGGTGACATCCCATGCCAGGTGCGGCCGCTCCAGGTTCCCCTCCGGCAAGGATAAATGAAGCAAATGGCCGTATGAGCAGATAGTTGCGGTGCAGGCAGGAAGGTTATGGTAGAGTTCTATCCACATGAGTATAAAATGTCAAACAAGCTTTGTTATTCCTTTTGAGGAGCCTTAAGAACAAAGAAGAGAATCCTCATCCTTTACGCGTTTCGCCCACTGGGCTTAATCATAGATGATTATAAAATGTTAAAATCCATTATGGATTATGAACCCCATATAATATGACTTTGTTACTTACAATGTTCTTATGTGTGGGATAACAAAAACGCCACTGTAAGAAAAAGAAGCATAACCTACATCTGGAATTCTTAGACATTGAATTGGGTACGTATTGTGTTATCTAGATAAGTAATAAATATTGCCTGGTTTATTAAATGTTCACTAAGTTAATATAAAAAAATAAAATAGAAATGTACAACCTATTGTAAATTATCTATAGGTAAGAATTTGTCTTACTTTCATTGTCTTATATCTTTTATATCATGATCACTTTCTATGAGAGTTTGCAAGCAATAGGTTCCCTCCCCCATCAGTCTTGCTTCCAAAGGGTAACCATGACAACGGCAAAAAAATAGGCCAGTGAAGTTTTGTACATAGTCAGAAAAGCAAGATTAGGATATAAGGCTGTAGATTTTGGCATACTTTGCTGTTCAGAAGATCTGCTTATGGCTGGGGGGAGAGCCTTAAACAACCACTCATAGAATCATGGGCTGATTGCATATGACAGCAGTTATGAATAGGCACTTGTATACCACTATTGCACATTATATTTAAGAAACATGATGAATTCATTGTTGACTGTTACCCCGAATCAGCCTTGTTAATGTCACAGCCTTGTAAATGTTGCTGTGTAAGAAAAAGGTTTTTTTTTATCCTTCAACATATTCACAGACAAGGCTTTTAATAATAAAAAATGGCATACTTCTTCTGTAATATCAAAGCAAGGTTATATTGTTTTAGTCTCTAAAAATATTTTTCAAAGTCAAAAATACATTTGAAATTGATAAAGCAAGGTATACTGCCAGTAGGAACACCTTCCATATTAACATAAAATCGGCTCAAATGTGATAAATCTGATTTATTGTCAGCTTGAGTGGGAATTGGGCCTGGCCCCCATAGCAAGCCCCATTACCAAGTCAAGTGATGCCTCTGTGATGGACAGACTAGGGAGAGGTCTTTGTTCATATGAGCCAAAAACGATTCATAAAAGTGTTTAATTCCGTTTTTGGTCCATTTGTTTACAGACAACAAATTTTGTCTCTTGCCCTTTTGGTTCGGGGGGGGGAATCATTTTACATTCAGAAATGAAATTCATGGTCACTCACTATCATTCACTCTCTCATGCTCTTTCACACTCTCACTCAGGCTCTCTCATACCATCATTTGCTTTAATGCTCCCTCTCTTTTAAAGTCTCCCTACCTCCTCCTTTCTTCACCGCCCAGTTCCCCTTCTCTTGACTCTTGTTCTTCTGTCTCCTTTCTTTATCCACTGCTCTAAAAAGTTTTGTTTCTTTGTCCTCTTCACCATGTACAACTGGGTATGGCCTTCTGGTGAATTACTGGAAAAAGGGCAGAGCCTACAAGCCCGCCTGGAAGCTCCACCATTTTGCATTAGTTCACCAGGAAGCCAGAATAATGACAGATTTGCTGCAAAAGACAAGCGTTTTTGCACCTCTCTTTCTAGTCTTTCCTCTCTCTGCACTTCTGCAGAGCCATAGAAACAGCCCGCCCCTGTTATGCAAATTGGGGCGCCCAGAAGCTGACCCCTTTTGAAGGCCTTCACCAGAAGGCCATGTCCAAGGAGATGTGGATGAAGAAAGAAGACACAAGGAGCAGAAGACAAAGAAAGAAGGCCGAACTGATCGATGAAGATTAATCCTACCATAAGACTGTATGAATAGATTGAGCTACCCAGATAATAGAGACAGAATGCTTGCTTGCCAAAAATATTGTGTTATGTGAAAACAATGGTTGTTTTATGACATAAAATGATACCATATTTATAAACAGCTGTGATACTATTAACAAAAAAATAGTTGGTGAGCATCCCTCTTTTAACGGGTGAACACTTTTTCTTGATAAATATGAGAAGTACTTTGCAAATATTTAATCACTTTTACAGAAATAAGATTACAAAGGACACTCATATCTGACTGATGTCTGGAGTACATTTTGCACAAGGGGCAATACAAAGACTTAAACTGACTAGATGACTGCTTACTGTTAAAGGGTGTTTAAGCAGAAAAATTATGTTTTAAAGTTATTCATATGAATCCCAAAGGGAAATCTTGAGATGTGCTACAAAAGATTACTGCTGCTTGATTTTATTTTCACTTACACATATATCAACTGCTGGATCAAAAACCCCAATGCTAAAATGTAGGCAGCATTCATCTGCTGATTATAGCAAACAACATTTTAACCCCTTAATGACAAAGACTGTACATGTACGGGCTCAAAATGCATTGTTTCCAATGGGTTTGAGGGCCGCCCATTGTCCTTAAGGGGTTAATGTACAATTTGAAATATTTATGCACACAATGATGGTTCCCTTCTATTTCAATTTAAGCATCATGGGGCCACCTAGAGTACTAGGAGACATTTCAGGGCTACAAATAAAATTTAAGGGTAAAAGATATAGGATGTAAAATGTTAATTTGCCAAAGATATGTTGGTTTCAGCTGCATGATCTTAAATAGTGCAATATTTAAACTTTTAAACATTGATTATACTGAATTGCATAGAACAAACAAACAGCATTTGCATTAGAGGTCAAAAAATACATTAGTCACACAATAGCCTTCTCTAATAACTAAGTACTAAGTACCGTATTGGCTCGGATATAGGCCGCACCCGAATATAGGCTGCACCCTAAAAGTTTGGTGTTTTTTTAAAGAAAAAGTTTTTTTTAATGGATATGCTGCCACTCACTGTCCCCCCCACTCCCGAGATATTGCTGCCACACTGTCCCCCCCACTCTGAGATATGCTGCCCTGTCCCTCCGCCTCCTGAGATATGCTGCCACTCTGACCCCCCTCGAGATATGCTTCCACTCTGTTCCCCCAGATATGCTGCACTCTGTCCCCCCCGAGATATGCTTCCCACTCTGTTCCCCCCCTCGAGATATGCTGCCATCTGTCCCCCCCCGAGATATGCTGCCACTCTGCCCCCCCCCGAAGATATGCTGCCACTCTGTCCCCCCCCCGATTTACCCAGAGCAGACTCCCGGGTGTCTTGCGGGGCCGGAGGGGGACATCTATGCAATACGCGTATACAACTCCCGGTGCCAGCACTCAGCGGAAGTGCCGGCACCGGAAGTTGTATACTCGTATTGCGTAGATGTCTCCCGCCGGCCCCGCAAGAATCCAATTCCCGGCAAGGGAGATTGTTAAAGCACATTGTGCAGACGTGCCGGCAGCGGAGGTTGTTTACCCGCATCGCCGCTGCCGGTGAACGTCTGTGCGATGCGCTTAGACAACCTCTCGTGCCGGTACTTCCCCCGTGGAAAGTGTCGGCAGGGGAGGCTGTCTGAGCATATCAGAGAGTAGGATGCAGGTCCCCTGCACCGCTGCGGGGGATCTGTATCCTAACCCCGCTGCCTGCCCGGCACCAGGGACTGCATGTCCCGGGCGTCGGGCGCTAGACCCCGAATATAGGCCGCACCCCCACTTTAAAGAATTAAAGTGGGGAAAAAAGTGCGGCCTATATTCGGGCCAATACGGTACTTCTCTACTTACTAACAGCTGTCCCCTGATGTGCAACATTTAATTTTTGATCCAAAAGGCAAATTTGTAGCAACATTTAAACTCACCAATGGGTTCTAAAATCAATATATTAATAATTGTTAAAAAAAAACCAAAAAACATTGCCCATTTGAAGTCATTCTCAGTTGTCTTATGTCTTACTTAGTCTTACTTAGTCTTAAAAAGACTTACTTAATAAAGTTTACACACTGTGGATCCCCAATATCTTGAATGTGATCCTACTTACTAGAAGAAAGATGAAGCACTTGCTAAATGAGCCCAAGTGAGAGCCTTCCACGGCAACACTTCTTATATGATTTATAGACTAGTAGATTGATTAAAAAAATGCAAGTAAATAAATAGCATTCAGGCTTAACAAGAAGCAGTATGTGAGTCTTTTTCCAACCGTCTACCATCAACCAATGAAGGACAGGTGCAGGTGTACAGTGCGTATTAACCCCTTCTACAAAAAAGAAGAAAAAAAAACGAACACGAAGAATGTACATGAATATTTGCCCGAACCGAACACAGGAACGGGTAAATATTCGTGGAATACGAAGATTTTTACCCCCACAAAGATGAACACGAAGAGTTGACCAGCGTCCTAGTCTAATAATTAGTATAATTTATACCTATATTATATAGAGTATATCTATATTTACTTTTTTCATTGTGTTGAATTTAAATCAGTATTGAGATACATTTTTTTTGTGATCACTCACGTTATATGTGTTGTTATACATACTAACATACCTAGACACACACACTAACATACCCAGACACACACACATGTTCTCGCACTAAAATACTCACATACACTAACATACCCCAAACATAAATATATATACCTTTATATATATATATATAAATAATATATATATATACTATATATATATAATATATATATATATAATATATAAATTATATATATATATACCTTATTTTTGAAAAAGTGGTTTAGTTTCATTTGTATTCATTTAATAACTTGTTTTTGTTTTTATTCCTGAAAACACATATTTGATACCTCAACAATATTAATTTATGGATCAAGGAAATATAACTTTACAGTATTATATGCAACCCTCATACACAAAAGACAGGGAGATATAACCCAGATAACAATTTACATACCTAATATATTCAGCAATGTCAGTTATCTGAAATAAACACCAATATGAATATAAATTTGCATACAAATGCAGTTATGACAGTCACATTTTACTGACTGAAACCAAGAGCTAATTTAAAGTGCGGCTATGTTTACTTATAAAGAGAAGATGACAAACTGTGGTCTGGGAACTTTTCTAGGTTTTCATTGTTCAATGGAATTATCAAAGAATGAGGTAGTCTTTTGTGACCAACCTAGGGTTTGCGATATCTGCCATTTTGTCCAGGATTCATATTCACATTTTGTTGGTTAACACACATAACAAATGTAAATGTATTGTTGAATATCTACAGTGTATAGACTTTATTAAGTAAGTCTTCTCCTTTTTCTTTGTGTGGGTGTGTTAGTGTGAGTGCCTGGGTATATTAGTGTATGTTTGTGGGTATTTTGGTGTGGTGACATATGTATGTTGGTATGTGTGCCTGTGAATGTTAGTGTGTGAGCATGTGTTTTTGTTTGGTTATACAAGAATGTGTATATCTGGTTGTGTTACTTTAAGTATCTGGATATAATTGTGTGGGTATCTTGATGTGTTACTTGTGTGCATGTAAGTTACTGTTGAGTGCCTGTATGTGTGTGTTAGTGCGAGTGTCTGAATGTGTGTCTTGATGTGTGTTAGTGTGAGATAATGTGTAGGAGGGACAAGGGAAGGAGAGAGGAGATAATGAAAGAGAAGCAGAAGAAGGATAGATAATGAGGAAAGGGAGAGATAAAGAGAAAGAAGAGATAACGAGAAAGAGTATCCTGCTTTTGGTTCCTATATCACTTACCTGTTCCTAGCTATCCTGATTTCCATGTAATGACAAAAGATAACGTCCGTATGTCATTTCAGCTCATGCTTAGCTTCCTAGGGATGCTAAACTGGCCAAGTGAAACTCCCAAGCACTCCCTGTCCTTACAAGGACCGGCCAGTCTATGGCAGTTTCTGTCACGGTGCATTTCAGGTTTTCCAGGTGAACTTGAGTACAGTTTATAGTGTGTGTGTGGGCATTTTTAAGGGCAATCTGTATTTTGACAGCCTGTCCCTTACTGTTTATATTTTTCACCTAAAGAGGATATAATGATTCATTTTTACACATCTTAACCCAAGAGGACTAATAAAAAAAAGGTCTTTGCTGTGAAAATGTCTGCCATGAACCATGTCCATGCCTATACTTGTTACTTAGTGTCTGAAAAGTCTAATATTTGTAAACACGAAACTGGATACATAAATGCCAATCTGCGTTTTTAATTAAATGAAATTTTTAATTTTAATTTATTAAATGCATTGCGAGTAAATATTACGTTATTATATTTAAAATCCTGTGAGAGACCTATATCATTTTGTTTTTCATACATTGCTTGGAGCTGTGCTGACCTTAATATTTTGGTTATATTTAGGTAATTAGGAATTGACACATGCTCAATTTAGCTTGTATGTTGCACCGATTAAGACAATGTGTTGTTTTTAAGAAAATAATTGTCTTGGCTTATTCAGTTATATGCTAGAAAAAAAAGTGTTGAAAACGTTTACTAAAATGTGTAATAAGCATATTATCTCCACTGGAAACAACATCGAAATATCCTTTTTTGTATATATATATATATATATCATAGTACCAGAAAGCAAGTGGAATTTTAGTGCATGTGGTGCAATCTATGAGTGATAATATATCATTTAAGGTGAAAGAGTCTTCTCGAAAGGGTGTGAGAGGATTTAGATGAATGGAAGAATGCAGGCACTGCTGCAATATAGCGAAGCCTGACACAATTTGGATGAAACTTGTATAATTTAGAAGAAGATAGTAGGACATGTCTTATTATAAAGAAGATCACCAGAATGATATGAGAGCTAGAACTATAAATGTTAAGAGTGATAAATGACCGTTCAGGGGACTAGAATAGGTGATACAAGGAACAGATACTTTAGTATTATAGTGGTAAGTATGATAGAATGCATCAGAAGGGAACCAAACTAAAGTAAGGAAGGTATGGAAGAATGTATGTGAGGGTGGAAGACATTAAGTGAGGAGAGGTAAGAAAATAATAGCAAAAATACTCAGATAGCTAAAGGCTACACTGGAATACATGATGGATAATGCAATTTGCCAGCGGTTAATCAATGATTTATGTTTTTGAACCAATTTTACAAGTTTGTACAGTCTAGTTGACATTATTCTGTTTGTCAGTCGTTTATTGGCCAGTTAAACCCTTACATGCCATTGCATCAAACTGAGGGCAATTTTGTAGTGTCCATGAGTGGTCTGTGGACTACAATTGAAAGGGAGGTATTAAAATGGATTAAAGGGCAACTCCAAACATAACTTTGGTTCTATTTCAATGTTAATATAACTTAAACAGATTTAGCATCATTTGCTGATTCAGAAATATATGAGATTCGTAACAGTTCTTTTGGTATGTTTTTAGGTCTGTTATCTCCCCGATATTTAGACACACTGCCTTATGGTAGATAATAGAATTCCTCAGTTTTAATCATCGCCTAGAGGGACCCTTAAAATGTATTAAGGTCTACTAGGAAGGGACCTCCTAAGCATGAGCAGGACTTCTATATCATCCCCATAATAATCAGTTCAATGTGTTGGGAAGTTATCCAAAATTTAACTGACTGAAAACAATGGTGACCACAAAATCTACAGATAAGGGAAGTTTATGGGAACATCGTGAAACAAATCCTGTCCTGTCACACCGTATTTAAATCTCAAAGACAAATATTGATTGCATCACAAGACTTCCCCATTAATGCATTTAGAAAAATATGTGTAATGTATTTCATCAGAGTGATTAAATTGTTTAAGAGAGTTTTGATGGAAAATAATTATAGCTTTGAAGAAAAATGTTTAGAAACGTCAATGATTGCTGCTTTTTTAAAATTGCAAATTTCCCAGTAGTCAACAAGAATTTGAGCGTTGGAAAATCTCACATTTGAACACTCTTAAAAAGATTACTGAACATAAGAGATGTAATCAAGCTTTTATGGTGTTTTCATGTTCTTGCTAATCTTTTCCTGATGTTACGTTAAAGGATACGTTAATCAGCACAGTGAAACTGAGAAGCATTACCCTCAAGCATGGCCCAGTTATTAGATGAAGCTTAACCCTATCACCGAGCTCACGCATAAAAATTTAAAGGCATTTGTTTATAATCCAAAGAGCTACAACATCAATGATACTGATAATGTAATTTATGCAAATTAACATTTATACCATAATTTTATATGGTTTTCTTCCACTCTATTTGTTCATTCTAAATTAAATATAGCTAATTAAAGTTATACTGAAATATGAGTACTATCCATGTTTAAATGTACAATCCTTGGAAATAGTTTATATATATATATTGAGATTGATATATATTTATATTCATTTGTTTTTAATAGTTTTATTTATACAAAATGTTTTTCATTTCATGTAGTATAGGGTTTACATTTTGTAGCCAGTCTGTTAGTATTGTATTGGACCTAGTTCTTACAATTTAAAATAATTTGCTTAACAAATTCTCAAAATAATTATTCTTCTTCATTTTGAAATTTAATTTATTATTTTATATTCTTTTCATTCTTATATGTTTTTAAGATTATTAAATTACTCCCACAGAGCAATTTGGCACAATCATGCACACATATATTATCTTCTTATTAATATACATTTTGTTATTGTATATTTATTATGTAATTTCCTTTTACAATTCTACCACAGTAAGAAAAGTATATTCTTTGATCATATAAAAAATATGGGTGCGAAACACATCAAGCGGTTTCTTCAGCTTTTTGTACTTTTCCATGTTACCTGCATAAATAAAGGATCTCCATAGGCAGTCCGTTTTGAATTATGTCATTTAGTAGTCGAGTCAAAGTGCATGGGTTTTCTTCGGTTTGTATAATCCCTGCTGGTTGGATACGCTGCTTCACATGTTGCACCTGCTTGTTGTGGTCATCTTTGTCAAGATGATTGTATGGATTGTACTTTTATGATTTTTTTTAGAATAGGGTTCCTTCTCACATAGACTTTGTACATGCCCTCTCTTATAAACACACATGAAGAAGTTCCTGCTTTCTCTCTGCCTCCCTCCTTCCCTGGTTTCTTCACAGGATGCTAAATGTTCAAACTGGGTACTGCTTACTGTAATGTCATTGTTACAGAGAAAGTTCATGTGTGGAAACTCCTAGGGGTGACAATGTTTAGGGCTACATTGATATCAGATGAAAACTGCTAACACCTACTGCTACCGAACTCTTGCATATCTTGAGACCCTCACAGAAGACAGATAGATTGCATTACATTAGTTTCACCCATAACTAAACCCCTCCTCCCCAAAATTAAGAAAGGCATCGAAAGGATGACATACAGGGTGCAGATGGTGTGATATTGGTATAAATTATAGCATATCTGACTGTGCAGTACATTTGTGTATTCGATTCATATGAATTTAAATTTTAACAAAATTTGTCAATTTTTGTCATTTTGTACAAATCCCCAATAACGGAGAGGGACCCCTATCAAAACAAACAAAAACAAAGCAAAAAAACTCAGCATTCCATTCCATTCCATTGGTTCTTTCACTCTCTGTAAGGGCACTGGGTGCCATATCAGGTAAGAGTCTTGATGCAGGGGCAGGTTCGGGATCAGAGCATAGCTGTAGGCAGGCTGCTGTATCCAGTTCAGGGCTGCGCTCCACTTTAGCCATCTATAGGTGTTCTGAACACAAGCAGGATATTACCTTGGGGTGAAAAGCTCATCAGTACAGGTAGCAAACTGGAAGCGGGCCGGCAAGACATACAGTAGGAGCACAGCTGGAAGCCCTCTGGCAGGGCACACGGCAGGAGCACGGCTTGGAAGCCCTCTGGCAGGGCACACGGCAGAAGTGCGGCTTGGAAGTCTTCAGGCAGCGCACACGGCTTGGAAGCCCTCAGGCAAGGCACACGGCTTGGTAATGGCTGGACAAGTAGGTAAGTCCGGGACACGCCGGACCCTTGTACACAAATATGGATCATAAATGTAGCCAAGTCATACACAAGAGATCAGAACAAATGCGGCAGAGCAGTAGCTCAGAATACAAGGCCATGAACACAATGCTCTAGCACTGCTTGTAGGATAATGCCTGGTTTATATTGGGCCTTAATTGTTAAACGAGGGGCAGGTGTGTCATGAGCACGCAGGAATAACATGGCTAAGGAGAGGTAGAAGGAAACAGCAAAACTCACACTCTCATTCATGTTTTCTCATGTTCCCTTTGAATGTCTACTTACCTTCTCTGCTGACCGCTTCTCTGTCTCCTTGCTCTTCTTCATCTGTTGCTCCTTGTGTCTTCATTCTTCATCCATTTCATGTGGACAGGGCCTTCCGATTAATTATCATGATTACGTTAATATCTAGGTTGAAAAACAACCATTAACTGAAACAGGAGCAGCCAAACACACTAACACGGAGAGATAACTAAAAACAGTTTAATGTCAAAACACATACACAATGGCAAGACTGGGGGGGGGGGCATCTGATTGTCTCCAAATTTGTAAAGAAGAACAAGGAAGTGATAGTTTCCCCCCTGACATCATCAAGTCTGTCTGATTTGATTTAGATTTCTTCTCTTCACTCACTTTGCATTTTATTAAATGATGACAATTACCTAGCAACATGTCTATTTTTCAAAGAATTCTTACTTTACAGCATTTTTTTCACACATGCCTAAAATTTTTGCACAGTACCACACAAAAGATCATGCAAAAACACGAGTAAGGTTTGTTTTATAGCATTTCTAAGCAAATATTTCTATATTTCTTTTCAGTATCAGAAAATAATATGCAAGCTTGTCTGGAATTGGCAGTGAGTTGAATAATCACATATGGTGTACTATGAGTTTTACGAGTGGGACGTGTTTAGTATACGGTATGCTCACTTTCCTTCTGTTTTAAATGTAACAGACAGATTTTTTCACTTAATTCACTTAATAAATACAGTAAGCAAGTACAAAATGACACTAACAGAACTCATCTTTAACTGTCCATCTTTAACCGAACATTGGGCAGATTAAAAAACAAGACATTTATGTTGAGCTAAAAATGAACCATTGTGAAAGTTTTTTTAGAGGTCCAATTATCAGAAAAGTTACTTGTAATTATTTTAAAATGATATTCTAAATACGGAGGGGTTTATTCACTACACACTTATATGACCCCAAGTTACCTCCCACATGAAAAGTTGGATATGCTGGGATACCCCCCTGGGATATTTACTATGTTGATTGAAAAACAACTGTAGGGATTCATTTTCCTGTATTTATCCTGTGTTGAACCCGGAAAGAAAAAACATTTGGTAGAAGAAGATGTTGTTAATTTATATCATGTTGACCAATACTGACATTGTTTTTATTTCTTGTGTGCAAAAAGGCCTCTGAGAGACTCACTTTCAGCACCATGGAACAAATGGGTTTTCTAGAAGGTTTTGTTAAATGTCTTAATGCACTTATAGTGTAGCTCTGGGGTTGCTTTATTCACGCCAAAGCACATCGATTGATCTTAGCATGATTAATGTTTCCTAAAACTTTAAAACATTGAATGTGATCATATGGACAAGGACATTTAGTGAACTGCATGGATTATAGTCCTATATTAGTTACATTAATGGATAATGACCAGTCATGTCTGGAGAACACGCTCATACAGAGTCCCTCACAGCCAACAAGACATGAGACTTGTTGTAAAAGCAAAAATACTCACTCTTAACTGGAATAAACAATATTGCACAGTAATATACTACATACAATGCATCAACTACACCCTGTGACAATTATACTAGCAGTTACAGAAATACACTTCAAAATAAAATCACAAAATTAATTAAGGATCAAGGAGCATTGCCTATTGTTTGATCTGTTCTTGTAAAGAATGATGTGGATATTAACATTTTCTTTCATGAGCTGGCGCTTAATGCAAGACAGTTTTGGGAAATCATTCTAACAAAGCCTAGGTGCATTATTGGAATTATAGCACAAAATGGACCATTACTCTTTGTGCATGAGCCAAAAGCAAGCATTCCATGCGTGAAATCTTCACATATTGAAAGGTCCTGTTATGGTGAGCAGAATAGTCCATGAGTACACCCCTTAAGCGGTGTCTACGATGTCCAAAGGCAACTAATGAAGACTTACATTTGCAAACTCACAATAAAGTTATTTACATGACTTTCATTATAGAATAATCCTGCACACATATACAATATCAACGATGATACCAAAAATCAATGAGTGAGAGAAGACATAGTTAATATAAGAAAACTTCAAGATTTACATGCTTTTTGCTGTTGAGCAGAAAAGTGATACCAATCTCTATGCTTTTTTATTGTGTTTACCACTGTATTTATGCATTTAATAAAGCAGAAACCCTAATCTGATGTTTTTTGTCAAATTTAATATAGTAGATAAAATTTGACTGAGATGTTTAATGTACAACAGTGAACCGTTATCTTGTTGTAGAAATTGAAAAAGTTTGCTATTCTGATGGAGAGATACTGTGTAAAATATTGTTGAAACACTATTTAAAATATTTGGCTATAGGTATCTTTAACTGACACTTTTTTGGTTAATCACATCAGTTTGTTTTGTTTATAAGAAGAATCATACATTTTGGTCTGCCATAAAATGACAAAATACTTAAGTGCTATAATATCTATCTGCCGGCCCAGACTGGGCATCTGATACACCGGGAAAACGCTGGCCAACAGCATCACACAGTCACAGAATCTGCAATCAGACCAGGTGCTGCATAAAAAGGCAGTGTGCGGACGGGCATATTAGCCGTTGATTGCATGTCATCAGGCAGTCTAAAAGTGCCAGGGCCACCTCGCCATCACCAGTCCAGCACCGTCTATCAATCACAAATGGTTGATGATGGTCACAAAGCATAGATGATCTAGTAGATGTTCTACTTTATGTGTGCTTCAATTTAAAATGGTTTTACCAGGAGAAATACAATTAATAAAATGTATTTCAATTTAGAATTTTAAATCAGCTCTCAAAAACTTGAATTGTTATTTCTTCAGACAAAAAAAACATGAATAAATGTAACATTTTCAGGAAAATTCTATCCAGTGCATTATTAAAAGCAAAATAAATTTGGATCTATTCTTCCTATTAAACACTTAAAAGCTAAATAATGAAGCCAGCATGTTTACAACATCTGCACATAATTGTAATACAAAGTGTTTAATGTATTTAATTCTTGGAACTGCTGACAAAGCCCAATGAATAATGAGCATCATGTCATCTATATAAATGTGAACAAAACACGATGACCAATTGTTATTTTGATAGATAATCTATATTTCCATTTCACTGTATTGCCTTCTCTGATCTTCTTATCATGACCATGTAGTATGTGCATCTTTGTCATTAATGGTATGACCTGTGTGTGTTGTATAAACTGTTATAATTTGGAAACTCCAACACATTTAATCCAATGTCTAATATATGCTATTGGAGAATGGATGTAAGGTTTGATTAAATGCTTTTTTCAGGGGGGCAAAATATGGACATTTAACTCTTAGAGTGGGGAGACCAGTGGTCTCTCCCGGCTAAGTTGCGGCACCAGGATTTTAAAATTCTGTACGAGCGACTCCATTGGTCGCCAGCAGGGGGCTCGTCTGCCATCAACAAATTAAGTACAGGTGGACTTCATTGGTTGATAGCAGAGGAGGCCCCTTCCGGCGACCAATAGAGTTGCTCGTACGGACATTTAAATTCCCGGCGCCAAAGCTGCTGCATAGTGCGTACTGCGTTAACCCCGTATTAGCCCCATCTACAAAAAAAGGAACCGAACCGAACACAGGAACGGGCGAATATTCCCCCCCACGAAGACGAACACGAAGAGTTGGCCGGCACCCAAGCCTAGAAAAAAGTCACATAAAGGAATCAAAATGGGACACTTGGTAGTTCTTCAGTTATGGTAACATTTGGCACTCAAAGTACTGTTATTACATGTTTTAATGATATTCAGCCAACCAAATGTATAGCTGAGAATAACAGTTGTACTCACTTTCCCATGATGCTTAATGTACCAGACAGACTGAGAGTCATGGGAGTTGGAGTATTAAGTAGCCTTAGCTGCCATACATGTTAAACTACCTTGTGCCTGCAGCCTACAAGCTGTGTCTCTGTGTCTATGAAGAAGTAACTACTACATTCCCTAAAAAAATACTGTGAAACAAAAGATACTCAATTAGGGGAATAGCTTAAAAAGTAACCCCGTATTGCCTGTAAAACTTCCATTGTCTCTTTCTTTCCATACTCTGCACAAGGGTTTTGGCAGTTTGACTGGCAAGTGTTTCCAGCAAGAAGACCTTTTCGGGGAAATGTTCAACACCGATGATATGTTTGAGTATGAAAACATGATCCATATAGTCTACACATTATGGCATTTTTTTAAATTACATATCATCCCCCATGCACCAGACCTCTTCCTTATTAACCCATAATGGAGAGGTTTGTAGATTTGAAGAAGGGCTTCGTACAAATGTCTATAGCAACTCTTTGCACAAATAAAATAACAATATAAAAAGATACTTTATATAATATATGTTTACATATCTAAAAAGCATGCAAGCAAAAGAGATAATAAAGTAGAAAATGAACCTAAAGGTAGACAAATAGGCATATTGTATAAAAAGTTTTATTGTAGAAAGAACATAGTATAAGTACTTAATGCTCACTGCTCTCATGGGAACTTTGAGAGATAAAATAAAAATGAAAATGTATATTACTTTACTCTGACATTAACTGAGGCATTGTTATCTTTTATAAATGAAATTTTACTTTCATCCTTCAAATTCCATGGGAAAATTACCTACAGCAACATAATAACAATCAAAGTGGTAAAGATAGTTTATATCCATGAAGTGTATATATATATTCAGTGTACATACAACAATATGCAGAGTACAAAGATTTATGATCATTGTAATTCCCTGTTGGGAGTAAAATGTTAATTAGAGCACCTCAAGGTCCTGTCTTGATGTGTCCCAGTAGTAATGTTTTAGAAGCTCCACCCAAGGTAAGAGTTCTATGTTGGAGGTTTTGGGGTAATGCTGTGAGGTTTTGGGGGAATGCAGCTTAATTCTAAAGCCTTGTCCTTTTGAGGGAGGGGGGAGCAAAGAAATCGAGGACCCAGGTCCAATAACAGGCTCTGAGGAAAGTTATTTAAAGTGATAGATTTGGAATGGATTCTCCTTCTCTGCAAAGGCATTTGGTCATTCTGGAGGACTGAAAGTCTAAACAAAAGACTCAACACAGAAAAAGAACGGCAACTTTAGTAATATGGAATATATTCAACAAGATGTGTCAGTAGAATATTGTTGCTGGAAACGTTGTGACTCTTCGAACAAAACATGGACAGACCATCAAAGTTAGGAAAAGCTGAAAGTAGCAGCAACGTAGGGCCCTTCTAAAGCAGAGGCCATAGGGCAAGAGCCTGCCTAAAGGGCTAGGCCAGACTAGATGTATATGCAAATTGTTACTGAGGAATTGTATTTTGGCAAAATGTATTTTACAACTTTACCTAAGACTAGCAGAAGTTTTTCCAGTACTGGAAAAATGCAAACCTGGCCTGTATTGTGTATAAAACAATTTAAGGTATCCATTTTGCAATTTACCCATAATTCCATTTTAAATACAGTCATTTTGAGCATTGCAATAAAATTCTGAAAGCAAACTTTTTGAACCTTTCCAATCTGCATGGTGCTGCAAAATACCGGTAATCAGCTTTTGTCACATGTGCAATAAACTATTGTCTCCCCCAGGCCTTAAAACCTGATTATTTTATTCGGTAGCACCATGCAGTAATATACCCAGGCCTGATCAATATAGGAAGCTACTGCACACTGCTTATCCATAGCTGATAAAGCTTGTAGCCTGGACCAACCCTTGAAAATAGTTGGTAGGAACCAGAAGGAGTATATTTACAAAGAAGAACTTTCTATGTAGTTTCTAGAAACTGTTAAGGTTGAGTTACCATCAGCTTAAAGAAGAGATGAACAAGTAGAGTATTTATGCATTATATATGTTTATTTGATACAACTTGGCACAATATTTGTCATGGTGCCTTTTTTCTCTAGAAAATTCCAGTAAAATGTATTTTACTGGAATTTACCTCCTTGGTTGTTTTGTGTAACCTATTGCTCCAGATGTATATGCTTTTGTGGTCTGAGGAATGATTAAAAAGCCAGACACTGAACAACCTTCATATCTTGTAGAATATTGACCAAACACAATTATAAGAATAAAAATGTTTCTCTCTGGTTCTATGCTACTTATTGAGCCCATTATTGAGCCCATTAGGACATTACAATGTTTTGTACAGTGACCTCCTTTATGTTAAAGTAAACAAACTGAAATAAATCAATTAATATACTTATTGACAAAAACACATCTTCTTTTAGAGCATTTGAAATTGTCTTTCCGGGGCCAAACAGTAAGGCTAAAATATGCATCAGTATAAAGAAGGAATAATGTGAGCAAACTAAGGAACAAAGTAATGTGGAGGACAATTATTTTTAACAAAATATAAAGCTATAGAGGCAGTCCACAAAAATCAAAATGCTAAATTTTAACTGAATTTTTAGAAAATATTATAGGAAATAATAAAACATTAAGTAGGATGAAGGAGCTTTTTACAACCAACAAAGAAAGGCAAAAGAAAATGTTTTAGTTATTTAATTTGAGTTATCTAAATTTTTAAGGCTAAGGAAAACTAAAAAAAAAAAAAAGAAAAGACCTATAGGTCTTCTCAGGACTATTTCAAGGTTAAGGATCATAGAGACTGAAATACCCAACAGACTTTGGATAAATAGTTCTTATCTGCAATAACACTCCTGTTATCTTTTTTCCTGTCACTGTAAATGTATACAAGAATGCATTATAAAAATATTTTAACATGCAACAACACTAATAAACTTCTAAATGCATGTAGGTGTTTGGTTTTGAAATTTTGGATTTTTTTTTATTTTATCATTTTGGATGAATTGGGGAGAGATTGTCCCTGTGGTGTGCCCCAATGCTCCGTCCTGATGCGAAATGGCCCCAGGAGGCTAGAATTATGCAGGCAGATCGGTAGAGAAAGAGATGCATTTCAAGAATTCTCATGCTTTGTTTCTTTTTGTTATGTGTTGCTTGCATGTTTTGGGACATTCCCCACATACATACATTTATGTTCTTGAGGGCCACAATCATACCTTGCATAGTAACCTTTCGGTAAATGTGTTTGAACAAAAAACATAATTCTACATTTGAAAATTGGCTGTTTACTTATTGTGGAAATCCACTATGGACAAAGATTTGGGAGTAGTTATCAATAAAAGACCTCCTAAAAGTGTGCAATCTCAGGCAATTACCAAAAGGCAAGTAAGTGAATTAGAGGTTAGTTGTTAATAGGGAAAATTCAGAATGCACCTTCATATATTAGAACCACCACTTGCATATGCAGTATAGTTTTTGGCACCACCACATACAAAAAACATCCTAAATCTGCATAGGGTTCAGAGATATACAACAAAATTAATGAATGAATGATCTCAGCTATGAAGAGAAACCCCCATAGATCTTTACAGAGTACACAGGGATCTTAATGTATAGCTTGGAGGAAGAAGAAAGAGGGAAAACATTTAAATACATAAAGAGATTTAACTAAATACAGGAGACAATTTAAACATGCATAGATGGATAGGCATAAAGGTAATTTGAATCTAAGACAATACCAAGGACGGATTATGGTTTGAGTCTCCACATGAGGAAAATGGGCAGACTAAAAAAGGACCAAATAGTTCTGTCCACTGTCAAATTCTATGTTTCTATTACAGGAAAAAAACATTTTTACAACACGGCCGTTAAGATGCAGAATGCATGCAAAACTGGTTTTGATGGGTTTATTTACTACTTTCTAAATAAAGCTAGATGCCTTTCTAACTAGCTAACTTCGGTATTCAGGGTTATAACACACCCTTCATTTAGTATAGGTAATGTTGATCCAAAAATTATTGATGATATTGGCAGTTTTTGCTTTTAACTTCTTTAGGAACATATGTTGACCCTCATGGAAATCATTTCAACTTACATAAATATATAGGTTTAAATATATAATGACTTCTAAAAAAAAACACCGAAAAACAAGTTAATCTGATAATGCAAGTTGGATGAATTGTTTCAGTTGCAAATGCTGGACAACATTAAATATACAACTTTAATTTTTGGGGGATATTTTTTAAAATGAAATAACTGAATTTACATTATATTGTTCATTTTCTTACACATTCCATTTAGTTTCGTTGTACATTAGACTAATGGAATATAGAATGTAATGAAACATTTAGTGTTTATTAAATTTTTGGTTTTTTAACCAATTATGCTAGTGGATGAGACATTAAGGCGATATAGCAGCTTCATGTTCAATACGAATAACATTTCAATGGAATGTTTTCTGTTAATTATTTCTTATTAAATTATGTACAGAAATAACTTATACAATAATAATTTTACAAAAATGCTCTTTATAGATTAATTCCTGAAACAAGTTCCTTTACAACTCTGTCTGAGAAGGATTTGTCTCTATGAAATTACTTGATAACACAATTTAAAATATCTGGCAAGGATTGCATATCTTATATAAATAGCAATACTATACTGAGATTGTGGTAGATAAGTGGAACAGCCTACCAAAGTGAGATAATGCATGAAATAGGCATACAGCTATCCTGAATCTAAGGCAAGACAGACTAGATGGGCTGAAAGGTCCCGTCAAGTTATATGTTTCTATTAATAATAAAGTAGAATCACTCAATAATCATGTTTTTTTTGTTTGCTGATTTTATTATGTTATGTTATGTTCAGAAAGAAAAAAAAAGAAACACAGACCAACAGCCCACTGGATATTTGCCCTATAAATGCTTCTCATTCATTTCTCATTCATTTTTATACGACTAATGCCCACCATTAATCAGGGAATAACACCAGGCCTGCTGGGTTCAGGATTCTTGTGCCAGTAAGACACAAGGCGTGTTACCATGCTAAATAGGCTAAAGTACCATCAAAAGAAGAGAGTCGGGGTCACAGAGCTATGAGTTAGGAAATGCTAGTAGAGTTCTCCTAAATTTAACAAAAAAGGAGCAGTCATGCTGCTCTTTGCATAAGGTCTTAAGAAGTCTCAATAAGATTTATTCATTCCGCATTGAAATATGTTCGCTCTAAATCTAGATATGAAGAAACATAAGAGAAGTGTTGCACCTCTGAGATGGATATATGAACTAATGAGAATCAACTTGCTTGGTGTTCCTCAACACATTCCCAGTTTCAGGAATATTAAAAAATAGTATTCAACATGGAATGATTTGCTGTAAGTGTTATCACTGTGAAAAATGAGGTCTAATAAAGTATTGCACGGCTATATCAGTATATAATCAAGGGCCAGGTTTACATTCCAGGCTTCTGAGGCACTAAAAAGACTTTAAGAATAGGTGCTGCCATATTGATACATGCAGAAAATTGGTAAGCATACGGCTGGATGGGTAAAGCATAGGCATTAGTTAGCATTAAGTTGATTTTAAGGTCCTCCATCTCCCCATAGTTCACCAAAAAGAGGAATTCTAGATACATGCCTAGTGTGATTTATGATAAAGCTAATTGTAAGATAGTATATGTTAACTCGTGTTTCTTAAGATGGAACAGCCTCCTATCAGAAGTAGTAGAGGCTAATACAGTGTGGAAATTTAAACGTGCATGGAATATACATAAAGTTACGATTGATTAAGGTCTGAGTCTTACATCAGTAAAAATAACAGACTAGACGGGCCAAATGGTTCTTATCGGCTTATGGTTTCTCCAACCAGTCCTTCATTATAACATCACGTTTTTTGTTTTACAAAATACCCTTTTATCTATTTCTAAATTCTCAGCTCCCTTATTACGTTATTAAAAGATTGGTATGTCTTCATTTAGTCCTACCACACATGCAGTAATCTATTTCACTCTTTGACTGTCGGCTGATGATTGACAGCAATGCTATTTTTCAAAGGTTGAGTCAGAATAGCTTTCCCCTTGTTTATATCTATTAAACAATGGAGAATATATTTAGATCTTTTCCTGCTAAATGTATCAGTTTTAAAATTGTGAGTTCTTTGATGTTCTGCAAAATTCCGTTACTAAAAGCTAAAATTCAAGGGAGGGCTGGTAACATTCAGTGAGGGGCAATTTCTGCCAGGGGGGCTAGTAATAAAATAGGCCAAAGCCTTGGAAGATAACTTACTATACAGTCTCTCTATAATACATTTCAGGAATAATAATAATAATACACTCCAGCTATCATATGGCTCTGCTGAATGTGAATTGAAGGGGTCTGTATGTAAAGTCTTCCTATTGATGTCCACCTCTCTCCACCAAATGTATCGGTTTGTCTTAATCTGTCAATTCTTATCTTGTTATATGCCTTGAATTTATGTATTGTATTAAGCGCTGCGTAAACTGTTGGCACTATATAAATAAAAGATAATAATACTAATAATAATAATGTCAATGGGAACTTTTTCCTGCTACTGCTTGGCCGCGTAGGCTGTCACTCAGTGACATAGTCCTATTGATTTCATTAGAAGTACTATTGCTAAACTGTCAAGAAATGGAGGAATAAAAAAGATTTTGCAGTCTGGCTACTGCTTTTGTGTCAGGTAAATGCTTATTTTTTCATTTTGGAATATTACATGTTAAGGGGCTCACAAAATACTTTAATATGGATTCTTCTATGGTAAGAGTGTCATGGACATTAACACTGTCCCTTTAAGTCCTTGTTACTTTGTGGTAGATGTATGGGGAATTGCATATAAAACAAACAATAAAGCTTCAGGCATTTGCCCGAAATCTTAAGAACAGAGCTTCCCAGGTTGCTTTGCCTCCCTGTCTCTCTTGCCAGCCCTCTGCTGTAGTTAATGTAGTGACGGCAATTAAGAGTACGCGAGAGGCAGACTAGATAGATCAAATGTTTCTAATCTGTCACCAGTTGTAGGTTTTGTTGGTATTTCTTTATGTTTGTTATATTATGTAATTACAATGGCTTTTGTGGGGTTACTTTGCTTAACTTCTTTAAGGTCTCATTGTCATTATGTAGGAAAATACAATTTTGACCTGTTTTCAAACAGATTGAACTAATTTAGAAATAGTTTAAAATAGTTTCCATTGTGGAATTCTTTGTAGAGATCTTTCAAGCTTTCATTTTCGGTTACATTGAAATAAACATGTTATTTTATAATGCACTTCTCCAAGGTCACAAACTGCATGCTCTACTGTTATAGAAATGAAAAACTATGTTTCCAGTGTCATTCACAAAATGGAAACTGAGCCAAGGCACAAAGATTCTTGGTGCCCCAAATAAAAATGCCTTGTAGATGGTATAGATAATGCCCACCTAGATTAGATTAGGGTAACATTGCCTTTTATAAGAAATTTAAAAAGTACGTGTTTTCATTTATTTTCAATCTACCACATTCAAAAATATTTTTTTAAGATCCTTGAATAATTCCTTTGAAACAATTTCAGTTTAATTTGAATGAACATATTGTTAAAGCCCTTTGCTTTTTCCAGCATCCCAAGATTCATGACCTTGGTCATTGCTTAGTTTAACAACAAAGTATGTGGGCCTTTAGAAGTGATGTTAAATGGGGAAAAACTATTCCCTACTAAAATAGTTACAAAAACGTTCTTACCTAGATGTGTTAACTGTTAGGTTACCTTTGATAAATGGTTTATTTTATTATTATTATTTTTTTATTAATATTTATATAGTGCCAACAATGAATGCAACACTTCTTACAATACATTTATATTAAAGGGGTATGACAAGACTAGAATTAACAGACAAACCAATACACTAGGTAGAGAGAGTCCTGCTTATCCTTGCTTAATCTTTATTTTTTATAATAGACTGATGAAAGGTTAATTTATAGGCAAATGAAAGCTCAGTAGGGATGGTTGCTTATAAAGGGTCTTTGTACACCTATTAAGATATTACATTAAAAATCAGCGGTTTATAACTACACTAGTCATTTAAAACATTAACAACATCTGCACTGTATTTCGGATCCATTTCATGTTACTTCAATGGGCAAAATGTGCTGCTCTTTCAGAAACCTTCTAAGCGACCCCAAACTTTTGAACGGCAGTGTATATTTATATCATATCATTTTTATAGAATGTATATTACGTGTTTTAACCCAATAATACTTTGAACCCTCTACTACTGCTTTATGGATAAAAGATATAGTCTATTCTTTTATGAGACTCATTTATAAAAAAAATGTGTTGTTAATACAAGAACAGCAGATACATAGAGTATATCTTGGTAAAGTCAAATGTGTTATTTCATATTTGCTTTTTTTCAGTATCGCCTTGGATGAGGAAGATTTCTCTATTCACTTAGTTTGCAATAGATTGGAATTGGAAATGTCTTTAAGCTGATTGAGGAACAGATGGGCCTCAGAGCTGAAATAATCCTGGACACATTTCTTACCTACTGCATGTGTGTTTGGAATTTGCAGACTTCTGAGTATATCATTGATACACTGGTGTATATGACATGACATCTGATATTAGCAGAATGCCATCATGCATAATTGACATATTTTTCTTGACACAAATGAACAATCTGATACATTCATCTAGACGTATGGCTGAAGCCTTATCATTTAACATTACATGTATACATTCCATACCTTTTATCTGACACACCCCATTGCCCTGCACAGGTACATTGAGTAGCCCTGAGTGATTTATTGATGGTACATGTAGAATAAACTAAATGAAGTTTATTGTAAAGACTGCACTAAACCATGATATTTACCTGTTTTAAATGAAAATGGTTATTTTCAAAACAGCAACCAGTTTGCAGAAAACGTTACTTTGTCTGCAAATACTGAAGAATTAAAATTATATCAACGTTTCTAACAAAACCTAAATATTTAAACTCCGCTATCACCATAGTGATAGAAAGTTGTATAAAGTGCAATTAATTCATATTTTTCTAGTTAAATCAATCTCAGATATTTAGTTAAATGACACAATAGAACCATTACCCAACTAGTCTGATTATATTTTATGTCAAAACCTATAATTTGGAACAGCATATCATCAGTATAGCAAATTAAAATCCTTAGAATATATTTTCTAGCAGATGAGTAGCGTAAATGCTTATAATAATGTAATATGAATAACTAGTAAAGTCATGTTTTGACAATCAAGTAGTGGTAAGAGAAAGATCATTATAATATCAATATGATATATAATATGATTATATATGATATGACATAAGAAGGATGTTTTTCTAAAATTGGTCTTCTGCGGAAGCACATGAGTTAAATGTCTATAGAAATTTAACCCCTTAAGGGACCATGTGAGAGAAAAGTGTGTTTTGTGTGGTTATATTGACACAAAGACCATCATGCTGGGATTTACTATGAGTAAATCTTGTAAATCACAGTAACGTAAAATTCACTAGATCCTTATGTTATCAAATAAGGGAATATCCCTTTTTTGTGTTTCTCTTGCATGCAATCCCATCCAATTGACAAATTAAAGATTTCAGCTATTTCGTGGTAAACGCGCTCTGGATAACAGAAATAGGAAAGCACATTTCGGGGTAAATCACGTCATATTTAATCTTCTGTTTAATCTTTGTAAATAATGTTATGGAAACCGTAGATCTTGCATAATCTCAGACGCGTACGTTCCTGCTGACCTTATTCCCGGGCTGACCTGTAGATGGCGCCAAGTTACCTTTCCACCTTGCACGCTGCTGTCCGTGGTCCTGAATCACATCTGCTGAAAATGCTTTACATTGCTGGGATAAGTAAACAGTGCATACTGGTTTTAGGTTATAATAGGAGGCATAGTTTCCAATAGTGAACGGACAGCATTTTAACAATTGGTTAAGTCTTCTAAAATACAAAATAATAATAATAATAATAATAATAATCAAAAAAGCAGCATGTATGCCCTTACACTACTCTACATTCCTTTGGACATCACTTAACTATTGCATTGCCTACAATACCATGCCTTTATCTCTCCATCAACATATTAATATATAAAAGGTTGTCTCTCAATAATATTAACAAACTTTTGGGGGTTTTGGATTACATGTGTAATACGAGCAAAGCATATACCAAAACGGTAATGGGGTGTAATGTTTGAGTGCATGCCTGCCACATGAAGCTGAGCCGGCTTGATACAATAACTGATCTTATAACTGGAGAGCACGGGAGCACAATCTGTATAGCTCCGCCTGCTTTACTGATGAAAGGAACTAAAATACAATACCAGCACAGCGAGGGGGGAAGACTCCCACAGTATGCAGTTGTAGTTCGTTTAGTGGTAAGATAGTGATTGGATCCCTTTTTTTCTGTTTCTCATCTGGTTTTTCCGGAGCAGTGTCAGTGCTGGAGGACCTGAGGGCAATGGATATCATGTTGTAGAGCTCAATGTGTTTTCCCGTCCTGCTCAAGGTGATGACCCCATAACCACTGAGAAACCCCTCTGCTGCTGTCCAAGGTGGCATTTCAACTCTTCATCGGTCTCCAATGATTCGCAGGACCAAGAAACGCAGGCTGGAGTGGTATCCATCACCTCTGAAACTATGCCTGCTCTGAAGAAACGCAAAGCTGGAGAGAAGGCGTCCCTTCTAAAGAAGTGACAAAAAAAGTGCAGGACCACCTCTATAGATATTAATATATACCCTAATCCCCTCCGCCCGGTCCTGTCCTTGGCTCGGGGATGGATGCTTTTAACAACACTACCTCTTCGGACTACTCTTCAGAGAAGGGGAATGGTACAAAGTTCGAGGAGGTAGCCCTCAGCTACCAGATAGTCACTTCTCTGTTTCTGGGCACTCTCATTCTCTGTGCGATTTTTGGCAATGCCTGTGTGGTTGCAGCCATAGCATTGGAAAGGACTCTACAAACCGTGGCCAATTATCTCATAGGATCCCTGGCTGTCACAGACTTGATGGTTTCCGTGCTGGTATTGCCCATGGCAGCACTTTACCAAGTGTTGAACAAGTGGACTCTCGGACAGGTAACATGTGATATTTTTATTTCTCTAGACGTGCTGTGTTGTACTTCGTCTATTCTCCATTTATGCGCTATAGCATTGGACAGATACTGGGCTATTACAGATCCCATAGACTACGTTAACAAGAGGACTCCTAGGAGGGCTGCAGTGCTCATTAGCCTGACATGGATTGTAGGCTTTTCCATATCCATCCCACCTATGTTGGGCTGGAGGACACCTGAAGACAGGTCTGACCCAGATGCTTGCAAAATCAGCGAAGACCACGGGTACACCATCTACTCGACGTTTGGGGCTTTCTACATACCGTTGATATTAATGCTGGTATTGTATGGCAGGATATTTAAAGCAGCCAGGTTCAGGATCCGAAAAACTGTGAAAAAGACAGAAAAAAAGAAAGTAGCAGACACTTGTCTTTCGGTCTCCCCAGCAACCATCCAACGGAAAAGCAACGGGGAGCCCAGCAAGAACTGGAAACGGAGTGTAGAACCGAAGCCGAACGCTTGTGTTAACGGAGCGGTAAGGCATGGTGAGGATGGAGCTGCTCTAGAAATCATAGAGGTTCAGCATTACACGAACTCCAAAAACCACCTGTCTCTGCCCAACCACTCAAGCGACAACCCAGTTGCCCCATGCCTTGACAAAAGGAACGAGAGGACCGCCATGGACGCTAAAAGGAAGGTGGCTTTGGCTAGGGAAAGGAAAACAGTAAAAACCCTGGGCATCATCATGGGCACTTTCATCCTGTGCTGGCTGCCGTTCTTCATAGTGGCTCTAGTTTTGCCATTTTGTGAAACATGTCATATGCCACCCTTGCTGTTTGATGTCATTAACTGGCTTGGCTACTCAAACTCTCTCCTTAACCCCATCATTTATGCTTACTTTAATAAAGATTTCCAAAGTGCTTTTAAGAAAATAATCAAGTGCAAATTCTGTAGACCATGAAGACCCCCTTCAGTCTTTGCCTGTCTCCTCGTTGCAATGCCCATTGACATGAATGTGTCTCTCAAAGCCTCGTGGTTCCACCTGACCCAAGATGAACGATGAGTTCAATTCCTGACTTGAGAACTTCTTAGGCTTGTGTGCAATTTTAGAAATCTAACTCGTGTTATGCGGCTGTCATTTCTAAAACTATTCGGTTTTTTCGTTGTCTCCAAAATACTCTGCGATATGAGGGGTGAATTATTGCAGCTCCTGGAGGTCTTCTGAAGCTCTTTATAAGGACCACATTCTGCTAAAACTGTTGCTTTGACAACCAATGCACACCAAGATGACATGGTGCAAATGCAACTGGCACATGCTTTGATGTTATGTAACAAAATATTTTGCCCCAGTTGCTTTTTTAGGAGGAATGATGAGGTTTGTAGATATTTGCTTACGGTGTCTGCAAATTCCATTATGCCCTTTCCCAATATCAATTCATCCTATGCATTAACTGAACTGTCCATGATTATTTAAATGGAGGAAGATTGTCAAAAAAAAAAAAAATTAAAGACACACTAGAACAGTGAGTATTGTATGTAGAAATGTAATTATGGCCTGAATGTACAGTATTATATCGCAATATTCGCTGGTGATATGATAACACATACATTGCAAGTTAATTGCAAATAAATTTTTGCCTTGCAGTGTTAACAAGTTATTTGGCTTCTTGCTTAATTCAGCAACATTAAAATCGAAAAAAATACGTTTAAGGGACCTGTTTGATGTCATTCATTTTTTTAAAAAAGACTTTATACAGTTTGAGTAATATATGTGGGAGCATTGTGTTGTACAGCCACGTGGAACACAAACAGTTAAATCATATATTGCTGGCAACCCATGCTTTTATGTAAAATACCCATTAGCTGGCATTGATTTGTGGGTCATATCAAGTGGGTCACAACAAGGGCTGTGGACAGATTTGAAATACAGTCCTTCTGTTCCCATGACACAGTATATCCTAACACTAGTTGTAAATCTGCACCTATACATTCATTGTGTGATTATTTTGTAAAGCAGAATCTATGCTTACATACTGGTGTTTGCAATATTTTGATATAATGGTCCTTTGATCTAGTTATGGGTCTTTTATTTGGTATCTGTCAAATTTATTTTTTAATATTCATACTTTCTTATGGCATACAATCTTGCTTAATGGGATAGCAGCGAAAAAGGGCATGGGAGGGGGTTATATGGAATATGCATGTCATTCCAGTTCTCCAATGAATGTGACATACTCAACAAATATTTTTTGTCACTTTTAAGTTGTTGGTAGAGACTTTTTTTCTAATGAACTCTACATGCAGACGTGCCTTGTCTAAGTAATTTACCAATGACTATGCAGTAATTTCCTATCATAAAATCCTATTTTAAGCACAAATATCAAGTTTAAGCATCCTATTAATATAATTATATATTTTTACAGAATTCTGGATTTTAGTTATGGCTTGCCTGCTATTAAGTAGCACAGACTCAAAGAAACGTAAAAAAAAACATAAAATAGCACTAAGAGTTTTAACACTTGAAGCAGCAAAAGGGAAATATAATCATTAATGATTAATGTGCTTTATGCATTAAAGTACTTTGGGGTATAGTTTGAAATTCAAGCCACTTATTAATATTTGGTTTGGCTCGTTTGTTGAACAGGAATGGGATACAGAGGTACACAGTACATGTCATCATGCATGATTTCAAAGACATGTCTCAGAAATTAGAAAGGATAATGCAAGTGGCCAGCCAGTAACCTAGTAAGCAGGGGCAAGTTTAAGACTGAGTATCTTCCACTATCTGCTTCAATTCATTCCCATATCCTGTAGCTGACTGATTTCTTTAGTCATCCAAGTGGACAAAATAAATCCCAAAAAGTCTCTTTTCCTGAGGTCTTAGGGAAGGTAAAATGACTTCCCCAGCTGGTCTCAGCTCCCACCAAGGTGAAATCAATAGTTTTCTCGTAAGCTGAAAAGACCAACAGATTGCATTACTGTTTTAACCTTTGTGTGGCTAGCATGGTAGTTTATTATTTACTCTAAAAAGCCTAGTAATGTGTTTAAGTAATATAGTTTAAGATAAATAAATACACCTTCTACTCTCAACGATAATTATATATATATATATATATATATATATATATATACTTTATTATTATTTGAGACATTCATTTAACATGTTTTGGACCAAGAGTAGGAAGGTTAAATAGAAGGGTTGAACTTGATGGACTTAGGTCTTTTTTCAACCTCAGGTACTATGTAACTATGTAACATAGTTGCTGTTTTATTTGAAACACAATATTTGGCTCTATATTAATTTTGATATATTGTTATAAAAAGGTATCAAATATAGTCAGTGGCATTTACTGGATTAGGTTTACGACAATATGAGAAATATAAGGGCTAACCTTCATGAATGGGGAAACAGATGTGTGTCCCCTTTCACAGAAATACTTTTTCATGTGTAACAGGTACTTCCACTGGTTTATGGATGCATGATTCTTGAGTGCATTTGTATTTAGTCATTTTCATATTGCTTGGATTTAATTATAATTAAGCTAGAATTATTTGAGAAATATGTTTTGAACATATTTGCATGTCTGTTTTGCTAAAAACTAAGGCCAAGTTATTCCCACGTTCCTGTTAATTAACTATTATGTACATTCAATGACAGGATTTTTTCCACTTTTATTAAATTAATGTAATTGTGGCAATTACTACCAAACATAGCAAATTTGTAATTATATATTTCATATTGGTTTTAGAGGGTCTTAGGGGCCTATTTCTTTAAACCAGCTGAATAGGTGTCTTCCAAATGTCAGAAAATCTAACAATTTTTAACACAAGTATACATAATTTAATTCAGCCTCATTAGTAATTTAATGTGATTCCAATGTAAAATGGACCCCTCCAACTTTAATGTTAAGTCATCTGAGATCTCCATGTACTGCAAGGGAACTTTACACTTCTGTGCAGTCATCTGAACAATGCCAATTATGTCTTTTCAATGCATATTCCCTGTTCACAATGTACACAGCGAAGAATGCTTTAGAATAAAATAAGTGTGGTTGTTTGTTCATAAATGTTAATTAGTTAACAGACCATGGCATTTCTTGTTTTCAGAATACAGTAAGTTAAGGTCTTGATGTGTGATCTAGATATTATTAGAACATTAAAAGGGAGGACTTACTTTCAATAAGTTTATAAGTAAATTGAGCATAGAACTGCTGGCATTCATTAAATCTGTTAAATAATGTAAAGCAATCTCTGAGATAACCCAAGTGAGGCAACATTTAATAAGTTATACGGTTAGTATTATTTCTGGACAGGAGTAGGACTTGCAGCCATCATATGCGCTTTAATAATTATGATAGCTGAGAGGTCCCTTGAAAATTTTCATGGTGTCCCTCTTGCAAGCTCAGAAATGGATTCTACCCAATCCTTCTTTATACATTTGTCCCTTTGCCCAACCCCCAGCTATTTGTTATACAGAAGACGTGTTCATGCAAACACATCTGCTTGCGTGTGATATACTGTACCATCAGTCAACCCATAGCATTGGCTCAGTGAACACTCTGGGAACATGCACAAAAAATGCTCCTTTTAATTCAATGGGATCATTTTGCTGCCACTGATTGTTTTACAGACTATATCATGGACTTAATTAGTATACAGTACTGTGAAAGGGTTTAGTAAAAGTGTTTCAGTAAAATATCTGCTTTGACAAAAATAAGTTGAAAATATTTATGTCCCAGGAACAAAAGTTAAGATAGCTACTCAAATGCTATACATAAAATGGGTCCCCAATATTGTTAATTTTATTAAAATGTGACAGAGCCCTGTAACTGGATCCTTTCAGGAGTTCTTACAACAATACAACATACATATTGTATGTGGGCATATGTCATAGCTATACAATACTAAACAATCATAACTGAACATTCTATTACTATAGAAAATAGTATAAACTCAAAACTACTATGCCACATGTATGGTTTATATTTAAGGTATATGTTTTAAGTAATTAGTGCAAAAAAAAATCTCCAAAAGCAATTTTAAACTAAATTCATAGGTTTTATCGTGTTATAGTAAAGGGTTTTTTTTTAAAAAAAAAAATAATAATAATTGTAAAATAGGTATACATTATTTTTTATTTTAAAAAGTTACATTAAGGATCGACCAGTGATTTCTACCTAAGCCTAGCTACTGGCCCTTTCTGAAAGTATTGATAAAACCCTTGGCATGGCATACTTAGTATCACTGCATGTGATTATTGACTATATTGCAGCATGACACATATGAATAATAAATTCCCATGAAAAAGCATGCAAACAACCAGGAAAACTAGGAATGCTCCAACATACCGTATTTTGTAACTCAAGTATAGATATAGTTATTTGACCAACAAGGTTGTGCAGAAAATAAAGACAAGTTGTACATTTCAGAATAGGAATGTATTCCCTGAATTTTAATATTTTGATTATATCATGCATAGTTTTATTTTATTACACAACAAAAAAGAA
This sequence comes from Spea multiplicata, assembly GCA_009364415.1. Classification (NCBI taxonomy): domain Eukaryota; kingdom Metazoa; phylum Chordata; class Amphibia; order Anura; family Pelobatidae; genus Spea; species Spea multiplicata. The sequence goes on along the minus strand of VKOC01000001.1, from coordinate 54,867,088 downwards.
CATAATTCTGCCAATCATTTTGCAAATTAAATGTAATTTAGATTTTCAGTGATATATATTGTTTATCATGTTACTAGTTTCATTTATTAAAACAACCTACAGTACTGTGTAAAGGTTTTAGGCAGGTGTGAAAAATGCCGTGCAATGAGAATATTTTCTAATATAGACATGTTAATATTATTGGTTTATTTTTATATTTAACAAAATAAAGTCAGAGATTTTGTATGATAAAATAGGGTGTATAATAAAACAATTGTGCAAAACAGGTGCTAATGATGATCAATTTAATATGTAGATTGAAACAATCATTAACTGAAATGGAAACATCTGCGTATGAGGAATAAAACTGGATGAGGAACAGCCAAACTCACCAACAAGTTGAGGTTGCTTTAATGTCAAAAGTCACGCACCATGGCAAGACTGAGCAAAGCACCATGACACAAGATAGTTATACTGCATCAGAAAGGTCTCTCCTATGTAGAAATTTCAAGACAAACAGGGGCACAAAGAAATGTTGAGGACCGTAGAAAAACATACACAGTTTGCAGATGAAAGACACATCATGCTTACTTCCCTTCACAGAAGATGGGTACACTCATCTACTGTCTGAATAAATCTGGTCAGAAGGAGTCTTCATTGAAGACCTGCACCCAAAAAACTATACCTTTGTCGTGGAAACAAGGACAAGTGACTCAACTATTCAGGAAAACACAGGAACTGGGGTGCCGAAAAATGGCAGCGGGTGCTCTCAACTGATGAGTCAACATTTTTGATATTTGGCTGTAGCAGAAGGAAGTTTGTTCGCCAATGGGCTGGAGAGCAGTAGAAGAATTAGTGTCAGCAGTGAAGCATGGTTTGAGTCTGCATTTCTGCAAATGGATTTGGTCAGAATTCATGGTCTCAAAAATGCTGAGTAATACATGGCAATACTCATCCATCATGCAATACCATCAGGGAGGAATCTGATGGGATTGCATGATGGATGAGTATTTGATGTATTCTGCAGCATAACAATGACCCATATCATTCAGTCAAAGTCAATAAGAACTGTCTCCATCGTAAAGAAGAACAAGCAGTCCTGGAAGAGATGGTATGGGCCACACAGAGCCCTGATCTTAACACCATAGAGTCTGTCTGGGATTAGGCGAAGAGAGAGAAGCAACTGAGGCTGCCTAAATACACAGAAGAACCTCTCAGTTCCTTAAAATACTGTGTATCTAGCAGAACTGATGCTGTTTTGAAGGCGAAGGGCAGTCACACCAAATATTGATTTAAGTTAGTTTTTTTCACTCGCTTTGCATTTTGTTAAGTGATACAAATAACCTATTAACATGTCTATTTTTAAAGGGATTTTTTCACACCTGCCCAGAACTCTTGCATAGTACTGTACGTGTACACATTATCCAACAACATACACTAATATACATATATACACTCACTGGTCACTTTATTAGGTACACCTGTTCAATTACATGTTGACACAATTAGCCAATCACATGGCAGTAACTCAATGCATTTAGGCATGTAGACGTGAGCAAGACAATTCAAACCGAGCATCAGAATGGGAAGAAAGGGGATTTAAGTGAGTTTTTTTAGAAAGTGCTGATCTACTGGGATTTTCACGCACAACCATCTCTAGGATTTACAGAGAAAATATCCAGTGCGTGGCAGTGGCAGATGCAAATGCCTTGTTGATGTCAGAGGTTAGTGGAGAATGGGCAGACTCGTTGGAGATGACAGAAATGCAACAGTAACTCAAATAACCACTCCTTACAACATGTCGAACCTTGAAGCAAATGGGCTACAGCAGCAGAAGACCACACCGTGTGCCTCTCCTGTCAGCTAAGAACACGAAACTGAGGCTACAATTCGCACAGGCTCACCAAAATTGGACAATGGAAGACTGGATGAACGTTGCCTGGTCTGATGAGTCTCGATTCCAGCTGCGACATTCAGATGGCAGGGTCAGACTTTGGGTCAGACTTTGGTGTAAACATGAAAGCATGGAACCATACTGCCTTATATCAACGGTTGAGCTGGTGGTGTAATGGTGTGGGGGACATTTTCTTGGCACACTTTGAGCATCATTTAAACGTGACAGCCTACCTGAGTATTGTTGGTGACAATGTCCATCCCTTTATGAGTTCACTGTACTACAATGGCCTCCACAGTCACCAGATATCAATCCAATAGAGCACCTTTTGGATGTGGTGGAATGGGAGATTCGAATCATGGATGTGCAGCCGACAAATCTGCAGAAACTGTGTGATGTCATCATGTCCATATGGACCAAAATCTCTGAGGAATGTTTCTAGCACCTTGGAGAAAGTATGCCACGAACAATGAAGGCAGTTCTGAAGGCAAATGGGTCCAACCCGGTACTAGCAAGGTGTACATTATAAAGTGACAGTGAGTATATATATATCTATATATTCACTGGCCACTTTATATATAATAATATAATATAATAGTGTAATTCGGTGTAAAAGTGTGTAGGGATGTCAGGTTACCCACTTGCCCCACACACACACTACTATTCACTACAAGGACTTTGTGGGGGAGGTGGTTGGAGGCCCCACCAAAAGCCTCTCAGGACATGTTTTAACCCTAAAACCCTACAAAGTCGGCCATAGGGTTTCCAGTGCCCTGGGAAAACAACATCCTCCAAGATTAGAACAATCCACCAGTTTGGCTTCCTAAATTGGAATGCTAGTACTGAATAAACGTGTAGTGTTTCTGTGTCTGCTTAATGATCCCCCCAAAAATGGGCATGATTCCCTAATAAAAGAACTCAGCCAAATAATAGAATAATATATTACACTGTTCCCAGGGTCAAAATAACATCAGATCCTTCTGTCACTATCAGAAAATGTGAAGATTACTCTGAATTTCGATGCTTATCACTTGATCCCACCCAATGACCTAATTCATGGCATCTGCATTGTCAGACTGTATGTTTTGTACTGTAGAAAAGGCAACACCTGCAATGCAATTTCAAAATGAATGATAATTATATAAGAGCTGAAACAAATAATCTTACATTTTAAAGTGTCTGCCTTAAGTACATAGTCAGCACCTGGGGTGATGTCCCAAAAGTATTACCAATGTATCACTTTATAGGAAGGGGTAGCCAGAGTATGGCCCATAGCATATGAAACAGAAGAATTATCATGGGTCTATATATAAAACTAAACATTTTAAAATAATATAATATTTGTCCACATAATGGAGATTATATATATTATATATAAAATTAGATTAGTGGAAAGTTTGAAGTCTTATTGCCATATCAGCCCGTGGGATGTTCCTGCTGGTTAGAACATTCTACTGTTTGTTAGGGTGATACAATCTTTAAGAAAAGAACAAAATATAAAAATCACAGTATCCTGAATTCAGAATGTGGTTTGTAGCTCTCCTTCTGCTCCACTCTTTGTCCTTATTATATTCTATAAACCAGTTGTATTTCCTGAAAAGGGATCTGTTCATTTTCTCACGTTTATATTTACTTTAAGGTTCATGCTTTAGGCCTTAGATACAAATATCCAGGTAGGCAGAAAGTTTATTTGTTCTATGGTAATGTGCACAACCTAATGTTGCCAGATAAAAGATGATTGTAACTTGGCTTTGTATGATTCATTGATTATAAATCAAAGTGAGCAGTGATGCCCCTCTTAAATAGGTTTCTTCCTACAGCACTGTCCGTTCTTGGCAAGAGATGAGGCTTCCATGTTGGTTTTCTCGTCATTGATTATAAATTTTCAGAATTCATAGAATAGTACAAAAACCTTTTTGATCTGTGAAAGCAGCCTTGCTCAACACAAATCCTGTGTGTGTGACACTTTTCTATAGAGAAAACATTTAGATGCAGGCACTTTAAATGCAGTACACATAATTGGGAACCTAACTCCAGCTCTGACCTCTGCTCCTTTACAGAAGGTATAAAGGACTTTGTCAAGGTCAAGGAGGTGAGTGACATCCCCAAAATATGAAAGAAGGAAAGGGTAGAACCTGGGAGAGTATGGGGTAGATCTAGGAGGTAAAGAGTGTGAGCAGTGAAAAGCCAATTCCCTGCCCAAATACTAAACACACTGACCGTGAGGACCAGCACTCTGATTTATGGCGACTCATGGAGAAATCAGGAGAGTTTCTAGTTGTGACAGTTTACTACATCCACCTGTTGTTTCACTACAATTAACTTTAACCCTACCTACTAATTTCAAGGTAAAACCAAATGATCAAACTTCTTTATGTTTGGAAATCATGTGAACAGTTTGTTGTGTGAAACATTTTGCTTAAATAAAATGCTTAAAGTGTCAGTTTATCCATCATTCTACCCAACAGGATCGCAATATAAGTGTTCTTGGAGACATAATGCAGAGAAGAGCTGCTTGACAGCTTTTCGCAGCTTCTAGTATGTTTCTGTGTGGGCTGCATCTTGTGCTAATTACACAGTAGAGCAGCTTAGAAAAAGCGGTGTGACTGGGACAGTGGGTGCCAAACACCGTGGAAAGTCAAATATGACTCTCCAGCTATTTACTAATTTGTACCTCCTAAAAACCTATGTCAGCATTTGCTGGCTTTATTGGTTTTAAGCTTTTCAACATCCCGAGACTATTGAAACTGAAATGTTGTGTTCAAGGACAGAAAAATTACACTTGACAGCAAGGGAAAGGTGGTTGTTGTAAATTGTGTTGTATTAATTTACATTTTATCCGTATATACTTCTTTTTGTGCCCAGCAAATTATTCCTTAAAATCTCAATGGTTTGTAAAATAATACAAGATATTAATATCAAGAAATACATACAAAAAATGGGCTTTTCACTAGTACTTAAGTATACAAGAACTGTAGTTCATAAAAAGCACTACCGAGGAAGTTCATAAAATACAGTAATTTCTTTTTTTATGAAACTGTTTTCTTTAATCATAAATTGATGCCCCAGTCTCCCTATCCATTTAACTGTAATGGTATGTTAGATATGTTTTAGCAAGGTTTAATCTTGATCCCTAAAGAACAAAACCAAAAGTATGATAACCTTTTTGAAGAGCACCTTTGAAGTACTATTCTAGAGTGAAGGCTAAACTTTCTTTTTTTTAATTTATTGAAAATATGATGCAAATTACAGAAAATGTGCTGTAATATCTGGCAATCCTACAACCAAAGTATTTGTAAACATAATGATAAAAAACACGTAAACTTTTGGTTTACCCGGTTGTCGCTACCTGTACAATAATTTTGAGTGTTTAGTGAACAGAGTCCATGGTATATGTCATTGTATATGGGGGCTGTCCGAGTCTTAATGTTTCAGTTCTTGCTAAACTTTCTTTAAGGTGATAAGAATAAAGCTATCCTAAAAGTAAAACAAGACCAAAGACAAACTGTTTTCTTTTTGTCCTGGCACTAAAATTTGTTTTATTCTTCCCAACCATAAGTTGTGTTAAAACATTTCTGTCCATGACTCTTTTAATGTGCAGTAATTATAGAATTATAGGAACATAATGCAAATAAGAAAATGGTTATTTCCCCATTCTCAATAGTTTAATGATACATGCCAGTTTTCACTTGTAGGCAGCATGAGGTTAGCTGGCTGGATGCTAGCTAACACTTAAAAGTGTTAGACACAACAGGAGACATAAATTCCATGGACTGGCTGTCAGAATCATTCACATTAAAATATGTCAACTGAAAATTAATACTCAGCAGATGCTCTGCAAAATTGTTCTGCACGACACATGAAATAGTACAAATTTACATTTAATTACTCTGAAATTTTAACTCTTTTCTGTACTTTAAATCCCTTTGAGGACTGGAAAGGTGAGCAACAAGGAACATTGGAAGAGACTGTACTTCATTTACATCATGGCTTTAAGAATAGTAACAATATCAATCAATAAGATAGCAAACTAAAATAATTAAATAATAAATATATAAACACACACACTCACACTCTACTTCACTCACTTGTATATTTATAAACAGTGTCACTCCTTGAAATGCTTCATATATATTTGGCATACACACATAACCAAAAGAAAGGCCTTTAGCCAGTGCTAGACTGGCGATGATGGGGTAGCCCTGGCCAGTGGCCACCTGATGAAGTAACTGCGACTGACAGCTGTTTATGAGGGGCTGCACATTACATTGGTATGCTACTGTAGCATGGAGCAGCAGAACAGGTAAGTATGGGGTATTGTCAGCTAATGCCCCCATGATGTGCCAAATGGCCAGTATAGGCCTGGCAGCAGTACAAATCAGCTTTATACAAACTTTATAACAGTGAAAATATCTGACTGCTTAGGCCAATAGCCATAACCACCCATAACCCAATTCCTTTACCTAGAAACGAACAAAGTTGTAGGTAAGGGTGTTGGTCATAGCTTTAACCCTTAAGTCAACCAGCAACTCCACACAAAACTGCCAACTGCAGGGATATTCCATGCAGGCACAAACACTTCCCATGACCTTTCACCCTGAGCTGCCTTCAATTACTTGTAGAACTCAGTTCCTCATATCAGCTCTTAATTGAACATGCATGATATCACATTGAGGCTAGGGATCTCCTGTTCTGACTTCAAATAAGAACACAAAGCAAGTGGTGAGGGTGTTAATAAAGTTTATCCACAAGTTTTTGCAGAGTTCCACAATATAGGGTGAAATCATATCACTTCTATACCACAGAACCCCCATCCACATTGGACTGACAAGGTTACACAGCCTCTTTTTTGTAATTTGAATATTTAGGTACTCTATAGGCTTTTTTGTATGTTTCATTTCTATTCAACAAGTAGCCGCCAGTTGCAAATGTGTAATTGTAGAAGGAACAAAAAACTGTTGGACCTTTCCCAATCAGAATGTCTGCAGGGTGGACAGGTAATTAATTATATTCATGGTCAGACCAAGTGCCACTGACTGACTATTGACGCTCCAGTGCAAGAGATAAAGTGTCATCACAGTGGCTTAGTTCCAGAGCTTTTAGAATTGTAGCACTTATTTAATCGCTTTAATTACATGCACAATAAAACATTACAACCTTTGTAATTAACAGCAAAAACTTTTACTCCAATGAGATACCATTATCCAGTCATGTGAATTAATGCACACTTTGTATATTTGGAATTCAATTCTGCTTTCTACTCATCATTTGACCAAATAAATAGTTGCTTTTTTTTAAAGGCACTGATATAGAGAGCCCTCATGGATGCCTATATGTTTCCTGATTAGTCATTGAACAACTATAAGATGTATACCAGTACAACTGCTGCAGCACAATAAATATAATCCATACACTAAATAACTTTAATCACGGCAGTCCACATATTTGATATGCTGCAGATGTTGCCCCCAGTGTTACTGACTGTGAAATAACTATCCTTTTCTCGGTTGTTTCTAGTAAACCATTCCTTTTGCTCCAGGTCCTACACACACAGTGTTGGGCAGTTTGTATTTTCCTATTCTCCTTTGACTTTGGTTCCTTTGGTTAGTTTCTTGACTCTAGCTTGTATTGTCCAAACTGGGGCATAAAAATTGCACTTCACCAGACAGCTTGTATGTGCAATCTCTGTCCCTAATCAACATGTCTGCATCATCTTTATCCGAAACAACTGGTCAGTGTCACCAAATAACTTGGCTGCACCACCTGTGTCCCAAACAACTGGTCAGTGCCCCCAAGCAGCTTGCCTGTGCCATCTGTGTCCCAAAATAGTGACCCCAAACAGCCTGTCTGTGTCATTTATACTTGCAGGAGTGATGTGTCTCTCCCCCTCTGTGCTGTGTGCAGACTAATCCAGCATCCAAGAAGCTGATGTGAAGTCACTTCCTGCACTCTGAATCAGTCAGACAGTGTGTAGGGAGAGAGTGTGGGGAGGGCCTGCACTTTTTGGCCTGGGGTGCAGTTAAAGCCAAGTGGCCTCATCTGTAACATACACACTAGCATGTATTTTACATTCTCACACATACATACATGCTCATTTTACAAAAATGAGTAAACTAACACACTCAAACATACATACACTTATTTACACATATACGCTCATAACACTTCTGCTTATACATTTCCACATACACATTCATGCTAACGCAGAATAACAAATACACTCAGGCTAATGCACACATTTACATATACACACTCATGCTTACACACACTTACACATATACTTCCCATGCGGCTTTAAAGAGGGCAAATGAGTGGGATAAGTGGTTGCACCGGTGACTCAGGCACTTAGAGTGGCAGCCAGGTCACAATTAAGACCCTTGCAACCATGCTTGTTACACCCCTGCTCATAGGCTTGCCTGGTACCTTAATTTTACTTATTATGTGATAGTCGTTGTAAACTATATTAGGCTGACTGTAAGTAAGAACATATAGGAAACTAAAACTTAACTGTTCAAATGTAATGCTCAGGTCTCTAATATTCTGTCCTCTAGAGAATTGTCCTTCTCTGCCTTGTTCTTGCAGGTGTATTATTAACTTATGATGCTTTCAATGTGTATTGTGTGGCGGAAAAAAGAGGGAGGAGATGTGATAAAAAACATTTAACAGGGAAATTTTGTTTAAATGAGCAAAATGTAAGAACAAGAGGTCATAATATAAAACTAAAGGGTCAGAGGCTTATACAGTGGGGCAAAAAAGTATTTAGTCAGCCACCAATTGTGCAAGTTCTCCCACTTAAAAAGATGAGAGAGGCCTGTAATTTTCACCATAGGTACACTTCAACTATGAGAGACAGAATGAGACAACAAAGTCCATAAATCACATTGTCTAATTTTTAAAGAATTTATTTGCAAATTATGGTGGAAAATAAGTATTTGGTCAATAACAAAAGTTCATATCAATACTTTGTTATATACCCTTTGTTGGCAATGACAGAGGTCAAACGTTTTCTGTAAGTCTTCACAAGGTTTTCACACACTGTTGCTGGTATTTTGGACCATTCCTCCATGCAGATCTCCTCTAGAGCAGTGATGTTTTGGGGCTGTCGCTGGGCAACACGGACTTTCAACTCCCTCAGTCAAGTAACTTTTTTGCCTCACTGTATGTAATGAAAGCAAGTGTTACTTGACTGAGCGAGGGGGGCAGATAAATTGAGTAGCATCCAAGCTGAAGTTGTAGAGGCTAATACAGTGAAATTTAAATATGCATGGGACAGGCATCGATCTAAAACAATATCAATGACTGATTAAAGTCTTTACATCAGGAAAAAATGGCAGATTAGATGGGCTGAATGGTTCTTCTCTAATGTAAGTTCTATGTTTCTATTTTTATGCTGCCTTGAGACTTGCTCTCATTATTTAACTATTTGTCCTACCCTTCATTACATTTATTAGTACTCTAGTATCTTACCTTGCCAAACTCTAGTGCCTACAAACAGTTTATTGTTTTGTGATTATGCTAAATACGTAAGGTGTTTTAATTTTTTAAGGTGCACTGGGATTGCATTGTCCTCAATGTCATAAATAAGACATAAATAAGCTTGGTAGTTCACCTGGCACAGTTGGAAATCAAATTATAGTTCAGTTTTAAGGGAAGTAATTATTCTAACATGTGATTGTACAGCTACCTCTACCAGAGATGATATAGAAAGGTTTTGTAGGTAAAAATAATTAATAAGTAAGTTATAAACATTCACTGTAAGATGAAGGGAGATGAAGGGAGTTTCTATTTCAGCTTTTGGTGAAAAGTAAGTTTCCCATAGTGATAATGGATATCTATTAGATAATGACCTATTAGTGACATTATCCTTCATTGGTATATTGATGCATTATATCCACAAAAGCAGCTACAAAAGGTGAATAAATATATATATCACACATGCTATCTGCAATCTAAGAGTTTAGATTCCAATATTGTTGAATGGATTAGGCATATGTTAAGAACACTTCAACTATACATGAGAACAGATAACCCCCTTTCCCTCAAATGCAACAAAATAAATGAGGATACCATCAACACAAAAAGACAAAATATCTCCTCCTACATAATTGGATTGGGAGAGCGATCCTAATCGCCCAATCAGATTTGCACCAATTGCAAATGAAAAAGTTAAGTAACTGGCATCATTTGTGCCAGTCGGATGTGGACAAATTGCATCCTTCATAAAGGTCTTCATGTAATATACTTTGAATCATGTCATAAACATATTATTTATCATTGTCAAAGAAGAAATTCCACACTCCATTTTGTTTAATTTTTTCCAGGAAAAAAAACACAAAAATGGCTTTGGAAACAAATGGAAAAAAACCTTCCAATCTCTAAATTGGACCCATTCTTTTTAAAACATGTTTAAGTGATATTGCAGAATGGTAATGTATGTCTTTTTGCTGACGGCACAAACATTTGCAACAGGGTTGATGTTCCGGAAGGGATAAGCCAAATGGCAAATGGTTTTGGTAAACTAGAAAAAATGGTCAAAGCTGTGGATACGTGGAAGATAATGCTGTTGTACAGAGCACTGTTAAGACTTCACTTGGAGTATTGTGTACAGTACTGGAGACTGTGTCTCCATAAGGATATAGATATTTTGGAGAGGGTTCAGAAAAGGGACTGGTTCATGATTATAGGATACGTAGAAATGAGGATGCGTGATTGAGGGAGTGAATGAGTATGTATGAATGAGTGAATGAATGAGTATCTGTAAATCAGTATATGAATGAGTGAATGAATGTTTGTGAATGAGTAAATATGTGTCAATGAATATGTGTGTGATAGCATGGATGTTCAAGTGGGAGGCATGGCACAGGAGGCTGTTTGAGGCTAGGATGCCACAGACAAGCTGTTTGGGGACAAAGATGGCAAGTCATTCTTGTTGTAGTCATTCTGTTGTAGCTTAGCCTGTCCGGATGTGGGTGTCAGTGTGGCAGAGCCTATGCTGGTGTGTATATGGGTGTCGGTGAGCCTATGCTGGAGTATGTCCTGGTTTGTCGACTACTTTTTTAACTATTGCCAAATTAACCCTGTATTAATATGCATAACAAAGCTAAAAAGCCATATTTTCTGAAAAATGAGCATGGCCCAAGCGCATCTACTTCTAATGAAGTGGCCCACTGCAGAAAAAACGTGGACACCCGGACATATAAATTTCATTTACCATGTTTTTACCCGTACAGTCAATTGTGAGAAATTAGATTGCTATTTTGGAGTCAAGAATGATTTTTTGAGGCACAATTGGAAATCACTTCAATGTGGGATTTTTGCCTTCTTCTGGATTAACTGCAACGTTGAATTTCATGGACTTTTGTCTTTTTTCAACTTGAACTACTGTTACTATGTTACTTGTAGCAGTGTTTATCCAAACGTTTCATGCCCAGCATCCATGTGAAAAAAAATTGGAATAACACAGTGCAACCTTTGCTTCAACAGTTTAATGTGACGTGTAAAAACTGCTCCCTTGAAACAATTCCAAAGAAAAGCTTCATTTCCAGTTCATTAAAAGCATAAAATGTGAGAAATTTAAGTGACATGTATCTATTTGGAAATATCAATTGTTTTTTTTACTGACTGCTCACAAGGTAAACTAACTTAATACATATTGTTTATTTTAATTGTTTAGATATATACAATTCTATAATTCTAATAAATCAATGCCAGAGCATCAGCCAAAGTCTTCCTAAACATGTCTCTTTTAAAAAATGAAAATTGAAACACAGCTGAACCACAAATAGAAAAGAAAACTCATCAAACTGGATGTTTTAGTGGAATTCATTTAGTGGACATAACATTCCTATTTAGTAGGAATTCTCTAATATACATAAGAGTGTACACTTAATAATACTAACCCATAAGATAACACAAAAACATAGTAATTCATTCCAATGTTGATCCAGGTAAAAACCCCACATTCTAATTTCCAATTGTGCCTCAAGAGGAGAAACATTCCCTCTTGATGCCAAAATGGTCCAAAATCAGATTCTCACTGGATCAACAAGCTTTAGTTACTCCTGTTCTTACAACCCATAATCAAGGCCAAATTAAAGTGGGGCCCTAGATCACCAATGCCAAAAGGGCTCCTGCTTTCTTGTGCCCAACTATTTTTCCACTTCAACGCAAATAAAAGAAAATTATTATAACATAAAACCAAAATAACAACTTATTGCAATTTTTGTACAATCCTGCATGATGTCACACACTGTTCATATTAAATAATGCAGGGCACAATATAATATTTCCACACAACACAGCGGTGGAAAGAAACTAGGCACTTAAGCTCCTATAAACTAGAGTTGCTATTAGACTTGTGCATTCGTATTCGGGCGAACATTAAAACGAACACGAAGAGTGCAGGTGGCCGTGCGTTGAAGGGGAGTCTCCCTCTCCTGCGTGCGGCTGCTGCGGAGGTGGCCATGCATTGGAGGGGGGTCTCCCTCTCCTGTGCGGTGGCTGTTGCGGCAATGTGGGAGCCGAGGACAGGTGAGTAACAATATGCCTATATCATTTCATTATTTTATATTTTCTAAGTTTGGTTTTCCTGTTAACCCCTAGCTTCCCCTCACCTAACCATAAGCCTATTTAACAAATTAGATAGTTAGCACCAACTCGTGCTGTTATATAACACGAAACCGCATTATTGGAGACAAGTCTGACAGCGTTATCGATTGGCTGGATGTATACCTGCATTTTCATTTTTTTTTAACATAAGCATTATTATTTAAGAACATACTTATGTGTATTTTAATGCTTGACGTCTTCCCTTCCTGTTTTTACCATTCTCTGACATGGATTGTCCATTCATCCATTGCATCTTTGATGTATAGGTTGGATGTATAGGTTCAGTCATTGTGAGTGTACCTCGAAGGGGGGAAAAAACCTAAGGGGATCTGAGATATAAAAATACTGCACTATATTATTATTTCTTTGTACTTCATCCTTTTGGAAGTATGATTCAACCTTTGCACCAGGAGAAGAAGCAGGAGGAATATCAGATAAGTTGGATTCTGTATTATATTTTCATTTTAAAAACAAGAAGTACTGTTTCTAGCTCACAATCACAGTGAAGAGAAGAGAAGAGAGAAAGAGATTACCTGTCCAAGTGATCACGTATGCAGAAATGCAGAGCGTCAGTTGTAGACCGCCCGCTCAGATCATGGAGCAGTCAGCAACAGTAGTGCCCTTGTGATCACATCAATTGTGGTGACACAGGAGCCATTTTAATATAGAGCATACCAGGCATGCCACTGGTCCTCTGGCAGTGTTATTTTATGACATATCTGGTATGTCATTGGTCACAAAGGGATTAAATAACATGTTACTATGTGTTTTACACTTCATATTTAACACCTGTATGATATTTATTTTTCCTTCTAAAAAATAATACAATTTGGATTTCTAAAAAGAAAACTGTGTAATGTGATAGAAGGCATCATAACTTAATGATAGATACTTCAAATTGCATTTTTAATTAATAAATGATTACCAAGGATGACTACACATTTTGAAAAGCATGTTTTATCTCAAATAATTTTTCAGACCTATGCTTTAATGATCAAAAAAAGCTTACGCAGAAAAAAAATAATTACATGCAAATATATTGTATTTATTTAATGTATGGTTGAAGAGACTGACTTCCAACTTTTTAAATGGAACACACTGTATAATTAAACTATAATTATTTATTATTGGTAATTATACTGGTATGCTATATCTGATTTTATTAAAACACCGTCACCTATACATTCAGCAGATTCCATTCAATTAGGATATTTGTGGTTCAGTTTTCTAACTGAGAAAAATTGGATTTTGCAAAAACCTGCTATACAATGTTAAATAAGCATTTACATGATTATATGCTAAGTTATTGAAATTAGTTATATAGCACCCTTTTGTTGTGGCAAGGGTTTGCAGGACAATTATTTCATGTATTAGTAACAAAACAATGTAAATGTTTATGAAGCAATCTATAGTGGACCTACAATTCATGTCTATATGTTATTTTAGATTTTTTTAAGCCTGATTAGATTTCTAAATTTACCAAACTGGTGTGTATTTTAATTGAGCTATGGTAATCCCGGGCCACTCGGTTAGGCTTGGTCCCAGGCTGGATATTAATAACTCTCTCCTGGTAAATCTAAATACGTTTGACCAATATATCCATACTTATGGATTGCTTTAATTTCTAATGAAGAGAAACCTTCATTTTTAATTATATTTTCTTGTTTATTTATTACCATAAATACTTATACTTCCTATAGCATTGAAGGCATTGTTAATAATATATTTTTATTTTATAATTATAATTGAAGGTGTAATGATAGTTAGCAGTAGGTAGTGGGTAGTAGGTCTATATCCACAGTCCAAAAAGTATAGTTTTCTCTGTATTTAATTTATGATGCAGTTTAGTTTGTGCACATTTCACTTTAATTTTCTTAAACAAGTATAGATATTTTCAGTTATATTTCAGTTGCATTGTTTTATTAAAATAACATTTTTATTAAATTAAATATTGCAAATATCAAGCCAAAAAATTTAGGTAGAATATGCAGAATATGAATATATAAAAAATAAATAATTAAAATAATAATTTTGTCAGCATATCTTTATTTAGACAATTCTAATGTTCATAGTAGCATCAATACTTAAATATTATTATTATATTTGGGGAAAAAATAATACCCAACAAATGACAAATTCATATTTAGGTATTTTCCTCAGCCTGAAATAGTTAATCTAAGGTTAATGTGTGTGTTAGAGGAAGTGTTTGCATAAGTATGAATTTGCGTGCTTGCATCAGTGTGTGTCTTAGCATGAATATGTATATGTAAGTATATGTTAGAGGGAATGTGTATGAGCATGAGTGTCTAAGTGTGTTGAAGCGAGTGCGCGTTAGGATGTGTGTGTGTGTTAGCGTGTGTATGTGTTAGTGTGGCCACTTGGGTTTACCTACTCCCTAGGCTAGAAGGTGCCGGGAGTGAGTATTTTGTGTGATAGATTTGAAAGAGTAAGGAGTTATGTTTGTGAAAAAAATAAACTTAGAGTAGGTGAGCTGTGGATAATAAATCACTAAATCAATATAAATCAATATGTAAACCGTGTTGTTCACACCCTGTGATATCAAAAATTAATATAAAAAATAGATACATATACTTATATCCGAATGTGGAAGGATCGTCAGGCCGAATATTTAGAACTCGTAACATGAAACATAAAAAAACAAATAATACCTAGCGCAACCTCTAATTACAAGACAAATAAGATCAAAAAATTGTGCAGTATCAAACTCACACTTTACAACAGCACTAATAAAGTGGCACAACTGTTTTCAGGCCACCTGGAACCTCAGACCTATGCATTATCCCTAGGTACATTTAACTGTGAATTTCAAACGTGTTAATATGTGTACTTTTTGTAAATAACCACTGGCAGATTCCATGGTAATTGTTAGGAATACCTAAAAATGTACCTATCATATGTTGTTGCTCTATATTTCCATAAAAGGAAAGTTTTATAATAATTGCGCCCTCTAGTATGCTAAATAAAAAACCCAATATAGCGCTGTATGCAATAATGAAGGTCAACATTGGCAAAAACCTGGTTTTATTTTATCTGGAGACTTCGAGTCTGCCACTGGAGAAATTCTTTATGGCAAAGAAGATTGGAGATTAAGATTGATCTATTCTATTTTTTACTTCATAGCAATGAAGGAGTGAGGATGTTTGTCTGCTAGATTGGGCCAATATAACAGAGCTAGAACACATACACATTGCTAATATGCAGTTGTCGCAAATATTTTATGCAAAACACTAGAACTGTTTTTTTTTTTTTAAATAGTGGAGTTGTCCTTTAATGCACTTGACAGCTGAGTGTTTCATTTTAATATGTATGTGGACCCACATATGTATTTGCCTCTTACTCAGGGCTGTCTTTAATAGTGATTGGACCCTGGGCAATCCCAACACCCAGAACCCAGCTTGCACACATATGACTTGCCCAAGAACCCAGATTGTTGTTTGCTGTATGAGCAGTTTTTGGATTCTCTTTCTTTGGGGTGGTTATTGGGAGATCCATGATCTCTCCAACCAGCCCTAATCCTAAAGTATTAAGTATTCCTGGGGAAAAAATACATACAAGACAAGAATTTGCATAATCAAATAATTATTTCTAGAAAAAGTTTGGGTATACCATAGTACTGAGAATTATGTTTCTAATGCTACTTTTAGTTACAAAAGTGATAAATTCAGCAGTAGTTGGAACAGCACCTACATGACAGCAACTACTGCAGTATCATGACAACACTAGAACACTTACACAAAAGCTTTTTACATTTGAAAAAAAAATCATCTGCTATTAAAAAAGATTGCTCCCTTAGCAACTGACACAGTGTATCATTTATAAATGCAGTTAAAATTGTATTTTTTATATCTATTTGTTATACATAGCTCTAAATATATCATGAGGGAAATCAAGCGGACAAACTGCTAATTTTTCCATGTGCTTGGCTACACTTCAAATGGCATATGATGAACGGGGACAAATGTTCACTATAAGGTAATTAACAGAGAATGGAACTTCATAACTTGAAATAAACCGAAAAATATGACTTTCTGACTGGTCCTGGGCCAAATACATTGTTTACATCCCAGTCATTTCGATGCTATTGGGATGTGCAAACTGTTAATTGTAATGTGTTACTCAATCTATAATGGACTGGGAAAAGGCATGTGTAGGAAGAACAAATGAAGAATAGGCAGGGACAATCCTTGGGCTTGACTCTGTGAGCCATCTGATTTCTAACTGGTGATAATATAACAAACAGTGTAAAACAAACACTGAGCAGATGCGCAGAGGAGGTTAAAGACTGCTTGATTAAAATAACCATACCAAGGTTATTAAATTGAACTGCCTGTCACAAATTTATTAAGCATAGAAAATGTACTTGTATTGTCTTCATTTCATAAATGTAGCAACCTCGTCAATATATCCTTTCAATCATTATCAATGTAATCAATCTTATATTCAGACTGCCCGCAGCCTGTGCCATAGAATACCAGTTGCCCCCAATTTGTGCCTGTGCCATAGAATACCAATTGCCCCCAACCTGTGCCTGTGCTATAAATTACTGCTACCCCCAGCTTGTGCTACAGAATACATATTGCAGTAGTCACAGGGGGCTAGTGGTTGGGCTTCACATGGATAGTGGTTATTAAAAAGAAAGAAAAGCACAATGGTGTAGTATGTCTTATCAAGCAGATTAAATAAAAAGACAAATTATGGTACTCACAATTTATGGTGGCTTAATGATTAGCCCCCAAAACTGGGGCACGTACAAAAGTTGAGTACAAGGGCTTTATTAAAGCACAAAAGGCTCCCAAAACCAAGATACTTTCTTGTCTTGACATATTCCCCCTTTTTCACCCTCACCCTCTTTATAAAAGCTGGCACGAAGAGAACCCTCTGCAAATTAATCAGTATATTTTGTGTTTAATTTAGTGTCACTATTTTTGCTCTGTGAAACAGTGATATAAGATTTGCTGAATCTAATAATAATAATAATTATATAATGTTTTGACTTAATTTATAATGCAACCCAGCAAATATTTTAATAAGACTGAAGGTCATATTACAATTTAAATCTTTTGACTCCTGGACATCACCTGCCTTAAGAGTCTTTCTTCCGCATTTTATCATTATAATGCACAACGATGTTACTGTATCCTTTTGATAAAATAAATGAATATGCACACAATGGCATTTAAAAGAATGTATTTACAGTCACCTCTTTTGTTATTACATACTGTGGACCATATTTGATCTCACCCAGTGATTTATTTACTTTTGTTGCTTGCTAATGGTTTGTTAATTTTTTTCCAGTACATCAAATGGGTTTTGTGAACTGTATATATAGGAGTGAATGAGGCAATAATTACGGTAGTAATTTCACTATCGTTTTCACTGATGATCTTGCAGGCAAAACAGATTTATGTACTTTTTTAAAGAACTAAATGGAATAAGACACATACACCAAGTTTTTTTTTATGAAATAATGTATTCAATGACCAGCAATTGGAAAAAAAAAATTCTGATTTTTCTCTTGCTGATAACCTGTAATTGTCACTTGATTGGAAATAAGAAGCCTTTATTCTCATTTCTATGTAGTTTGACCTGAGTGTCACGGTCATTTCCTTCCATAGGTAAAAAAAAAGACCTGCTCAATCAGTAGTACGTATTCTGCTAGCAGACTGAGAACACTTCAGATCCATATTAAAGCTCCAGTTAAATGAAACTCCCTGCATCTTTATAGAATATTTCCTTTCTTTATCTCTTCTTTCAAGAAAAATCAGTTTTCAGAGAAATCCTAGCTTTGAGCTCCCGAATAGAGAATTTTTCAGTAATAAATCTAAATGCATTTATTTTTTTTATCAGTTTCAAAGTAATATAACTCATGTGTGTTTAGATCTCATAGGTAACACTGTGATATTAGATTTGAAACCCTAGAAAATCTTACTAGTATAGGTATTCACTACTGTAAATCTAAGTTAAATAAATATTAATGGATTAGTATGGGCACATATCGCGTTACAAAATGTTGGGGTCCCCGTGCAAGCTTTGTTGAGGGGCCTCCCTCTCCTGGAATCTGCCCTATTGTGAATCTGAATGCCTGTATCTCTGAATATGTAATTCCACATATGTAAAGTCATGTGTAGTTATATTATGGAGCTGATAAACTCTAGGTGCCCTTCTTTCACATACATAAGCCAGAAAACAGATTACAAACACCTTGCACAAAGAAATATAGAAACACACAAATTGGTGGACGATAAGAACCATTTGACCCACCTAGTCTGGCTGGTTTTCTCTTGCTCTAAAGACTCAAACCTTAATGAGTCCTTGGCCTCTTCTTAGATTCATATGCCTAACCCATGCATTTTTAAATTAATTTATTGCATTAACGTGTAACTTGTCAACTGGGGGGGCTGTTCTGCTTATATAGCATCTTCTTAGTAAAGTAAAGCTTCCCTACATTACATCTAAGCCACTGATCAAATAGTTTTAGATTATGGATTCTTGTTCTAAAATTTCCCCTCGTCTGAAACAAATAAACTAACTAACAGCGGGTGTCTTTAGTGTCAACATTAAAGGATCATCTTATCATAGAAGAACATTGAATTTGCAGATAAAAATCATTTGGCCTATTTAGTCTGCCCATTTTTCCTGAGGTAAGACTCAAGTCCTAATCAGTCATTGATCTTGTCTTATCTTCAGGATAGCTTTATGCCTGCCCCATGCATGTTTAAATCCCCTAACTGTATTAGCCTCTACATTAACATCTAAACCTCTGGTATTTAAATGTTTCTATCACATCTTCTCTTCTCTCCTCCAAGCTATACATATTAAGTTCCTGTAGTTTTTCCTGATATTTTTTTTATCCTGGAAACCATATCATTTTAGTAGCCTTCGTCTGAACTCTTTCCAAAATGTGAATATCCTTCCGGAGATGGGGTCTCCAGAACTGCACACAATTCTCTAGGTGAAGCATAAATCTGCAAAGTAACCCCAATGCTATATTCTGCCTTGGTAATTTTATGTCTCAACAGCATTATTTTACATTTATCAACATTTTGTGCACCAAGACGCCTGCTGAGTCCCCCTGCAGCCTATGTTATCCAAACGGGTCCAGTAGCCGTCCACTATAAATCTGTTGCAATGTGCTTCCCCGGATCTCCCGCCGTATGTTTCTGATGGGAGGTGGGAGCTGGAATGGCATAGCTAGGGAGGTAGGGTGCGATGCACATAGAAATATGACCAAGCACCAATATACCAAAATTTTGGGGGGTTGGCAGAGACAAACCCTACTCAGAAATCAAAGACTGGCTGCTTGGGACTCAGTGACATTACGCTCACACTTGCTTCCGTCAGCTAACTCATTGTCGAAGCTGAGTTGGCTGCAGGTATTAAGCACATAGACTTCACTTTATATTTAATTTCTACAAGTAAGATATGTCATTTAAATATCTATATGTGTTTCAAATATGCTTTATTTGAAATGCACAGTACTAAAGCTGATAGATGAATAAAGAAAACAGCTTAACTATTAAGGGGCAATCAAAAATAATTTCATACTTAGCATTGAACTGGATTGTATGTAATGGATGAAAGATGTTTTTGGCAGGAGGTAAATAAGGTGGTACGTGATGTAGAAAATGTGTTACTAACCAGTTTAATTAAGTTCTTACATTATGTATCGGTGTTTAAATTCTAGTATCTTACCTAATCACTACTACTATAGCAAAGACTATTTTCATTGCAGTCAGAATGTAACAAATGGAATAAAAAAAATACCTCAGTGGAACATAAGCAAAGGATGACTATGTTTCTTTTACACAAAAGTAACAAACAAAATTAGGGATGAAAATGTAAGTAATGAAATGTGTTTAATAAAACATTAATTGCTTCTTCTAGGTGACCTATGTAGGAAAAGGTTCCAATGCTCAGAAGTTCTCTTAACGTCTTCACGTTCAGAGAGAACTTTTCCGCCACTATATTGGTCATTTCTTCTGAAATACAGTGTGTGTTAGGAGCCTTTTGTTCAATAACAACAATAATTTGTTTGCTGGTGAAGCGATCATTTATTTTCTCCTCAAACTTAATGGAAGTGTTTTATTTATTTTGTTTTATTCACTTGGATCACTGTGTAATAATGAAGACCTAAGCTCTATCACATTTCTTTGTGTGTGATTGTGTGTTTTTTTTTTTTCTCTCACAAATAAGGTTTAAAAAGATATTCCCAGGGCAGAGGAAGTGAAGGCGGGATGCAGGCTCCCTTCTTCCATGTACTTCTTCAGGACGCCAAGGGAATCAAACAAATGTATCTACAAAAAGTAGTGTTTCACTTCAGTTTGGCCTGATGAATTGAGCCCCCATTTGACACCCCACTGGGTTTTTGACACATTTTATTACCTTTGTTTTCAAAAATAACCATTCCTTTAACAATGTAGCTTTAGTAATTTACAGAAAGGAGATGACTTTTTTACGTGTATGTCTTTAATGGTGTCCTTATTTTTATAGCCTTCCCATTTTAGTACTCTATGTATGCAATTATGAAACAAGAACCTCATGCTAATTTGAAGTGCCTCGTCATACAGCTGAGTTACACTAAGACTAGGCCAGGACTTCAAGCTCAGTCGTTGCATTATTCTGCCCTGGACATTCACAAAAGTGCATCAATAAAGACAGGCTTTCCCTCGTTTTTATAAATGATAACACTGGTTGGTCTGTATGTTTTGGCAAGACAACATACTGTGTTTTGTGAACTTACAGACTGATCTTTTTTGTTTAAAGTTAGGAAATCAGAATGTGTATAGCATGATATAATTTATTTTGACAGGACATGACTATCCTCCCTTTGGGAAAATGGACTTCCGGTTGATACAAGCTGACACATCTTACAGGGCTTTGCCTAGCACATCACATCAGCTTTTAAAGTTTGCATGAGTCACATTTACACATTAGGGACATACCATGCAGATAAATGCAGGAATCCAATATTTCCTTTAAAAAAACCAAAACATTACAATTTAACATACATACGTACGTTATATGTATTATGTGATAAGATTGTTATTTTTGGACAGAAATGCAATATCATCAATAATCCTAAAAATGTATCTTTTAGTGACAAGAAGGCAATTTATTCCTAACTATTTTATACCATCAATTAGGATTATTGTTATTTATTGTTTTATGTAGCGCCGTCATATTCTGTAGCGCTGTACAATGGGTAGACATAACATGTAGTATATAACATAACAATTTGACTTACAGAAACAACAGGTGAGGGCCCTGCTCAAACAAGCATACAGTCCGTACAGGATACGGTGACACCAGCAAAAATAGCCCCCCCCAAAAAGAAACCCATAAATGCTGCAGGGTTTTGGTAGGTCTAATTTTCATTTTCTTTTATATTAAGCTGAGTGTTAACCATACTTTTAAAGTGAAATCCTGGGACTTGGGAAAATAGGCAGTGACACTGAGCCCTGACTTACCTTGGTGGCACATAGTAGATATTCTTGGCTCCCTGGACAACAGCTATGTCATTTTCCCCATGGTGCCTGTGCAACATCGTTAAAGGATAGTTCTTTTAAACTTCAAACATATAAAGAACAGATTAGCTTCAACTTCAAATACTCAGAATTAGTTTTCTTCTTTGTTTCTCTTTCACTCTGTCCATACCTGCTTTTTATACATTGCAGGACATTTTGCGGTATTAAGAGAGAGATCAGGCAAGTCTTAATACTTGTACATACCTATCTGAACTTCATATGCAGTGTATTTTATTTGGGCCTTTAAAGATGCTACATTTTGTGCTACTAGCCTTATCCCTACCCATGTGTCGCTTAATTTTTAATTAAACAAGCAGCTTTTTATAAAGACCAGTAGTTTACCATATTGCCTCCTTGGGGCAACAACATAAACCAATTTGTGGTACATGTAAAATTGCCATGAGATATTTTTTATTTGTAAAAATGAAAGCAAAATGGACAAATGTGAACAGTCCATTTTTTAATTCCTAACGTGATGATAGAATAGTTTGTTTATGCAGAGATTTAAAGCACTCAGTGTTATTACATTGTGATGAGCGGATTTCAGAATTTACATCAGTGATCTGTATGAAATTATTTTCAATCAACCGGTTTGCATTCATACCAAAAGTCTTTCTAAAGAGTATGTAATGTTTACATATTCAAAATGCTATTTAAATACTAATACATGGATTCTGCAAAATATAGCAGCACATTTTTCTGTGTTTTAATGAAAATTAATAAAATAGCTTACTTCTGTCTTAAGCATTATAGTGACTGATACATTGCGTTTATTTCTTTTTTTTTTACCAAAAAGGATTAGATTGACATATTTCTATGTAAAAAAAATGTTCAAAAAAGCAAAGATGAAATTCACAAATGCATAGACATCTAGGGCTTGATTGAAAGCACCTGACTAAACCTTTTTGTTGTCATTACATACAGAAAGGTCATTCTATACACAGTATCTCCTGAGCAATTAAATGCTTCAACTAAAAGCAAATGATAGACCATTGCTAGGCAAAATGCATATAAACTGTAAGAGTGCAATATTACCTAGTCCAACCATAACATGCACCGTGACAATTAGATCAAAAGAAAAATAGAAAATGCTGTTGGAGCACAAGGTTGTATCAGAAAAAGGCTGATTATTGCCAATCCTGAGATGAGGAACTTGTAACAATATGATACATAATTATCATTGCCCCACTAACATAAGAGGAAGCAGGGGCGTACCTAGAGTATTTTGAACCAGGGGAGACTGCTGTATGTGGCACTCCTGACAAAGAAAATAATAATAATGTTGGCAAGAATATTTATTTCACAAATTCAACAGGAAAAATATAGAAATCTGGGAAAACGTATAAATAAATTAAATAAGTTTAAACAAATTACATTTACAGAACAAATATGATACAGCATAACTCATATCACTATATACTGAGCCAGACATTAATGGTGGTACAGCATAACCCCTATTACTATACACTAAGCTGGACATTGACGTGGTAGGCCTCTGCCCCTAAAACATCATAAACAGTATGAACTCTATACCCCTACACACACACACACAGAATAAGGGGGGCACACTTGTTTCCTTTGTTTAATAGGGGGTCCAGGGGAGCTCAATGTTTTTTAAACATTATTTATTGATAGGGAGTTGTCAATTGAATATTAATGAAAAATCCAAATTGTTACATATGAGCAGTGTCAACCTTTGTCTGGAAAGTTAACAATTTAATTTGAATAATAACTCAATTGTATGCAAATTGGCTCATTTAACTATACTATTAGAATGCTCTAGTGCATATTATTACTTCCCGTTGCATTGTTTCCTACATACTTCTGAAATAAATTGTTATTTTATAAATGGGCAGATATGTTTTGATGTTGAATTTTCTTGGTAATCTATATCAAAACTAATTGTGAATTATATATGGGAGGATTCTGGCTTTGATGGGTGATCCTTGGGAGATATTGACCCACAGTTCCAATAAGTTCCTGGACTTGTCTTAAAATATCAATAAAATAATAGTCTGTATGTTTTTTTACATTAGCGTCCATTATAGTGTCTATACTAGCTCCTAGTGTCACCACTGTCTATAATAGTATATTATAAATATGTTATGTATCACTGTAGAGTGTTGGCTGTGTTCTACTATTGGCTTGAAGCTTTGGTGAAGTTTGGTTTGTTCAGTGTATGAATACTTTTGCTATTGTCTGAGATTTTTATATATATATATCTATATATCTATATAGATATATATATATCTATATAGTGGCAAAGAGTCTTTCTATGTTAGTAGCACAGGTTGGAGCGCCCTCTATTCTGAGCTGCAGTTTTGAAGATGCTCTGACCCAGTTGTTTAGCCATCACAATTTGCCCTCTTGGAGCAGTAATTAGGGGTAAATGGTTTCAGGATGAAAAGGAGTATGTACAGTATAAGTAAAAATAGCTAAGGGATGAGTTAGTGCTTGTGCAAGTTGGTGGCAAGTTTTAAGAGGGGAAAGAGAAATTAATAAGAAAGAAGAAGGTAAAAAAAAGGGGAGATTTATGGCCGGGGGGTGGGGTATCAGGAGAGAGGGAATCTGTATTTGAAAAGGTTAATAACATTTGGCCAAAAAATAAAAAATGTCCCCAAAATATATATTTCGTATGTATGCAGAAAAGCATGCATAATAAGTCAAAATATGAATGCATAAACTTGCTTGCACATTTGCCAAAGAATTATTTATTTTGAATAAGCCTTACCATCTAACGATAGTCTAACCTCAATTTCCTAAAAAAAACAATAGATAAATTAAACTAAAAAACTGACATAACAGCAGTTGTTATATAAACAGATTTTCTCACAGCAACAATTTTTTTTAGAACTATGCAATACTTTAAATATTTAGGCTGATCGTCATTCAATGTGACAACTTACTTTAAAATTCAACCTATTTTCACAGAACCTGAAAAGACACAATTCCAAGGCACTTAAATGTATTTCTATGGCAAAGTATGCCTATTAGGATATTAACCTGTTATAGCTTAAGGTTTTAAATACTCATCAAAGTAATTTTAATGTTTCAAGCGCTATATTGGGATATTATTATCGTCAACATATAATAATTTCAAAACAAGCATCTGGCAAATTTGAACTTCTACAATTTACTATGAACTTGATAGATCATTACTCATTTAAATATCTATACCCAGGGCTATATTGGGGATTCAAAATTAAAAGTGTTGGGGCTTTAAAGCTGCAGTCTTAAACTTTTGCATGTAAACAGCCAAAATGATTTCTGTCTGCTGCGTGAGCAAATAGGAAGGTGTGTGAAAGTGCCATCAGCCAACATCCCATGTGACAGTCTGGGCTTCTCTATATTTGAATATTTTTTTCAATTGATCATTAGAGTGGTCTCACATTAACCTTAAGATGGCAGCCATAAACATGGCTTGCCTCATAAAAAGCTGTATTCAATAAACAGTGTGTTACAGGTGATATATAAATGTCATCAGACCACATTAAACTTCTTCTTCTTCTTCTTGGTAAAAGCACAGTGTATGAGGGCCAGAGAGAAAGCTGTTGGTGAGGTATGGGGTTGAGAGAGCGGGGTGCGAGCTAGTCAGTGGGAAGGTAAGGAAGGGAGTATGTGTGTATGTATGTTAGAATGAGAATGCATATATAAGTGTGTGTGTTAACATGGGTGTGTAAGTGTTTGTGTGCTAGCAGAAATGTGTATGTATTTGTGTGTTAGCAGAGATGTAAATATATAAAAAAAAATACTATGGAGAAGATCCATGCTAATTACGTAGCTGAACGTCACTTTTTTCCTGCGCGCGAAGAGATTTAAAAACAGCTTATTTGAGTGGACGTTGCCACATCTGTTGAAGGTGTCCATTTTTTACATCCGTTTATCCTGGCCAGGTGGACAACACGAGAAAAGAAGTTTGTTTCTATAGATTATTGGTCCTATTTGTTACTTTTGTATCTTTATTATTATTATTATAATTATCCTGATATGTATCTTGTTTTACAAACTATATTTTTATTATAAAGAATTTGTAGTTATTTTTAAAATCTATGAAGCACCATAATTTATATTTATTGATGCTAAAGCACTAGCAATATCCTACTAAGCATTAATATATTGTATTTTTCCTGGTATATACCTCCATTGTGTTTATTGATCTGGATTTATTTATTATGTATGCATTGAATAAAATATGTTTTTATATAAATATAATGGCGCATTGAGTAATTTTAGTGCTGTCTATTTCTTTTTGTATATTTTCATTCCTTTCAGTGTGATATCACTGCAGCCTAGAGACTAACAGCTTAATTATCCTATTTATTACATCTACAGAATCATTTTTGTTTATTTTTCTTTAACCATCTGGGTTTTGTATTCAATTTTCTTTATTTTGGCAGTGAAGGGTGCATTTTAGCCTCGTTTAGTGAAAATATTTCTGTGTTAGCATGAATATGTAAGTGTTTGTGTAGCATGAATGTATAATTGTGTGGTCATGAATGTATAAGCGATGTGAGAGGGAGTATATGTTAGTATGAGTGTGTCTTCGTGAGTATGAGTCTATGTTAGTGTAAGCATGTGTGTGCATTGTTGTTAGTGTGTAAGTGTGTGCACATATGTGTGCCAGTGCATATGTTAAAGGGCCAAGGAGCCGATGGGGCCACTTGTCCCTCAAGCCAGGAGGTGCCAGCCCTCCCCTGCTGAACATTGTGTCTGGCTGATACTCCTAAGGATTTCACTCTAAATGGACAAAATTAACCATCTGAACCCCTTTTTGAAAGTCTCTATGCTGCATTTGATGTGCCATGAAGACCAGAATTTCTTTATTTTTGTAACTTTTTTGTCATATGTTTGTTTACCTGTGAATTTCTTCCTTCATGTTCAGTGCACCCACACAAATTAATATTTTTATTTCTAGCACAAGTAAGGCTTTCTCTAGTAGAAATAATTAATTATAACATAACCATCGATTTGAATAGTATGAAAAATATTGAAAAAAATGGTAAAATTAAGAAGAAAAGCCATATTTTTCACAGTTTTCCAAAAACACAACACATAGCCAATACAAATGGGAAAACACATTTGCCCTGATTTTGGAAACACTCCATATACCTGATATTTTATTTATTTTGGTAGTTACAAGGCCAAATATGAATGACGTGCATCACTGTTTCCGAACTAGATTTAAACAAAAATGAAATACTGGGAATTGGGCCCCAATAATGGCCAAAAAATAACAAAACTGACATTTTAACACTTTTTATTAAACAATTTTACCTACCTGTGTCAAATATAGCAGTACAATTTTTCTTTTTTCCATTACACATTACAGTATATACAAAAACAGTATTTAAGTACATTTCTTTTTCAGAGGAGAATTACACGCAATTACTGGAACAACTTATTATTTGTATTTAGCAACAGCCCACATGCAAAAGTAAGTCATGTTTTTCAAACATTGTGGAACACGAGCATTTCAATTTTGACAGATCACTTTACAAGGTCCATATATCACAGTAGGGGTCACATATATTTTAATTTAAACCCCATAAAAATATATATTTCCAAAAACCGCACCCTTTGAGGAGTTCAAAGACACTCCACTTATCTTTCTATGTGGACCACTGGAAAACAGAATTCTTAGCTTTTTGTTCTACCTTTTTACCTTTTAGTGGAATGAATGCTGCATTGATTTTGGTGATGTCCTCTCCCCTGATTGCCTATTTGCCTCGATACAGCTTATTAGTTCCATCTTTCTGTCCAAACAGCTTGTCAATGCCATCTTTGTCCCCAAACAGCTTGTTAGCACCATATTTAGTGAAGCCACAGAATAGATAAATAAACACAGCAGATCATTAAGAAAATAAAGGTAAAACAAATTCACACTGTGAATTTCCACAGTGAAAAAAATTCAGCTTTTCGGTGTTTAGTTGCTAGATTTTCATTCAACTTTATCTATACCATCCGTCCACCCAGACTGTAAATGTCTGTACCTTATTTATAGATTACTTTTCCTTTTAGGGCTGAATGTTAGCAGAATCACGTCAACTTGACAAACCTACCTACCTCAGTTTTTTCCTATAGTATAGCTAGAGATATATGTCGGCTCCTCAACAAATATCAGGTACTTGTCAGCACCAAACTAATATCCTATGTATTGGATAATTGTTAGTTCTATATCCCAGAACCTATACTGTCTTAGCCCTAACACATCCTTATAATGTTTGCACGTTCTTTACTATTTAACAGCTGTCAACATTGTTTACGACTATGGGATTTTCACAAACAGATTGATGCATAATAGTTTCAGATAAAGAAATATATAAGCAAATAATGTGCACACACTGGCCACTTTATTGGGTACACCTTGTTAGTACTGGATTGGACCCCCCTTTCCCTTCAGAACTGCCTTCATTCTTCGTGGCATGCTTTCTACAAGGTGCTGGAAACATTCGCAGTTGCTGCAGATTTGTGGGCTGATTTGTCCGTGATGTAAATTTCCCGTAACACCATATCCGAAAGGTGACTTTTGGAGGCAATTATAATAATAATAATTGGAGTTCAGTGAACTCATTGTCATGTTCAAGAAGCCAGTTTGAGATAATGTGAGCTTTGTGACATGGTGCACGATCCTGCTGGAAATAGTCATCATAAGATAGGGACACTGTGGTCATAAAGGAATGGACATTGTCAGCAACAATACTCTGGCAGGCTGTTGCGTTTAAACGATGCTCAATTGGTACTAAGGGGCCCAAAGGGTAACAAGAAAATGACCCCCACCCATTACGCCACCACCACCAGCCTGAACCATTGATACAAGGCAGGTTGGATCCATGCTTTCATGTTGTTTACACCAAAGTCTGGCCCTGCCATCTGAATGTCACAGCTGAAATCAAGGCTCATCAGACCAGGCAACATTCTTCCAGTCTTCCATTGTCCAATTTTGGTCAGCCTGTGTGAATTGTAGCCTCAGTTTTCTGTTCTTAGCAGATAGGAGCAGCACCTGGTGCTGTTTTCTGCTGCTGTAGCCCATCTGCTTTAAGGTTTAACGTGCGTCCAGAGATGGTTTTCTGCATACCTTGGTTGTAACAAGTGCTTATTTTTATTTTCTGTCATTCTCCTCTGACATCAACAAGGCATTTTCATCAACTGCCGCTCACTGGATATTTTCTCTTTTTCGGACCATTCTCTGTAAACCCTAGAGATGGTTGTGCATGAAAATCCCAGTAGATCAACAGTTTCTGAAATACTCAGATCAGCCCGTCTGGCACAAAAAATCATGCCACGTTCAAAGTCACTTAAATCCCCTTTCTTCCCCCTTCTGATGCTTGGAACTTCAGTAAGTTGTCTACATGCCTAAATGCATTGAGTTGGTGCCATGTGATTGGCTGATTAGTTATTTGTATTAACAGACAATTGAACAGGTCTACCCAATAAAGTGGCCAGTGAGTGTATATAAGAGCTAGCTTGTCTTTAATTAAAACGTTGTGTTTAGAGTAGGTAACAGTAATGTGTTCAGTTTCAGCTTCAGTGTTGTAGTGGAGATTTTCTTTTAACCAATATTACAATTACATTTTTTTTCTTTTTCCCTTACACAGTAAATTTTCAGCTATGATGCACATACATAAAGTTATTCTAATTACATTTGTTCAAAAACATGTATTTTAGATACACAGACCATCCAAGTGAAAATGAAAAGTCAACGACCATGAATATTAATATGTACAGGAACTGTACAGAGTGAGACATCTGCAACACAACTGCCTTAGAAAAAAAATTGCCCCCTCACAAAAAACAAACATATTCATTTAGTTCTATTTTTTTTTTTAACGCCTTTAAATACAAAATATTTTTATATTTGCATGCTGCATTTTTTTTTTTTTTAAATAATAGATGCCACAAAAACCTTTAGGCAGTTAAGGACTTTTAACACGTTTTATGCATTTTACCACCCATTCCTGCCAAAATATGTAGTAAAACATAAATACTGAGGATTCCATCTCACTGTATGTCCAAATATTGACATATTTTCCACTGCAATTTATCTTGATGATTCAGCTCAATGACATGTAATACAATCACGTTAGCATTGGATAGGACTTGTTGGGGTACTCTGACATAGTGGCAGCAATATATGGCCATATGGTGGTGCTTTTAGATAGTATTTGCTAGGTGTATGCTGCTTCCTTGCTTTGTTGTATGTACATGTTGTCCAGTTCAGTAGCACCTCAAAATCTGTTCATATGCTTTTTAGGATGGTCTTCCCCTTCTGTATTTTTTGTGTTTACTTTCACTTTTTGATCAAACCTTAGGGTTAAGTGTTCCACTTACCACACAGGTGCTTCATTAATTGTGTCTAGAGAGGGCTTCTAAAATTGGGTCTCAATGGGTTAAAATACAGTGCAACCCCTCAAAATTAAGGTCTTTAGATGTAGTTTTGGGCTAATCAAGGTATGGCCATATAGCGTTATTGGAATCCCTAATATAATTTATAAACAAAACATTCACATACTTGCATTAGTGTCAGGTCCCGGAGCTGGTCTGGTTTCGTTTTCATCCTTGTTTTCTCCCGTGCTTGCCTTTTGCTCTTATTTGTCATGCCTGCTGAACGCCTGGATCCACCTATGCACCTGTACTGCCAGACCATACCTGAGCATGAATCCTGCAGGTATGGCTTATGTGGTGGTTTAACAATAAATATAGGTATACCGTAATTTTACTGTTGAAATTGTTTCTGGAAGTATTCTATTACTTTTCCCTGGCAAGTGTTTGATAGGGGAGGATCCAAGCTGCTCATATATATCCTATACTTCTGTGCAGCAGAAGTTGTTTGTCCTTTATTATTTAAAAATTTTTTTTTCCCTCATTAGGTGTGTAAAACACCCCAATGGAAAGGGGAAACATTACTGAAATATGTTATGGTTTTGTTCTACAAAATGGTGGATGTAATGTGATCCCACAAAATGGTGGATGCTAATATTGTTAATCTAGATTGTGTTTAAAATGTTTCGTCATTAGGGGTTTTTTGCCTTCTTTTGGATCAAGAGTAGGAAGGTTAGGTAGAAGGTTAAACTTGAAGGACTTTTTTCAACCTTATAAACTATTTAACTATGTAACTATGTATGTCATTTATGTTTTCATTTTATTTATGTGAAACATATAATTTATTTACCCCTTAACCACCAGTGACGTGTCAGGCTTGTCACAGAAAAACAGTCACTTAACAACCAATGACTTGCCTGGCAAGCTTAGAAAGTGATCTATGATCGCTTAAATGGTGTTGCTGTAATGCCTCGATGTCAAGGCATTCAGCAACACGGAGATCGGCATGAAGGGCCCGTGTGGTCCCTCCCTGAGTCGTCAACGTCCGCCATATACTGTATGGTGGCGGACCCCCGTTTTGAAAGAGTTTAGGAGGCGATCAACTATAGTGAGGCATTCAGCGACATCGAAAAACCACCCCAAGACACACTGTGACCATTCCATAGGGCAGTCACAAGCGCCACTGTGAGAGATTTGCCTCCCGCAAGAGGCTGTGTCTTTTAAAAAATAAAGAAGTTTCCAAGAGTGTCTCTCCACTCCAGTGTTGGGTAGCAGTGGAGGTTGTCTGTGCACATTGCTCTGACGTTCACGGGTTGCCACAGAGGAGTATACCGGTCCCTGCAGCGCTGCGGGGGATCATCCTCTCTGGCAACCGGTAAACGTCTATGCAATGCGCGTAGACAACCTCTGCTGCTGCTGCCGGCACTTCCGCCGGGGCTTCTATGGTGGAGCACTGGAAGGTCATGTCACGCCAGCGTTCCATCATATGTGCCCTGGCAGAAGTGCTGGCAGCAGGGGAGGTTGTCTGTGCGCATTGTGCAGACGTCTGTCGGCTGCCAGATAGAAGGATCCAGGTCCCCTGCAGCGCTGTGGAGGATCTTGTAGTCAGACCTCTATTTGAGGTCTGATTATAAGATGGCCTTGAATATAAGACAAGGGGAATTTTTAGAGCTTTGATGGGGTAGATTGAACTGACCAGCTTCAAAGATGTCCCAGATAGGACATGGTGGCAGAAGAACCATATGTGAGTTCCAAGTTAAAGAAAATGCTTACTTCCCAAATTAGGTATTTTACCTCCCAAACAACCCAACAAACCCATGCATGAGGGTATCATTGTAATCAGGATATGTTGCTGAACATACTTTGGGATGTTGTGTGACAGTGATATATACCAGGAGCTGTAAATTCACACCTGAATGACAACTTGTGTGATAAAAAAACAAAAATTAAATTACTACCACACAGTTTGACAAAGGGTGGTAATAAAGTAAGTGCATGGAATGGGTTAAAATACCAGAATTTGAAATACATTGGGGTGTCTCATTTTCAAAAATATATGATTTAATGGGCTATATTGCATTGTGCGGCTACAAAGGTGTCCCAAAAAAGCACATGGGGCAGAATGACCAGATTTGGAAAGAAAATTGTTTTGTAATAGCGAAATGCCACTTGTACTCTATAACTTGCAAAATAAATAAAAACATTAGGTATTTCTAAACTCAGGACAAATAGTATAATATATTTAACTGTTTTTTTCATTAGCTTTTGTAGATGAGTAAAAATATCAAATAAAAGTGAGCTAAAGTGCTTTTTTAAATTTTTCATCTTATTTTATTTCATTTTTTATAGGAAATTAGATGATATGCTCAAGAAAATGGTATCTGACCAAAGCCCTTCTTGTCCTGAAAAAACTATATATAACTTGGGAAGACTTAATAGGAGAGGAGAAAATTTACAGCTAAATACCAGCACCGCAAAGTGTTAAAACAGCCTTGGTCACGAAGGGTACAAAAAAATAAAAAACAGCTTGGTCCTTAAGGGGTTAAAGAGATATAGCCTATACTTCTGTGGCAAAGCAGCAGCAGTTGTTTGCCCCTTATTTAAACAAAAACCCTTTATTCTCTCATCAGGCGTTGAGGGTGCTACATGTACATTTATCTTTTCTGTGTACCTATCTGAATATTTGACCCCCTACCTACAAAGCAGAGACAAACAGATGAAACAGCTGTGCTAAGATCATTACAGACCTCCCTGTCGTCTTTGCATAACAAAGAACAGAGGTCTCTGGATATCTGCTACCCCATGCCTTATCCGAAGGGGATATTGGGATCTAGTATTTAGCGAGGACCCCACCCCATATTTACACCACGCTATATGATTTTTAAAAAATTATTATTATGTTTGCATAGGAAAAATTATCATATATTTGCTTACAGTTCTCAAAGTTTGACAACGTTGGTGCGTTATCCTTTAGTTTGGATTAATAGTATATGAAAATTACATAAAAAATAAATTTGAGTAACAAATATTAGACTGATTAGTTCTTTATCAATGGCTTCCTCTTCAGCACTTCAAAAATATATGTGTATATCATTTTCTGACTCTGCGTTTTGTGAATAAGGTAGTCAGGCCAAGGAAACAAGACTATATAGCAAAATCATTTTCTTAGCTCAACACATACATTAATCTTTATATACGCTGTTGATGTAATTGTTGGAATTGTGCTTACAAGGCAGAAAATAAATGCTAGGAGGCGAAAAAAGGAGACAGTAGGACTAAATCCATCAATTAACTATGGAGGCTAAAATCAATCAGAGATAGATAAATATTTGACCGTTTACACAGTGAGCGTATTATGCAAGATTTTGCATGGACATGCAAGACTCACAGAAAATAGTTAACCCCTCTGTGCCACATGAGTATGAAACACTAGAAGAGTTAATAACTGATCATTTATATTTAGTCTTGTAACCCATTATAAAATGACTACCATGAATTGTAAAAGTTCAAAATGACTTTATTGATTGCCCAGCTACAGTACCTAGCTGTATATGGATCTTAGCGCCAATAGGGGTTACATATACAAAATTGTATTATTACATTGGTTGTTAGGCTGACTACTTTTTTTTTTAACTTTATACCAGAATAATATTTTATACATAAGTCCCATAGTCTCAAGTTTTAAAAGTATAGATTAAAATCTTTATGTGTTAGGGGTATGGATATTTGTAGCGGTATTGTGTAATTTGAATTTACATTCTAAGTGTTTATATTCTGAAAATTCACAGTATGAAATTCATGAAAAAAACAAACCTTCAGAAAATGTAAATATGCAGTTACCATTATTGTTAAAATGTGAATAACTTGGAAGAAACCTTCTCTCACCCTGAAAGATAACACAAATTGCTTTGAATACAGAACCTGTGCAAGTATGACCAAATATAAGTAAAACATATGAGAGCCATATGACAGAGGTACCATTAAAAGGAAAGTTGTAGGCACTGGAGGGCTGGACCATATTTTGTACAGTATACCGTAATTTATTTATACAGTACCAGCATAATCTAAGCTCTATTACAACAATATACCATTACATTTGCCAATACAAGAACATAGTGAACATTAATATATACTGGTACAGAAGGAAATGAGGTCCTTGTCCACGTAAGATCACAGTATTTTAGGAGGATGAGTAGGAATAAACACGGTAGCGTCTGTCATAGCAGCTAATGAATTCCAGAGAAGGGGTACAGCACAAGAGGAATCCTGGAGACCCGATTGAAAAGTCATGAAAACAGTTGAGAAGAGACGCAACCTAACCTTACAACTTTAGCAACACTTTATGTAACTCATAAGTTGTTAAAAAGTATATAAAAATGTGGTCTGGTAGAAAATGATCATCATAGCATCCATCAGATTGCTTCAACCATCATGATATATATGTGGTTTGCCACGGTGATACAATCTATTTTCAAACTTTACGAATCCCAACAACCCCTATAGATTCTGTCATTTAGAAGTGAGTAAAATGAAAGCTGACAGCTTTGATAGCTGTTATTACATAAAGTAGCATTATAATACACATCATTCTTGCAAAGTATATATTCAAGATATGGCATTGAATATAAAAGCCATACTTCTTTCTTATAAATGTGAATTTTCATGAGGGTCATGCACAGTTCACCTGGTTCTTTTTGGAGGAAGTTTTTGTGGGGCAACTCGTATAGGGCTTCACTGTATTAACAAATGCAAGTGGGAAACAGAAGCCAGCAGAAGGCAGCAAAATCACTTCCATGGACAATGACGGAAGACTTGAAACTTTATTACTGCACAGTATGTCGACGATGTGTTGATAAAAGTGGGGCAAGTTTTACATTAGGCAGGGCAAGTGTGAACTGTATGTAGGATATTGTAAAATAGGGAGATGCAATGGGAAATGACAGGGGATCTAATTCACTTAGTTTCTGCCTTAAAACCCTTGGTTTCTGCTATAAAAGACTTCTAACATTACTACCTGTGGAGGATTACCACTTACACAGATGTTCATCCCACTGCATTTATGACGTGAGGTATCACTCACTAACTGGTTGAGGAATATATTACTAAAGCCTTTTATTAGCCAAACTGGAACAGTTGAAATGCACAAGATATTTAGAGGAACTGTACAGCACACAGATCCACTTTATAACTGGTCACAAACTTATTATATCAGCAGATTAGTAAAATACACCTTTACAATATGAATTCTGCAATCACATATTTTACAATATTAGGCCACTAGAGACATGAGATTGGCAATGGATGCAAGAACACACTGTGAAACATCTGCCGTCTGCACCACTGAGAACAGTCTGCCAGAGATCACAGTGAGGATCATCCCTTGCCCACCATAATCCATATGATCGGAGTCAATTTAACGTACAATGTCTGTCAGATTAATACAATTACAATTTAAAATTGTCTGCTCAGAATCCTGCTTTTTATATCAAAACCTAACAATGTTCACACAATAACACAAAAACCAGGATAAGTAGCATCCAACATTCTACTGGCAATAAATTCAAAGGAATGGAGTCATTTAAAAACAAGTTCATATGACCGTTTACCTTTATAAAAATATGTTATGGAAATGTTATAACTTTCATGTATCTCAATTTTAGGTTCGGCTCTAAAGACAGCCTAACCCACTCAACATGGTGCCTGCTGATAAGGTATCACTTGATCAAACTAATTCTATTAAAATAATTTGCTTGTGTAAATTACAACTAAATATTCTAGGTACTACAAGGGAAGCTATGTCTCAACATGGTACAATTCCCAGCCATTGCCAGGTTGGAAATGCAGGGATAGACTGCTTTGTTACATAAATACACTCAATTTTTCTAGATGAATTAGCTTAAAAACAAAAATATATTCACACACTCAGTTTATTACAGTAAATTCCTGTTATCACATTTTAGATCACATAAATCAGTAAAAGATAGAATTATGGTATATAGTGCTTACATTAACATGTGTGAACTGTAAAATGTACTAATGTGATTGTTAGTATAATTCATGTCTAGGGCATTATAAGAATGTAACTTCTGCCACAATATCTTGCAATATGACCCAACAATTATCACTGAAAGGCGACAGACAGTATATCCATCACACGGACCTTTGTGGCAGAGCAGCCAGGGAAAGCTTCCCATACATTAACTGTCATTTCAGAATGACTGCAGAATGCAATCCCTTAAACTTCCAATCTTTCTGACAGCCTCCTAATCTCTACAAATTGTGTGTAAGAGCTTCATTAAATCAGCCTGTCTACAATCCTCGGCTCGGAACGCTGTAATTCAAAGAGATTCACTGTAAGTGAATGATACCTCACCCCCAGAAAATGAGTGCGTTCTCGAGTGCTACAACAAATGACCAAATAAAGAAACTCTTTTACATATAGGTCATTTAGGTTGAAAAAGACACAAATCTACCAAGTTCAACCCAGAATATTGCCACCTGTCTCACATTCTCAGCTTTGCACAGCTAATTGTAGAAAACAAAAAATAATTATTTTGTTCTAGTAATATTTAGCTTTGTTTTGATATTATGTTTACTTTGCATAATATATGAGATTAATTATAGACATTAAATATATACGGTATATATTATTGCGCAGAACATTTAGCATGCACGAGTGAAGTGAAGTTCCCTGTTACATAAAAACTGCATAAGGTTGTTAACTCAGTGCAGAATATGTACACGAGTTCATGCATTTTCTTTCTAGGCAAGAGAATCGGAAAGGAAGCCCTGAGGAGATTGTACATTGGATGTATGATCCTGGGTCCAAATAACCTGCAGACAGACTGGAAGGGATTTTTGAAGCGGAAGTAAATTATAAATCAGACATGACTGCAGAATGGGAATACTGAAAGTTGCATAAAGAAAAATCATATATAAAAACATAAAGGTATTTCTAGATATGAACAGGCAATACCACTAACATCTATCTATCTATCTATCTATCTATCTAGTTGGGCCAGACTGGGGATTAAAATGATCAACAAATGTTGTAGATGAGGACATCCGCTGGATACTCTAGCACCATGTGTATCAAGCTGGCAGCCACACACTGAAGGACGTGATCTGCCCTGTGAGTGGCAGTAAAAGTATGTATGTGGTGCTATCGGCTCTAGCCCACCAGCCATTTTCAATATATTATTCTAAAATAAAAAGTTGTGGGGACATCAGTTACAGAATTCTAAAATTGTTGTTGATAACACTTTTCAATACATCATGTCAAATATACAAATATATAAAACAATAAATAATAACCAATTTAATTATCTCTGGGTACATTAGTTGTCAGGGGCTTAGTTTTGTAGAGGATAATGTTGTGTACAATATATATTTTATAATTTTGGTTTAACTAAACCAAATTCTCACAGGAACAAACATACTTTATTCTGCAAAAAGGGCAAAGGCTTGATGCAGGAACTTTCACCTTCCGTATATGTAAAGGTCCTTTGTAATATTTTCTTCTATAGAGCCTACACTGAAACTTTGTAATCTATATCCAACACTGTCACATACTTGCAAAGAGAAACAATAAAATTGGTGCATACTCCCTACTGGTGTTGACTACTAGATTTTTCCCACCTTAGACATACTTTGCCACAATCAGCTAGGAAGGAATCACCCTTATCTTCTCACCCTGCAAACAAGTCTCTGCCTTTCATTTTTGGTTCATGCACTGAATCCTAGATTCTTATCCCTGCGGTAAAGGAAATTTGAATTGACCTTTTCTTTGAATATTTGCATTCCTATACTTTTGCTACAGTGATTACATTATATTCCAACTGCAGCAGCCATGATACTAGCTGTAAAAAATCCTTGGTAAATTTGTCCAGTGGCAATAATAATTCAGTTTGCATGAGTGCAAGATTTTTTCTTTAGTCCATACATTTGCTATTTTGTAATACAGAAATTAGCCTTAGATATGATATTAAAAATAAGAAATGCATTCCTTTGCACATATTATGCACACTTCTGGCATTTGCAGGGTTAATCCAGGGCTCAGCAATCAGCTGACTGAAGCAGATGATGAATATTTGTCTTATTTTAATGAACCAATGTCTGAATACATGACTTAGGTAGTATCTCTGCAGAATGACACTAACAGCAATATCACTTTTGTTTTAACCAAATAAAATATATATAACGATATGTGGTTAATCATTTTAATATTCACAGTCATGTGTTGGCATTTGACAAACAGATGCCACCAAACCCTAACATAACTGACACAGCTGGCATAGGCGTCCCATGCGCAGCAGCCAAATCACTGAAAAAAATAATGAGGCGACACGCCCAAGGAGGGCCTGCACCTATAGTTTATTAACCCTTACACCATGTCAGCAACATAATCAACTGCCATGGCCAGATAATGCAACCACATTGCATCTCTTGGGCCCCCAAACCCCCCCACGGCACCTGTTTGAACGTTCAATAATCAAATATCCATACCCACATTGAACACCTGCTCAATCTCCACATAAGAATAAGAGAATATGCCGAACACAACTGTTTAAAATTGGCTTCCATATTGGCAATTGACACCATGATAGGAATGTGCCACTAATCATTCCCATCTAAGTGGAGCAGCAGGGCCTGGGGCACCCAGTACATACTTTGTCACCACTCTGGCTGGATCAAAACCAAGCTGTCTACCCATGGGAAGAACAGCTGCCCATCTTGCCACCCAATAAACAAAGGAGTACCCCAGGCCAGGATCTCCACCAGAACATTGGCCAAACCTACAGGAAAACAAAAAAGAAAACAATCAAAAGTAGTGAGACAAAAATATTATACCACACACTGTGACCCTCAGATTCAAAGAAGATGAGATCTGATGTATGACAGCAACCTTCTCCTACTGCCTAATTTTCATAATGATGTCCTGATAAAGTTCCATCCTAGCTGCCCCAATTATAAAGGAATAGTACCTGTCACCAACCAGAAACCCCAAATCCTCTAGACAGTGGCATAAAATCACTGTGAACTGGTAAGTAGATAGAGGGGCCCTTCAAATGCACCAATGGTGATCTCTTCATTTTTGGCATGAGCTCAAGGAATGCCCACACAGCACCGCTGTCATTGGCCTTCTGACCTTGACCCTAACCCCTTAAAAGGTCAATAAACTGAAGGCCTCTGTGAAGCACCTTTTTGGGACTGAACAACTCCTCCACCCTAAAAGCCAGCCATCCAAAAAAACAAAACTCAGCCAGAATAGGCAAAATTCCCTGAATGACATGCACATACCCCTGAGAAAATGAACCAAGTACAACAAAAAAACAAAGAAAACTGGCTTGCTCGAATTTCTCACCCGACATCCCCTCCTAAATCCCTTAAAAGCCTGCTTTGCCATAAAACATTTAGTTAAACCTCACTCTCCGACTGGATTTGGCCAGGGCCACCATCCTTCGGTCAAGGCTTAAGACACCCCAGAACAAATAACCTATACAATAAAAGAACTATCCCTTTCAGGGGAGACTTTGCCTTCCTGCAAAACTCACACTATTCACACTATTGTGTATTTGGATTTGTATGTATCTCCGAAAATGAGGCCAGACCCAGGAATGGATGAAAGCTAAGCAAAAAGCATTGAAGTTTTGCCCAAAATCTGCAGGCTCTTTAACTCCCACTTTCTGAATGTCTTCTTACACCCTTGTAGCCGAGCTCTTCCAGTTTGGGTAGAGGACTTCACGTCCTGCTTCCGGTGGAGCGTCGGTAATGTCTTTTCCTCCTATTGGAGGGTCAGGGAAGAGGACTTAACTGATGCCCTAAGATAACCTCATGTGAACTTCCACTAAAACGGCAGAGTCTGGGGCATAATCCACTACACAAGTTATAGGGCAATAAGTAAAAGTAGAGTTTTGCTATTTGAAAAGTAAAAAAAAACCCGTCAGTCTACCCCATCTGCTATTTGGGACTTTGAAGCCGGTCAGTTCAATGTACACCTGTTAAATCATTTCATTATGTGTTCAGCAACATCTTTTGCGTATAATGATACCACACATGCATACATTTGTTTGGTTGTTTGGGGGCTAAAAGGTCACATTTGGGTGCACTATTTTTTTGACATCTGGTCAGTTTGCATCAGTGCCCTATTTGTGACATTTTGAAACCAGCCAATTAATTTTACCCCATCAAAAATGTCCGACTCTCAGATTATACTGTCCACAGGCTGCTCCTGTGGCTGTGTCCTTCCTGGCAGCAGTTCCCTCTGTCAACAACTTGTCTGGAGCAGTGACATCCACAGTAACTCCGCTAGTCAGCCTCCTCACAGAATGTGTGCAAGCTAAGCTCCCTCCTATCTGGGAATGCGCAGCGTACAGGAGTGATGCGCATTTATGACCTTGGGTGACCTTGCCTTAACTCCTGTGCCTTTTTTCAGTACCAGCAGCCTATTTTCACACAGGACTTTAATTATTCATTGTTTGGTCATACTTTGTACTGCTGCTCTATTTTGAACATTTTCACCTGTTCTTATCTGTGCTCTCCTGTTACCAACCCGCCTTGTCTGACTTATTCGAGCTTGGCCTCCTATCACCCAATCTACTCTACAGGACCCAGCGTAATAGTTGCATGACTAAAGTA
Organism: Spea multiplicata; assembly: GCA_009364415.1. Taxonomy (NCBI): domain Eukaryota; kingdom Metazoa; phylum Chordata; class Amphibia; order Anura; family Pelobatidae; genus Spea; species Spea multiplicata. The sequence goes on along the minus strand of VKOC01000001.1, from coordinate 54,826,105 downwards.
CCCTCGATCTCTGAGCCAGGTCCCCACCCAATTTACCTTAACCCAATACCAACAAACGCCAGAAACTTGGGTTGAAATTTAATTTATTAATCAAGTCATTGCCGTGCAACCTTAGGCCCGACACCTTGCGTTAACAGGGCAAAGACTACGAAACTGATCACATAAATATAATCAATAAACATAAATAATTAACTATAGCCTACCAGGCAAACTAGGAACCACCACACAGGGAAGGACATACCAAGATGCCCAAACCTGAGGCTCCCCAGAGCATTCACACCCCCTAGATGCCTGGTAAGCTACCAACCCAGCTGTGACAGCATAAATACCACCACCGAAATACAATAAACAGGGAGGGAGGGTGTTACAAAAAACACGGGGTAAGGTGACTACAGAAAATGTCCCTCAGCCTCTTGTCACAACCCCTCCACTCTGGCCATGCTGGCCCCCACAGGCATCATTACACACAGGGTATTTCAGATGGTGGTATTTTAACTCTTTCCATGCCTGGATTTTTTGGAAGATACAGCACAAATTTTTTATCTTTTTTGCACATGTTTTCTTTGAACTGGATGATTCCCCTTATGATGTCATGGTGACATCACTGGGGTTTCTTTTTAAAAAAAATTGTTAAATTTTTTTTTACCTTCCACGTGGCCTCATTCTCAACCAGCCTCATCTGCACTTGTGGATGCCGACCGCACTGGGGAAGCACCTCCATCCCAGGCCTCCAGAGCTCACTGATGACTACTGCGCCACTGAAAAGGAAAACCACAAGGCCCTGCTGCCACAGACATGCCCTTACCACCATTTATGTACCTAATAAGGAAGTATTTAACCTTGTCTTAAAGGAGCACATCTTTAATGCATGTAAAAAAACATTTTGGATGCAAACATTTCGGAAGTGCCGGCAGCAGCGGAGGTCTGTGCGCAGCCCACATACGTTCACCGGCTTCTATGGTGGAGCACCAGAAGGTCATGTGATGCCGGCGCTCCATCATAGAAGCCCCCAGAGGAAGTGCCAGCAGCTGCAGAGACTGCCAGAGAGGAGGATCCGGGTCCCCTGCAGCACTTGGGGGATCTGGATCTTAGTCTTTTAATCAGACCTCTATTTGAGGTCTGATTAGAAGACGACCTCGAAGATAAGATGAGGGATATTTTTGAGAGCACTTGCTCTGAAAAAACTTCATCTTTTAATCGAGCAAATACGGTATATACAATATTGACTTGTCCCAAAAAAATGGCAACTCTGCAGGCATATTTCCATTTTTAACAAATTGCAGCGCTTTATGACCATCTCTGAGTCTTTCTGCATGAGTTACCTGGTTCAGAAGACCTGAAAACCAATGGACACAATATCCCCCCTGAAAGTCTAACGCACAACACAAAACATATTATACTTACTGTCCCGAAATCAGTATCCCTGACTCTCTGTTACCATTTTCGTCTGTGCACACTAACACCTTGACTATGAGCATCTGTTATTTATTTTTGGTAGTTCAAAGATTGCACCAGAGTGTTTGTAATTCAAAGCATATTAAAAAAGCATTTGGCAGCTGCTAAATCTCGACCATAAACCATAAATACCCCCATGAGAAAAACAATTTCAGACCAATTCAAGTCCCTATGATGCACATTAGCAATTATCTCACATGCATCTCAGTTGTGTTCTAAACTCAACCAGTTTACACAGGATAATACTGCATGACCTGTAATACAGTACATTTTCTTTCTAAATCAAAATAACAGTTGACACTAGCCATCTCAACAACCAATCCATTTTTGCAAGAGACACATCCCATTGTGGGACATCTCTCTTGTACTATTGCATGAAGTTTCTATGAAAGAATCTATCCAACTGGATATGTAGAGGGGGGGCATCTGCGAGGGACAGAATTACGGAGTACCTCTTTACATGTAGGTTCTAAACTACTTTAAGATTTAAAAAAATATAATTTCACCATTATCCCTAACCTACAAATTAACACCTTTTTTATCGGGATCTTCCACATAAAACAGAATCCTTCAAATTTACAGGATACCAAATGTTCCAAAAACCTAAAACAGATTCTTATAGCACACTTCCAACCCTGTGGACCAATATTTTGGAAGCGAGATAACCTGGGCTGTGGGGCAGATACCATTTAAACTTATTGTCATATATATATATTATATATATTAATTAGAATCTATTATTAAATGCATTTGAAGGTTAGATTTGAAGGTTTTTTGCAATAGTGGATTTTGCTTTGTGTAGTAATAGGGTACCAGAAAAATATTAGCATATTTTGGTCCGCCTAAAATGACCTAACCATCTCCAGTTAATCCATAGTAGCTTGAGCTGTTTTGCAATCTAATATGTTTATATTTTTGTGCTCGATGTATAAGGTTTCAATGCTGACCTGCTTATTTTATATGTATTGATTAGGACAGGGTGGGCATGCCTTGGAAAAGCCCCGGGAACTGGAGCTGCTGTGGATGGTTGGGCAGTGATTAAATAGCTGCCCCAAGCAGAGCCGGCCTTAAGTGTTCTGGCGCCCTGTGCGGACTACTACTGTGGCGCCCCCCATCCCAAAAAAAGGAAAGGAACAAAATCTTGTTACAAAACTCCCCTTTCTCACTATCTACCACCTCTGCCCCTTCTTACTGGCTTCCCCCTCTCTGTCCCATCTCACTACCCTGAATACTGGGATTGGCTTATTGTAGTTGTCTTCAATAAAACTGGTGTTTTTTTTGCTTGTATTTCTAAGCAAAGTTATAGGTTATATGCCACTTCACTGAATCAGGCCCCTTGAGTGCAAGAATATATATATATATATATATATTATATGTATATATATTTATATATATATATATGCTACTAGACAGTATATAGTATCTTGTACATGAAAAAATATTCATATTCAAATCATATGGTATTTAATATAATAATAAAACAACTGTTCTTATTACGTCCTAACACTAAAATACTTTCCTGAGCATTGCTTGTAGATATTAGGCTTTACATTTACAAGCCAAGTGTATCTTTGCTTTACCTGGCACTTATATGAACTGCATTGTGCTGGAAAAAGCAGGGTAACCTCTGCCCTAAGAATCATAATATTTCTCTGCCCTTAGAGTCCTAATATTTCTTTTTCACTAAAACCAGTCGGATGAAACTGGGATGACTCACACCTGTAACAAAAATAGCATGTAATCAATATCATACCCATTATTATTTGAAAAAAGGTTAAGCTATTCAGATCTTGTGGGTTACACAAGACATGCTCTCCGCTCTACAAAAAAAATGTTTATTTTTTTGCTTAACCCTTTGCATGGGAGACAATTCAGTTGTTGACTTATTGAAACAAAAACACACAACATTAAACAATAATGAAATGTCTACTGTGGTAGATACTTTAGTTGGGCATATGACTTGACTTTATAATATCCCATGTACCATGAAATGTATAAAAAGGAATTGTTGTGTAAGAATTTATTGGTTAAGCTATTACATTATGTACAGATTCCACATATATGTTAATTCACATTTTTCATTATTCATTTCATCATTTTCAAATATCATCATGTGGCACTTGCTACTATGGCTTGTCTTATGGCTGCCTCCTCTTCAATAGAATACCAATTGCCATGTCTGTGATATAATAAATTGCTTCAATACTAAACAAACTTTTTACTTATAGTATTTGGATGATTGTGTAGGTCAGCATTTGACATATTGAACTCTGGTCCCTCATGACTTCATATACACAGTTAACTAATGTTCTGTTACGTTCTGCCCAGGCTGCGGAGCTGCATATCTGTCCTGCTTTAGTTTCTCTGCTTTGCTTTGATCCGTTCCTGGATTTCCTTTTGCTTTGTTCTATTTTCCATTCCTTGCTTCTGCTCCGGCTCTTTGCTTCAGCTCTGCTTCCTTTATTAGTTGTGCCCCACCTGTGTGTTCTGTTTGTCTCAGTCTGCAGTCTAAGGTATGTCTCAGTGCTGTGTGTTTGGTTTACATGTGTGGTTTGTTTTGTATCTTTGTCAGCAGGGATTAGCGTTAGGACCCACCGTCATTGGAGTACTTTGGCGTAGTGGTGGGCTAAGCATACTATGGCCATTTCATGTGACGAAATCTCCAATAGTTATCATGTAGTCCTAGGCTAGTTTCTGTATTCATGTTTGTCTGTCTCTTATGTACCTTTGCCCTTCTTCCTTGAATCATCTGAGGATTCCGGTTCCTCTCTCCTCTCCCCATGTCCTAGTTAAGAGTTCCTATCCTTGCTTAAAGGAAGAAGCGTCCGAGGGTTCCGGCTCCTCACTCCTTCCCCTGTGTTCCTTGCCTTCTTCCCTGTCCTTTGTTGTGCCCTGTAACATGTATGTCTTGTCTGGTTATGTCTATTCCTTGTCTTGTGCCTGTTTATACTTTACGCTATTCATGTCATGTTTCTAGCCACTTCTCGTGTATATCCTATATCATGTTTCTTGCCTGGTCTCCCTTTCCCTTGCTGTGTTATGTGTCTGCTATATTAACCCTTTGCTTAGCTTTCATTCTCCCAGCATGCAGCATCCTGCTCGTGATCCATGTGATATGCTTCATGCCTGCTCCAGGGTGCCTGCAGGATTCGTTTTGTTCTGGACTACATCTGCTGCCATATCTGGGCGCTGGTGTTTGGCTGCACTAACCTAGGTGCTCAACGCCTGGGCGAGTGTGGTCACCCTGCAACCAGGCCCTGCCCCAGACTCCACTGCTGCATCGTGACTCCTGCAAACTACATCGGGCGCGCCGGGTCCTTCCAGTCACCAGCTTGGACCCAGTCCGTGACATGTTCGAGAAATCCTAATAAATTCTGATGCCACACATATATTTCACAATGTTATGGATAAACCTGTGTTGTGTTTGCCATTGTATGATATCCATAAGAGCATAAGGTTATTTTTATGTATTTTGTAAAGAAAATATGGTGGTGCTTGTGGCTACGTCCTCTCCCAATCCTCCAATGTCACCACAAAGGCTGTCACTTTGGCAGAAGTTTCCATTGTGTTATGCCCATGGAGATGCAGGCAAAGATAGAACATAACAGATTGAAGATAGAAGTAAAGGGAGAAGATAAAATATAGATGTGAAAGTGGTCAGCAGAAAAGGTAGGGAAACATTTAGAAAGCGTAAGAGAGAGAGTGTCAGAGAGTGAAAATGTGACAGATTGTGAATTAATCTGAACCCAGAAATTTAGGCCGAGAATTCAAAGCTTTTGGCTTTGTTTTCGTCCGATTTGTGGAGGGTCTGGCCTCGTTTTCGGGGCTTAGTAAGAATAGCCAAATGTACCAAAATTTGGTAAATTTCCAATTTGTACGGATCCAAACGCACAATAGCAACCCCAGAACATGTTCTCACTGTACCCAGCAAATCATATACATATGAATTCCATCCAGTCCAAAACTAAAATATTTAAATATAATAAGTAGGTCAACATCTACATGCATATTAAACAATCACAAATGTCATGTAGTTACTAAACATGTTAATCAATTTTATAAATATAAATTTCCAACATATTTAATGTATTTTTACAATTTTAAATTTGTTATATTTTAAAGATTATATGATGTGCATGATAACTCTGTATTGTAAATTTAAATGTTGGCCTACTAAAATAAATCCAGTAGAGCACACATAAATATAGCCAGTCAACTGTAAATTCAATAAAATCACATCTGGCATGTTAGATACCACACATCAGGTTAAGTTTGTCTGCCAAAATGCTACTATCTCAGCTGGTTTGCAGTTGTTTCGGTCAAAGCCATTCACTTTATTTATTTATTTTTTCGGATGTCATTAACCTCTTTAAAAAAAACTTCTAGATATTTAATGTGTAGAACACACTAAATGGTTGTATTCTGATGGCGGAACTTCCAGGAACATAATTCCTTGTATTTCTAAATCTCATGTGAATTGTTGGTTTATCTTTTTTGCAGTCTGTCTTAGTTCTACTTAGTTTACCATAACATGATACCTTTCACACACGCATCAATGACAACCAAGGTTTATATAAAAAAAAAAAGTTGTTTTATAAAGAGCTTCTTATTTTCACGGTTTTGATATGTCTTTCTATTGCTGTAAATAAAAGTGACTTCATAATTTCCTAAATGGCTGCTAATTGAGGAAATCCATCCTGACAAATTAGTACAAATATACCTCTCCTTGAATTTCTCTCACCTCTTGTGTTGGAAGCTTATTGGTTTTATAATGAAACGCTAGGAGAAGTGAGAACGTCAAAACAGGCAAGTAAATAACTATACAGCTTTTGCCCCCCAAAAACGTAGAGATTTTAGGTAAACTTCTCGCTTTGTACTGTTTTCAGGTATCTTCTTTGTTCTTCTTCTGTCTTGAGCTGAAAACAAATTATCCTGTGTTTTCTCTGCCCTTAAGTTCCTAAGTTTCGTGTCTTTTACCACTGGTACATCCTTCTTCTAGTTTTACTGTCATTCTCTTTGTTCTGTTGTTGCATTCTATTGTGTACCATCTCCTATTTTTTTCTTTTTCCCTCAGGTATATTACAGTTTCCTTGCTCTCTCTCCAAGACTCTCCTTTCCCTGTGTTATAATTTTTACCATATGACAGTTGGAATTTTCTATGCTCATAGCCTCTACCTCTTCCCAAAACATACATATCCATTCTGCTACAAACTTGGTTCTTGCACAACTTCTATACATGCTTATTTGCCACCAACAAAGTAACATACCTAAACAGCACATACAAGAAAGGCAGGGAACCATAAATACAATTCAGTTGTATTTATTTAATAAGACTTGTTTCAAACGACCAAAACCATAAACAAAATTCGAACTCCCACTTGGAGCACTAACTAAACATAAAGTTTTCCTAACAAAAATATTGACAATATATACCTTCTGATATCTCCTGCTTCTCTCATGCAGGATTTTCGCAGTGCATTTGGATCTATTCTTGAGAAAATCTGGAGGTAATAATAAGTAACTACTAAAATTATTTTAGTAGTTATACATACTGTAAAATATTGAGTATAACACAATGTACTTCCTTTTCAAGAGTCCTGAAAAGTGAGGATTATACTCAAGTACATATTTGTTAAAATATGCAGCATAATTGCATATTATACACATCCTTTTAGGTCGTCTAGGCTGTGTTTTTTTGTTGTCTTTCGATGCAGGCAACGCTTTCGATAGACTACACTGGATATTCTTAAGAAGAGTGTTGGAAAGGTATAACTGCTTTTAGTGATTATGGCCTTATACAGCTGACCCCACGCTCAGGTGAACTTTGCTGTTTTAAGGCCTAGAAAAATGAAATTATTCAAATGGAACAAGGCAGGGCTGTCCTCTCTCATCCTTGATATATATTGGCCCTTGAGCCTCTAGCAGAGAGGATTAAGTCCGATCCTAGGATTTATGGATATAGTTCATCTAAGGGTACTAAGAGAAAGTTGGGGCTATGTGCATCATGGAGGTCATAACTAATCCTCATCCCTGTCAGCATTGATAAATTGGTTTGAACCTTGAGGAATTGTTTCATACCATAAGTTTAATATATCAAAGACACGGTTGTTGAACATACAATATTCTCACAAGTTCATAGCAGATCTCAATAGTACTTAGGGGGTTTGAATGTCGGAAAGATCATATTACCTATCAGGGAATTAAGCTGGTGCACTACAGTTTGTTCATTCTGTTTATACATGGAATTACCCTTAAATGTGAGCATAGTTTAAAATCGAAATAAGTGAGGTATAAGTGAGGTCTTGGTGTCCCAAATTGAGAAGTATTACTAGGCATCAATCACAAGCTCTTTGATTTTATTGTAAAGTAGAATTAGTGAGTGCGCTTTAGTAGTGATCTTGGGTGGAGGGGTGTAAATGGGAGATGATTGAAAGACCGACAGGAAGTGGGATTAAGTCTTTGTTTGCCTCTCATTGTGTTTTTGAAACATACTAAAACAAGGCAAACAGCTCCAAATATTCATGGTACTCCCTACTTTCTCTACTGATAACTTCCACATCCGTGTCTTGCATCTTCTTGTTCTTTTCTCTTCCATTTTCTCTCTTCTCTTTTCTCTCTTCTTTCTTGTCTGCATCACCAGGTGAACTTCCACCAAAATGGTAGTTTCCAGAGACGTCCTCTTCCTCGATTGGAGGGTCAAGGTAGAGGACAAATTGGACTAATATGAATTACAAAACATCATCCGGTATTATTAAATATTGTGATCTCATTATTATTACAAAATGTTCCTATTTACATTGGTATCAATCAATTCTAACTAATATCTATGATAAATTAGTACTCTTCTCCCAACTGAATACAACTCATTCTTGGCTACTATATGGCCATCAAATTGGTCCCTGATCAAAGATATTCACTTGTATTCTACACATAGTGAGAACTCTTGTAGGTTATATGGGGAATAACTTGTTACTGAAAGAAGCACATAGATGGACCAAATCAATGAGAAGTATTAGCCCCCCTCCATAACCTACCCAAACAGACTGTAAGGGGATGTATTACCAGTTTGTATAATCAGGCCAGTTTGTAATATGAGTACAATCACATACAATTAAGTCAGCTTTGAATTAATGCACGTATGAGGACAACTATCACACACCTCGTTAGAACAAGTTCATCACTCAATGATGACAGTGAAGACGCTATTGAGGACTTCCAAATGTTTACAGGAAGAAGTACTACTTAAAAAAAGCTTCAGAGAGTCTTGGCAAAACCACTAGCAGACTTATTTAATCAGGCGCTATTTACAGGAGTAGTTCCAGAAGATTGAAAGCTGAACTACTTCACATAACAGATAGTAGGGAAGCCATGGCCAACTTCAGGCCAGTGAGTCTTATGTAGTGACTGTGTCACTTACTGTCCCTTATAGAAAACATAAATAAATTGCAGTGTTTGGGTTGTGATGTTAAAACATTCTAATTGATAAGGTTGAGAGGAAAGGTTTATGGTGTATATTGTCACGGACTGGGTCCAAGCTGGTGACTGGAAGGACCCAGCGCGCCCGATGTAGTTTACAGGAGTCACGATGCAGCAGTGGAGTCTGGGGCAGGGCCTGGTTGCAGGGTGACCACACTCGCCCAGGCGTTGAGCACCTAGGTTAGTGCAGCCAAACACCAGCGCCCTGATATGGCAGCAGATGTAGAACAAATGAATCCTGCAGGCACCCTGGAGCAGGCATGAAGCATATCACTGAATCACGTGCAGGATGCTGCAGGCTGGGAGAATGGAAGCTAAGCAAAGGTTAATATAGCAGACACATAACAAGCAAGGGAAAGGGAGACCAGGCAAGACACATGACATACAAGATATACACGATAAGTGGCACAAGGCAAGGAATACACATAACCAGACAAGATATGAACAAGACAGGACATCCCAGAACCGGGGATACAGACAGGATAGTAAAGGACACACCACAGGTTACATCACAGACTGACACACAAGAATACAGAAACTAGCCTAGGACTAATGATAACTATTGGAGATTTCGTCACATGATATGGCCATAGTATGCTTAGCCCACCACTACGCCAAAGTACTCCAATGACGGTGGGTCCTAACGTTAATCCCTGCAGACAGAGGTACAAAACAAACCAAACATGGAAACCAAACATATAGCACTGAGACATACCTTAGACTGCAGACTGAGACAAACAGAACACACAGGTGGGGCACACCTAATAAAGGAAGCAGAGCTGAAGCAAAGAGCTGGAGCAGAAGCAAGGAATGGAAAATAGAACACAGCAAAAGGAAATCCAGGAATGGATCAAAGCAAAACAGAGAAACTAAAGCAGGACAGATATACAGCTCCGCAGCCTGGGCAGACCGTGACATATATGCAGAGAAAGCTCTTATTAGTTATTGAGAGATTCGGAAATGCCACATATCTCTCCACATTAGACCTAATGAAGACTTATTGGCAAGTGCCGCTGACAGACTGGGATAAAGAAAAGACAGCATTTGTTACACTACATGGGCTTTACTAATATGCTCCCCTTTGGTTTACATGGAGCTCCACCTTTCAATGATTGATGCCCCACAAGCAATATGCAGCCAGTTATGTAGATTTTGTTAGAATTCATAGTGATGCCTGTGAGTTTCATCTTGAAAAAGTCCAGGTGGTATTAGTTTAAGGTGCACAGAATTAACAGAAAAACATTTCATACCACACTTTGCCACCATCTATGTTTAAGAGTGGGTACCTCGCAGTTAGCCCTTCCACTCCAGCATCCCTCCAAGGTCCCACAATGTCTGCAGCTGGCTTCCGGATCCACCACTTTGAACCCCCAGTACATTCCAAGACTGAAAGGTATGCTTCCACATCATCATTTAGAGTGATTTTCTGCAGCAGATCTGACCTTACCTATGTTTGTGGGGCTTTGCCAGTCATGGAGTCAAACTTTTCGTTCAACATAATAGCATAAAATAGAGTGAATGAGAGTGTGAATGAGTGTATGAAAGAGCATGAAAGACCATAAACGTAATTTTTTGTCTGAAAACAAATCTCCTTAACTCCTGAAGTGGAGAAACCAATGGTCCCCCCCAGGCCTAGATTTGGCGCCAGGAGTTAAAGGTCCGTACGAGCGTCTCTATTGGTCGTGTGTACGGACCTTTAACTCCCGGAGCAGGCAGAGTTTTGCTGTCAGGAGTTAAAGGTCTGCACAAGCGACTCTATTGGTCGCTGTCCAGGAGCTCCTTCATTGGTTGATGCCAGAGGAGCTCCCTGCCGGCGACCAATAGAGTTACTCGCATGGACATTTAACTTCTGGAACCTCTGAAGGCCAAGTGTTAAAGGTCTGTATGAGCGACTCACAGGAACCTGCAAATATTCATGGAATATGAAGATTTTTTCCCCGCGGAGAGAAACACGAATACGAACACAAAGAGTTGGCCGGAGCCCAAGTCTACTAAGTACCTTACTTCCAGTACTATGCCTGTCACTTTTTCTTGGTGTCTGCTGGGTCCTAAGCACTCATCATTCCCTTCAGTACAATGAAAACATCCCCTTTAAATTGTCAGAATACCCCATGGGATAAAGATAAAATCATCATAATCCATAAGAAGCTACTTTTATTTCAGAGTCATGAATGTATTTAGTATAGTAAAAGTTTGCCACATTGACAACTATCAATAATGCAATATTTTCATAATTAATATAAACAAATCAACACGAAGGAGCTTCTTTAATAATTCACTCTCCTGAATATTAATTGTATTGGCAAAGCAGTATAAAAAATATGTTGTGCTTTAAAACCCACAATGATGATAGCTACATGGTTGTAAGTAGCAAACAAATTCCGTTAATGGGGAATCCATACCCTTTTTAAAAATAAAACAATAAAATCAATGCCAAACACAGCTCTGTTTTTGTACTTTGTTCCTGTCTCCTTATGTTCTAGGTTCAGTAAATCAGGCCTGTCTGCCAGGTAGCGTAGTGTGATTACGTGGTCAAACACTTGGATCATACCAATTGTTTAAATGCTGCATATGCCTTGGTTCTCACACAGTGGAATGAGATGGGTAAAATGTATCTCTGTTAAGGATCTGATTTATATATATATATATATATATATATATATAATCAGATCTTCCTTAACAGAGATACATTTTACCCATCTCATTCCACTGTGTGAGAACCAAGGCATATGCAGCATTTAAACAATTACATTTTAAGAATTTTTATATCTAGACTTTGAGGTCTTTGTAAAGTGGAGATGGGTTGTTATATCTTATTTCACTTCCTTGAGGACCCTAATTATAGCCTGCCAAAAAAGGCAGGCTATACACAGCTAGTGTTCAACGTGATGCGAAAGTCTGTTCCCCAAATGTTCCCCAAAGTCTGAGCATTTATGTTTTTACCTTTCCCATCAGTTCTTAATGCAGGAGGTGTAAACGTCCTTGTGAATCTTGTTAGTTTTCCAAAGATCCTATGTATTGTGTACTATTACTGTAAGGATCCCAGGGAAATATTTTCTGTTTTTCTTTACATTTTATTTTCCCTTCATTGAACCATAGTAAAAGCACTAATGCACTGTGTTTTATTATATATGGGATTAATGTACGTTGTATGTTGTTATAATAAAAACAAAAGTTAAAAAATGAAAACTGTTAAAATGGAGGTTATACTAGTCAGCCCGGACTGTCAGCTGAAGCTAGCAGCCTAGGTACGCATTGTCCCAAAACATTTGTCTAAACAATAAGATGAATGCACTATACAGTCCAGTCTGATATATATTTGCCAAATGAGACTTCATAGGAAGTCCATAAAAGAAAGATCATACAGGCAGGATCTAAAGTCCCTCTTATCCTAGAAACCCCTTTGAGGAAATACAAGTAAAACACATAAAAGGTTTTACTAGATGCCTAAAATGTTTAAACCAGGGCAGTATAAGGGGCTACACCAGTCTTTCCAGGTCTCAATTCTAAGGGCTGCTAAGAAGGGGAATTCTAAATGATGTTATCCTAAACAGGTAATAGCTTCCAACGGCTTTGAGAAAGTCGATTCCAAAATAAAAAGAGAAATGTATGTAAACCATGTAAATTAAGGAAACATGGATATTGTATATTACTTACAAAGTGTTGACTAAAAAAAAGGCACCGTGTGTAAATGAATGATGAGAAGGACATTTATGAGCTGTTTAAAGTAAAGAGGAACCTGAAAGAGAATTGTATGACGTGCCTAACTTTCCACTGGTTTGTTTTGTTAATATAAAATCTCTTAACAAAAACTTATTACATTAACAAACAGCATTGATCATGATAATGATGTTATCCCAGCACACTTAAATTAAAAGAAGCGATACTTAAAAATCATTCTGTGGAACTGCCATTACTATAAAATATTAAAGTTGAGAAAGCCATTTTTTTAAAAAATTCACTTCTTTTTAATTAATTCATGTAAATTATTATTAAATTAATATTAATTAAATCGATGTAATATCGTAACATATCATATAATATATATATAATTCAATTTATTATTATTATTAAAAAATCATGGAATTGCCGCATTTCCCATTTGTAGGAAGTCCCAATAAACTCAAACATAACATTCAGTCTATAGTAACAATGATTATGCTTACAATATCAATATTTATAAAGTAACAACAGAAACATGAAAAGTGAACCGTCATTGAAATTTCCAAAAGCTTTTGCTTTTTGTTTTCACCAAATAATGATGATATTGGCTGTTCTAATATCTAGTATTCCCTTTACAAAGGGTGCCTGAGCCAATCAACAACAATCAGCAAAGTTAATCATATAACCCAACGGGGCAGCATAATGACCCTTGAGAAACATTTGTACTTTGTTCATCTGAGCTGTAAATCTTATCCTACCCATTCATGTTAATTTGTTGAATCAAATACTATTGCTGGGGGTAGAGGAGTATTAGATGTAAATCAATATTCATGTTGAAGCTTTGTTATAATTATTTCCACATAACATTGACAATAATTTTATTTATTAGTGAAGTGCCTTGAAAAATGACTCAAGACAAAGTAGGGGAAACCACTATCCTTTCCAATGGCTTTCAAGGTAGCCCTAACATAAATTGCAATGACCATTTAAACCAATATTTTTTAAATGTTAAGAGTAGTAAAAGTTTTACTCTGTGTTAAATTTGTATTTAAACAAATTCAATCTAAGCAGTTTTTATTGGTGACTAAAAGCCTTTGTTTATGGATTATTCTGGTATATAACCAGTAATTCCATGTAGTGCACTGCGTCATGCTGGAAATTGAGATTAATAACCTACAGTACAGGATAAAACAATGGCGTACTCAGAGCATACAATGGCAACAGAAATATGGTGTTATTAATAGTATTACTATTACTATATATTCAAAGCCACAATGGAATTGTTCTATTGCAAACACTGTGGGCTAAACATTGAAGGTGAGTTCCAGTAATTACATTTTGATGACATCACTGCAGTGCCAGATATGCAGCTGTAAAGAGATCAAAGAAAATTGTCTACAAAAAGAGATACATAGAAATGGTCTGATCACTCAGCTGGAGGTACATGTGAGTTAGATAAAAATGTGAATTTGCAATCCCTCTTTGTCCAACATGCCCCCCACATCTGCTATGCAATGGAATGTATTGAGATTAATTAAGATTTAGATTAATGAAGTGAATTAATAATACAATAATTGTTTCAAAAGTAAAATTAAAACACTAATCTCACCTCACACAGGAGGGACAAGGTCTTTGCAACCCACCCTTTGGGAGTGGGTTGCAAGAGGATCGACAATAAAAACTATGCATTGCCCACTGGAACCCACTGTGTACAACATTAAAAAAAGACTTATCAGTGTCATGCACATTGCGGTTTGGAGACACGGATGCTAAGTAGGACTACAAGGAGCGGGCTGAAACAAGGTCAACGACAAGCAGAGGTCTGGGTGCCGAAAATCAGGAAACCAACAAAGAACAAGCCGAGGTTATGAGTCCGGAGTTCAGAATATTGAGGTTGTAATTGGAATTGCGCACTAAAGAGTAAGCACTATGAAGCATAGGCACGGCCATCAGAACAAGGTCTGATGTCTTCGGAGGGTTTATATAGCATAGGGAGTGAATAGTCACCAATCTGCGGTTTTGGCACGAAAATACTTGAAAATTCTGGTTTCACTTCCGGTTCAGGGATTACGGTGGCCAGTTTGTGTGTGGCATGACCGTAATCTATAAGTATAGGGACCGGGATTACCATGACTCAACACCAAAAGGGGACGTGGAGGTGGATGGAGGTCTTCCTCTCCTCCATGGCTGCTCCATGGAACCATGTATAACTACTCTTGTGGATAACTTGGCACACTTGTTCCAACTTGCAAGAAATTTGGGAATAAATATATTGTTGTTTTCAACTTGTTGTTTTAACTTACCTCCGCTGCTGAAGTAGGGGAAGCTTATAAAGTTAA
>VKOC01000001.1:54790291-54805039 GCA_009364415.1 Spea multiplicata | reverse complement strand
GATGTGTTTGGGTGTCTGTGTGGCAGAGCCTGTCCTGGTGTGTGTCTGGGTGTTGGTGTGACAGAGCCTGTGTTGGTGTGTGTGTTTGGTCATCTGTTCCTGGCACTTAACTTAGAGTAGGAATTATTTCATTTATATGTATCCAGAGATAAAATGCCCTCCTGAAGTTGTAGTGACTTCAGGGGACAAAACGTTCAAGGCCCTGAAATCATTTAGTGGAAAAGTTATTTATTCTGTTATAATATTTATTTCAAGGATTAGTCGCACTCAGTTGTGGCTTCAGGCTTCCCGTGTTGAATGACCAAGTATTATTTTAGCCCAATAACAAAAGTATAATTCCATAGCACATTACTTTTGGAAATTATGAATGCCCCCCCAGTTTGACTGTGGTATCTTGTGTGCCCCCTATATATTGTTTCTAGAGTCGCCACTGCTCCCTGATATTCCTTCTTAATACCCCTATATGCCACTCTGCCTCCCTGATATTCATTTTAACTAGACTTCAGCACCAGGGGGCTCTTCTTCGTATTCAGCGAATATTTGCCCGTTATTGTCTTCTCTTTGGGCGAATATTCGTGGACATTCTTCGTGTTTGGTTTTTTCTTCGTTTTTTTCCAGTTAAGGGGTTAATATGGGGTTAACGCGTACCACAGCAGCTCTGGCGCCAGGAGTTTAAATGTCCGTATGGGCAAATCTTTTGGTCGCCAGCAGGGGGCCCCCTTCTGGCAACCAATGAGCACACTACCATATATGGCTAATATATCTTTTAGTAACCATCTATTGGTAAGATAGGCTCACTCGCACAGCATTTTTAACTCCTGACAGCGAACCTATGGATTTCTGCTCCCGTTAACCCCTGCGATCCTGCAGAGATAACGGGAGAGGAAATCCGTAGGTACGCCGTCAGGGGTTAACTTGGCCTGCAGAGACCACTGGTCTCCCTGCTATAACAGTTAAATGTCTGCACAAGCGACTTTAGTGGTTGTTCGTACAGACTTTTAACTGTTGTAGCAGTGAGACCAGGGGTCTCTGCTGGCCAAGTTGCTGGGCCAGGATTTTAAAAGTCTGCACGAGTGACCCTATTTGTCGCCAGCAGGGGGCTAGTCTGCCATCAACCAATGAAGTATAGGTGTACTTCATTGGTTGATGGCAGAGGAGGCCCTTGCAGGCGACCAATAAAGTTGCTCGTATGGACATAAAAACTTCTGGCGCCAAAGCCGCTGCTTAGTCCATCCCGCGTTAACCCCGTATTAACCCCTTCTAAAAAACCGGGGGGAAAACCGGAAAAAAACGAAGAAAGAAACTAACACAAAGAACGCACACGAATATTAGCCCGAACAGAAGACAGGAACGGGAGAATATTCGCGGAATACAAAGATTTTTCCCCCCAGGAAGACGAACACGAAGAGTTGGCCGGCGCCCAGGTCTAATTTTAACCCCCTATATGCCACTTTGCCTCCCTGATATTTCTTTTAATCCCCTATATGCCGCTTTCCCACTTAACCGGGGCTTCTATGAATGAACACCGGAAGGTCATGTGATGACGGTGCTCCGTCATACAAGCCCCAGAGGAAGTGTCAGCAGCAGCGGAGGTTGTCTGCGTGCATCGCACAGACCTCCACCGGCACCCGCTGCGGGGGATCTATTTGAGATCTGATTAGAAGACAACCTCGAATATAAGGTGATGTTTATTTTTCAGAGCATTTCTGAAAAAAAACTTTGTCTTATAATCAAGCAAATACAGTATATATATATATATATACACACACAAATACAGTCATGTGAAAAAGGAAGAATACCCTCTCTGAATACTATGGTTTTACATATCAGGACATAATAACAATCATCTGTTCCTGCAGGTCTAAATATGAGGTAAATACAACCTCAAAAGTACAACACAGGACATATTACACCATGTCATGATTTATTCAACAAAAATAAAGCCAAAATGAAGAAGCCATGTGTGAAAAACTAAGTACACCCTTACTGCTTCCATAAGAATTAAGATGCTAAGTAGCAGACATGCCAAATACCAAAACCAAGATGAGTACTCAGACAAGCCGGGGTCAGGAATACGGATTCAGGAACCAGGAGGGACATCATGGAAAGCCAGGTCATGCACAGGAATCAGGAACACTGGAGAATGTGCTTCCAGCTAGAAACAACACAAAGGCAAGGGGGAAGTGAACCTTAGCTGTTCACCTAGATGATATGTTCAAATAGACCCACCCACAGGTTAACGCTATGGGGGTTAGCATGGAGATGGCCTCTTGAGTAACTATGGTAACTGTTAGAGGTTCCTTGACTGTAATAAGGCAAGTGTTTTATGCTTGATTAAACTGCAAAGAAAAAGATGCACTGGAAAATTCATCTTTTATTAGGTGGTCAGATTAAAAATGGTAACATTTCAGATTACACTGTAGTCCTTTATCAAGATGCCAACTCCTGCACTCGAGCCTAACCCCGGGGACCCCCTGCCACACCTGAAAACCGAAACCCTAGGGAGGAAGGTTTTTCTAGGGTGAAAACTTCAACCTGCTAACTTTTCTCTAAAGTAGGGCAATAAGTACTCTTGGGTGGGGTTGATTCTAACATTAGCATACAGCCCCCATAAAGGGGCTTACACCTCTGGAAGGGGAATGCATTGGGTGATTGACAGCCAGTCTGGTCATGCTGGCTTTACACGCATGCTACCCTCCAGGCCAATACTTTTTCCTTGTGATTGCATATATTGAGATTGCATAGGGTTACTGGCAATCTCAATATCAGCAAAATCAAAGCAGTGTTATAGCGAAAAACATTTGCCATCTGGCCCTGAGCACACCTAGAGTGTGAGCACACTTCTATTCACATGAGGGCTTTTGAATGATGTTGGAGAAAATGTGACCATACTGCACACAGAAGACACACAAAATGTATTTTAATTTTCTGGCAAGCAGTTTATCCATCATTTGATAAAAACTCAATGACAATCATTTTCACTTTTAAGTTTTAGCCTAAACTGAATATAATCAAGTTGTATGACTAAATCTGTAACAATTTGATGGCCAAGAGATAATTCACCAGCAAATTAAAATATATCAAAGTCAGTTCAAAAAGTATTGCTTACAATGTTCCATATTAAAATATACTTTATTAACAAGTACAGTTACATGAAATTTGATAAACTTGAATTAGCTGGCTTTTACACATATTTTTCTGGTGACACCCTGCCTCCCTGATTAGAATGCTAAATATCTGAATGGAGAGTGGAGTTTGGTCACATTCTGGTTCCTTCCAAGTCTGTGCACTCTCTTCTTCTCACTTCCTGCCCCTTTTGTCTAACAGGGACAAAGCCTGGCCTGCAGCTTCATGTTTTTTGTGATAGCTTAATGGCCAAAAACACCTTAAACAAGAGATAAAATTTACATATGTTTCTGTCAATGACAACAAAGGGAAAGGCAGTGGTGCTAAATCAGTATGCATTCACAGGTTCTATTTCTAAGTGTAAGTGGAGCCAATGTGAACCTGTTGGCAGTTTCTGCTACAAACCTTACTGGTAAGAATCTAGCATCATGTTTCAAAGCATTTGGTTGCAGCAACCTCCCCTGTCCCCTTCTGCTGAAGGCCAACTTGCTCCTAGCACACATGCATGCAGATGGAAGGATTATTTTTTCTTTATTTTCCAATAATTATAAAAACATGCATTATGAGACATTAGGGAGGAATATACATAATACAAATTGCTCAAACATCAGTTAATCTTCAACCCAAGGCATTATCGTCAAATGATTACTACACTCGACCTGGGATCTGTGGCACCTTGGCATCTGGTCTGGCAACCTGGTGTGGTGCTCTCCCTAAGACTGAGGTCCCCTTAGTTAACTATTATCACATGATTCCAATGTCAAACTGTTACAATGGGGCAGAATAATTTGACAAACAGGTGTTGTTGCCTTGTAGATACAACCCATTAAGTTGCCTTCCTGCTTAATGCAATTATAAGACTATAACGAAAACCCTAAAGAAAACCTAAACAATAGTGTATCTCTATTTCATTACTTAGGATTAGATTACCTTGGACTTGTAATGAGCTCCACCGTCTGCCAGCCACTCTCGGTATCCCTCTGAGATGAAAGGATTCTTAAAGTAGCCACATTCAATTGTAGAACCACATGAGTTGGCTTTTTAAGAAGCTGGCTGTTGAGCTCAGATGCTTAATTGTGTTTAGGCCAGCACAGCAACTAAGCACCCTCTGCTGCAACAGTCAGGTTTCCCTTTCCTTCCCTCTCCATCCTTAACTCACTATATCATATCCCGTTCCTACTGCTCACACTCAATTTCCATCCACAGTTCAAGTCAACATTTTTTTTAAAGATATGTTTGTTATGCCTTCCCACCGCTGCATCCAGGATCTCATCAGTGCTGTACCCCTTCTCTGGAATTCCCTTCCCTGTTCTGTCCAATTTGCTTCATTGCACAAATTTCAAAAGCTCTCTGAGAACCCACCGGTTTCAAAAAGAGTACAACCTTTCCTCATAACACTCTCAGCCAACATCCTAACTCTATCAACTCATCTTCACCCTAACGGTCAGATTGTAAGCTTGCAAGAGCAGGACCCTCTTGTCCCTTTGTACCAGTTTGTTATTGTTTGTGATTTTACATTTACATTTATTCTAGCGAAAATGATTGTAAAGCACTATTGAATCTCCTGGCACTAAATAAATGTTATATATTGTATATTTTATTATTATAAACAGATATACATACATATTTTAGGTTTTTCCAATTTATATTTGGAAAAACCTAAATGCAGATATAAAAAAGGAAGAATATAAACTGTGTTATAAATCAGCTGCTTGGCATTATATACAACAAATATATTGCCATTTCCAGTATATATTTCACATTTTCTAATCAATAGCAAATTCCAAAATACAAAATCAAATAGCAAAGGCAGAATGAAAAAAGTATAAAAGCTTTAATTCAATAAGCACAAATAAAACATCCTGTTTACTTTCTTCTTTAAAATGTAACTTAGAACCTATGTTGAGTTTTACTAGATTCTACAATAAAAATAGTATATTCTCCTAAACAGACAAAATAATATTAATGTCGGTTGTTATGACGGTAATCTTAAATCAACTGATAGGTTAATTGAACTCTCATAAATTATAATATTATTATATTATATTTTTTGCAAAATATACCAAACATAGCTTCCGTTTATACAATTATGGTTGTATTATGTAATACTATAAAGCTTTTAGGCATATTTCCGAGACAGCGCCAGCTCTACGAGTCTGTCCTAGAGACGTACAGATCAATCATGATTTGGTCCATTGATTCTTAAGTAGAATAAAATGTTCCAGTAGGCATTTCCGACCAGTACATAAAGACAACCTGCATATTTCTTTCTGACATTACTATGTATGATGGAATTTCTCACTGGAATCTTTCAGCTATATTCAATCAAATATGACAAGTATTTGAGGACACGTTTTGATATACAGCAGAACTGGTTATTTTCAGCTATACTCAACAAGTTTCATGGTATGTAGAATAAATAATTGGCTATCTACAATAATGTGCCGTGCACACTGAGTCTTTAGACTATATCTAGCTATTATTTAAAATACATCCATCTTTAAATAGAGCAATATATTAGATGGATAGATAGTTTTTCAATCCATTTATTTTTCTAAACAGTTTGGTTGTTTATTCGGGATTTTGTATTAGAATTCTTGTACGAAACAGTAATTCTGGTATGAAGAAGCAAAATGTTTTGTAATTATATAAATTCATGGTAACAGCAATTGCGGCTCATGGGGCAACATCACTTCAGCTACCAAACAGGGGGTAGGTCACCCCATTGACCTACCAGTCTCCTCTGTGTGCTGCTGCTCACTGGTCTAGTTACAATGAAGGTCTATGCTCTCCCCAACTGGCCCATTTACTCTATTAGTAGCAGGCAAAGCTCAGACATATATCTGAAACAGGAAGATTGTCTAAGATGTTTAAACTAATATTTTATGCAACTTTTCTTTGGTTATTTAAACAGAAGAAAATTCAGACAATAGAAAAGTACGACCATCCTCACCAAAAAAAAGTTTCACTAGTAACAAATAATTTTAGCTCCTAGAAAGCCAAGTAATTTCATCTGAATCTGTGTGTCAATTTCAGCCAAAAAATATTATTCGTTTTATTTCTGTTTGCCCTTAATTTGTGAACTGCTTTATTCTTTCAGTTACAGTACCAGGTCAATAACCTTGATTTTAAAATGCCAAAAAAACAATGGAATGATAATAGTCTCATTTTCCGAAATATGCAAAAAGAAAACAAAATTGGCTGTGATACATAGAATGAAACAATTTGAAGGGGGACAGAAGCTCAGAGCTCAATGTTTATAGTAGTTAGTGTTGGCAGCAGCTTTGCCTTAACTTGAGCTTAAATTTGGTCTAAAATCGTATGAACAGATGTTTGGGAAGATAACAGGATATTTAGTAAGAGAGATTAAGAGCACTATTCTGCTCAAATGTTCCATGGCTGCTGTGCACAGACGCCCACAAACAGGCCCTGCACCTGGTGACCTATTTTTATATGAATGGTATTAAAAAAGATCCAGAAACACTCTACTTTTAAAAACATTCATATAAAAAAATCACGTATCTCTGATCTTACATCCCGTTGTTATATTTCATATGGGAAACTATATATAGTTATTTCAAAAGCAATCTTCACTTATGGTAGCATGTATATTCTTTGCAGAACTGTACAGCAGTGGCCCTTTATTACGAATGTTGAACCACAGCTCCAAATTCTAAGTCAGATGATATCTGTTGATAAAGGGAGGTGCAGCACTGCATGAGGTCAGGCACTGGGTTAATTTGAAAATCACACATCGGATCAAGGCAGCTTATGTCTGCAAATTAAAGGAGAGGTCAAATTACAGAACCAGAGACTGGCTAAAAAAAGAATGGAAGAAAATTATCTTAAGCAAAAAAAGAAAGAGAGAAACATTTACCACAGCAATGTTAAGAAGCCTGTACATTGAATGAACTGTAATTTGTTAAGTATCAATGATTCAAGAGAAAAATGAATTTGCTGGATCAGCCCAATCACAGTTACAAATTATTTTCTATGTAATAAAACATTTGAATTAAAAAGTTCAGTTGATTATGCCGGAGAGGGACACAGCTTCAGCAAGTTAACAAGACTTTCCTTTATTGCATGTGCCATTATTATAGGTTATGATGATACAGACAGATTTGCAGAATAAGAGAAGCGTTTCTGCATCTCTTGTTCTCCGCAGATCTGTCTGCATTACTACGGCCCCTCGGAGTACTTCTGCAAAAGGGGTGGGCCAGCGGTACAGCCTCTCCCTCATTCCTCCAATCGGGGAGAGGGTGTGCCTGGAGGCTCTGCCCTTTTGCAGAAGCGCACCAGGAGGCCTCGTTCACAGTGAAGCTGACAAAGAAAGAAGACCTGGGGAGAAGCAGAAGAAGGCAGAGAAGAGAGGCAAGAGAAGAAGCAGAGCTGCGGGAAAGGAAATAGGGACATGAAAGCAGTGGGCATTGATGGATTTTTGGCAATAGAGGGTATCCATAGGTATAAAATGTAATTTCAGTTTTGTACTTATTTGGGTGCTCAATGGTTTATGTCTTTTTTCTACTTTCCTGCTGAGAGCTACGCATATGTACTTGTGCTGTCCCTCTACCGTGGGTGGTTTGGAAGTATTCTATACATATGTCAGAATTCCAATCTTTATTGCACTAGGGATAATAATTGTAATCAAGGTGTGAAATGCTTTCTTGTTCTGTAACCTGTTCCCTAAAGCGAAATTGATCCCTTGATCTAATTTGTGCATTAGGAAACATTTAAACAAAGCACAATTTACAAATGTACTCTGCATTTTTCACTGAGATTTATTAGTTGACACTGGCGCTAAAAGGGTCAGATTTTATCCTTGTAGTAGTGGATTTAAAAAGATCCAGGCAGAAGTTGTCAATTAATCTGCATTGGAAGTTTCTCAGACTGATAGGACAGCTGCAGATGATTTTGCGGTGCATTTTGGAAAAATTGTTTCTACAAAAACTGCTACTTATAAGTAAAGATTTCTCGAACTATGTTGTCTTTCTATATAACTTACAAGAATTGCATGTTTTCTGACATGTAAGACATACATTATTAGAGACCAATGACACATACTATATGGTCAAAAGTATGAGGACACTTGACATCCTATTCTAAATCCATGGGCATTTATTTGGAATAAAGGATGTCTCCACTGCTGCAGAGTCCAGCAGCACTATGCTTTACACCACCCCAGTTATTCTTGGTATGGAGCAAAGTGATCTTAGGCTTGTGTGAAGCTGCTCAGCCTGTTTAATGAAGCGGATGTTGCTCCCAGAGGCAGTTTTGAACTGTAGTGAGTGATGTTATAGAGTTAGTTTTACGTTCCTTGTGCTTCTTTTTGAGACAGCATTTTACAAGACTTATGAATTGTGCATGGGCATTTTAACTTGCACAATGCAAAAATAAAACCCTATGGTGGCCTTTATGCACAAATAAAGTTAATGCAGGGTAGTCTGTGTGATAATCTCCAATAACTAGAAGAAAAGAAGCCCTGGTACTAGTGGCTACTAAATGACATCTATGCAGCTAGAGTGTGCAGCAACGAAAGTAAATGTGTGGCAATGTTGGCCAGAGACACACTGGGTATTTGCCTAGTTTGCCCGATGGTCAGTCCAGGCCCCCCCGATATCTATCCCCCTTGGTTTTACAACAACCTACAACAATAAAGTATTGCTATGTTTTACATTTTCTATTAAAGAGACATAAGCCTGGAACTTCAATCCATTTCTAAATGCAGCTGCAAACTATATTGAGAGGAATCACATGACTAATAGTTCTGCAGTGGCACACATACTTACACTGGCACACTCAAACATAGTATACACACATACACTCAAACATACTGCACCATGCACACATATACGGTATATCCCTACACTGACACATCTATTTACTTATACATACAGTATGCATACGGACTCTAATAGAAATAATGCACATACGCTTACATTAACAAATACACACTGATGTACATTACTATTACCTGAAGAAGAGTCTATCTGATGCTTAGCACTGAGATGTCAACGTTTTTGCATAAGGACACACTCTGGACTGGAAAGACACTATGAGATGCATTACTCCTGAATAACTTTGATGTCACTGGAATACAGTTTAAGCTCTATGTGAGGTCATCTGCCTCCTAGGGTTACAGATCTCTCTGGGAATGGAACCTTCTGCATAAATTCGGAGAATAAATGTAATGTCTGGGCATTGCAAGAAACTGGCAATGGAGTACAGTTTCCTCCATTGCCAGCCCATGATATGAATCAAAACATGCAAAACTGCTTACATAATAGGTCTATATGATATAATATAATTTAGTTTAAAACCATTTAGCATTCAGTCACCATTGCTAATTAAGGCGTTGCACGTGTTTATTTGTAAATATTGTACAACAATACAGTAATCCAGATGTTTGTTAGTAACTTATATTACAATTAGCTTTAGAAATCCTTGGAGGAAAATGGCATGACTGTCCCTCTAAAAGAGAAACTGCCACGGAGGGGTAAACCAAGAATAGTGATTAGCCTTTCTGTTTCCCCTCAACTCCTAGTGCTTTCAGTTTCACTAATTCTATCACATAACTTGTTTTATCCTCATGCATTTTTTTCCATTTCTGGCCATCTTTCCCTCTAATTGCTTTCCAGTTAAAGTGTATACATGGTTATACAGTAGTTTCCTGTAAATCTGTCAGTTTATTTCCTCTTATCCTAATATGTGATTCAAGTGTGAATTATGTATTTTTATACTAAATAGTACTTCTTAGGAGCCCTGTGAAGGCAAGCTTTTCAAGACATCCTTAAATGTGCAATCGATCTTTATCACAGCAGTTGTCTTGTTTAATAACCAGATAAATTATCAGAAATGCTGAAGGCATAGGCTGCTTTTTATTTAAACAGCACTGCAATAAGTAACACATTGAGGAATACCATTGCTTAACTAGGATTGGACAGATTTTTTTGAAAAGGGTACTTCATGCCTACTGCTAGAATTCCCATCTAATGAAACCATATAAAACTATTGGTTTTAGATAATTTTCTGTATTTTGATCAATCATGTTTTTCTGCCTTCACATTAATGGGTAATATGTGTATATATATATGTGTATATATATATATATATATATATATATATATATATATATATATATATATATACACACAAATGTCTTCCAACCTTTCTTCAGGATAACAGGTGTAAATTAATTTAACTTGTCCTCTGGCCAGTGGCATACCAAGAGTATCCTGTATTTAGGACCCCCTACACACTTTGAAATGTAAAAACACCCATACTCTTACTTACGTTCTCCATATCCCAAGACTGTAACTAGAGGCTGTAACCATAAGGGTATCTTCCTCAGGGGCCGAAAGGTGAGGGGTACATTTAAGCCACCTGGCAGTACTACCTATACACTTGCTTCTCTTTACTTCTAGAAGCAGATGCAACGTTAGCCTATGAAGCAACAGCTTAATTTGGCCCAGGTACCATGACCCCTATAAGACTGCCATATCACAAAATGTTTAACTTTTTTACATAAGTCATTTGAAATTGAAATTTCTAATTTGAAATTAAATTGCTCATTTATTGACTTCCAGGATGCCTGGTGAATACTACTGAGAAATGTGTTGCTTTTCAATGTAGGTAATTACCTGATCATGACCCCCTCATGTCTTTGAAATACGTGCAGAGACTACAAACAAGATCACACGATGCATTATAGGTCTTAGACACTCAAAGTATCTGCAATATTCTGGGTGTTTTTTGCTTCATTTAATAACATTAATTTGTAACCTTTTTTTGCTCATGACTATATATATATATATATATTATATATATATATATATAGTACATGTACAAAATGTAATGTAAAAATCTCCATTTGGTTGCAGGTGGCAGGCCGAGGAGAAGGAGAGTTGGATACCAAGTTGTGCAAAAAAGGCCTTCCAGAATCTCAACACAAAGTGTCTACCCCGGTCCGAAATTATGACTTTGGGAACCCTGTGTAGCCGATAGACCTCTTTGATAAAGATCATAGCCATCTCTTTAGCGGATGGGAGCTTTTTGAATTGTATGTAGTGGATCACTGTGTTACCATTGGATTGTGGAAGGTCTACTATAAAGTCCATAGCAACGTGTGACCATGGCCTCTTGCAGTGTGGTGCTTCATGATGAGCGCTGGAATATGACGTCAAGGCACGTCACAACAGGGCAGCGAGACTGAGGCCTTGCGCTCCCACCACAGGACTTCACCAGGGTAAGTGTACTGCAAAAGGGGGAGGGTAGATAGTGAGAAAGGGGGAGGAAAGGGGGTAGATAGTAGGGGGAGAAGAGGAAGTAGATAGTGAGAAGGGAGGGAGAGGGAGTAGACAATGAGTAGGGGAGGAGATAGGAGGGGGTAGATAGTGAGAAAGGGGGAAGAGATTGTGAGAAAGGGAGGAGAGGGGGTCGATAGAGGGAGTAGATAGTGAGAAGGTGGAAGAGATCATGAGAAAGGGGGTAGTAAAAATATTGAAAAAAAGAGTGAGAATGAGTAAGATAATAATTTCAGAGTTCACTTGGCCGAAACCGAAAGTGACCCCCCGACCTTTTAAAAATAAATAGCCACACTTTTATTAAAAGTAAGTAACACACCAAAATTAGGAAAAAAAATTAATAACATAACATATATATATGATTAACAGCACACTCCTGTCATGCCCAAGCATACCCAGATTCCAGCATGACTGACTTGGCATGATGATAGGAGTGTGATTGCTGTTAATCATATATATATATACCGTATTTGCTTGATTATAAGACGAGGTTTTTTTCCAGAGCAAATGCTCTAAAAATACCCCTCGTCTTATAATCAGACCTCAAATAGGTCTGACTATGAGACTAAGATCCAGATCCTCCGCAGCGATGTAGGGGACCTGGATCCTCCTGTGTTATGCCCTCCCCCTCAACTTACTGGTGCTTCTCAGTCCCCGGTGCTTAGTCCGGGCAGCGCTCTACACGCTGCCCGGACTAAGCACCGGGGACTCAGATGTTTTACATCTGGTCCTACTGCCACCATGTCCAAATAGGGCCATTTCTGAAGCCGGCTAATTCAATTTACCCCATCAAACCATATATTTTTGAAAGCTAGACAGCCCAAGCTATTTCAAATGCTAGTATTTTAACCCTTTCCATGCATTAGATTCTACCACCAGCTTTTGCCAAAGTTTGTGGTAGTAATATTTTTTTTATTTTTTTCACACAAATTGTACTTCCAGTATAAATTTAAAGTTCCAGTTATCATTATGAAACAACACCCCAATGTATGTTCAGCAACATCTCCCGAGTACAGCGATACCCCCCATTCATGGGTTTGTTGCATTGTTTGGGAGGTAAAAGCCATATTTAGGAAGTGCGCATTTTTTTACTTGGAATTTTTACGTCTGGAGACCCTCTAGCGAACTTTTCCAACTTCTTTTATTTTGTTTACAGGACATGCCACCATCTTGCGAGTGGCAAAATCAGCGTCGCTGAATGTCTCGCCGCAATACAGTGTATGGCGGATGTTGACACCCAAGGGAGGGGCCAGACAAGGCCCCTGATGCAGATCTCAGTGTTGCTGAATGCCTTGACATCGAAGCGTTACAGCAAGACCGTTTAAGTGAAGCTTGTTTAATGAAATGAAGTGTGAGGCACGTCATTGGTCGTTAAGTGACCGTTTTTGCGTGATGTACCTGACCTGTCAATAGATGTTAAGGGGTAAATGTATTTAAGGTACATGTAAAATGTATTTAAGGTACATTTTTGTTACCAGTGTTTCCAGTTATATGTTATTGTAAATGTTTGCACTTGCACATAAATAATCTCTAATTAAAACTAGTTGTTTGTTATAAGATTTTTTCCCTTTCTTTTTTGTCGAGGGGGGCGCCAGAGAAGTAGTCCACACATGGCGCCTGAACACCTAAGGCTGGCCCTGGGTTGGAAGAGGAAG
Organism: Spea multiplicata; assembly: GCA_009364415.1. Classification (NCBI taxonomy): domain Eukaryota; kingdom Metazoa; phylum Chordata; class Amphibia; order Anura; family Pelobatidae; genus Spea; species Spea multiplicata. The sequence goes on along the minus strand of VKOC01000001.1, from coordinate 54,791,958 downwards.
TGATTTAATCGCAGACTGGACAGGCAGCAACAATAACTTTGTTAAGTACTGGCCACCAGAAAAGACGGGAAACTGACCAGAGAAGTTGGTTCAACCCGGATGCCCTGCTGACTTAGTATTATGATAGGTAGAGCCTTGGTATGGAGGTTCACAGGTATGAAGGTGCATCTACTTGAGCGGCCCATATTCTCTCCCGGAGGGGAGATGCTATGCTGGTACGTATGGTGCCAGTACTTGGTCCGGGGGGAATAATCAGACTAGGAGTGCTTTCCTCCTTAGAACTCGAGAACTACTATCTAGACAAGGCATCAGCCTGGACATTTGCGGTCCCTGGCAGGTACGAGACAAGTGCTTAGCCTGACACTGGTAAGTGAGGTTGGCAGAAGTTCATTTACGCAAATACCTCCATTCTTTGAGAGCAAATATTATGGTCAGCAACTCAAGGTTCACGACCGCTTGAGAACCAACAAGAGTTTTTCAGGGTCCATAGAGAACCCAACCTCTGAAACCACATACCCCAAGAAGGTGACCTGTTAGCACCTTTACCACTTTCATTAGGCATGTCTCGGAATAGTTGGGCGACCATGCCATGACCTCGGCCCTTAGCCAATCAAATATTGGGATTGTGTTTGCGCAATCACGGATATCCCAGGACCACAGGATAATGAGGAAAATGGATCACCTGGAGTTGTATGGTTTCTTGATGAAGAGCCCCTACAGCCATAGACAGTGGAGCGGTTTCGAGGGTCACCTGCGGAGGGTAATGCCATCAATCACCTCAATGCCAAGTGGAGCGGTACAAAGCTGCAATGGAATATAGCGCTTCTGGCCAAAGGTGCTTGCGATAAAGAGACCCGCTGCCCCAGAGTCAATGAGTGCCTCTTTAACGATGGAAATCTTGCCCCAGAAGAGGCTCACCGAGACTAGAGGTTTATCCTGATTGATAGCTGGGGGCCAAGATGCCGTTTGTGTTCTAAACGCTAACAAAAAAAGACCCATGTTTACCCACTGTAAATCCTATATCTTGCACATTGTATTATCTAATGCCACTTAAAATATTTTTTTTATTCAGAATTGCAACATCGCTGTATTGCGTATATTCCTATGTTTATGTAAATGGGGATGCATTATGCATTACAATATAACTTATCAGAGGAAAAAATACTAGGATTAGTAGTTTTACTTAACAAGTTGTTATATTAAACACAAGGGCTATCCATTTAGTCCCACACAAGCTTAAATTAACAAACATTATCTGGAATTCATTAGCATCTAATATATTTCAAGAAACAATCAATGTTAAATACACTTAATTATGGCACTTAGTTTTGTATATCTAAATGGCTAGTGATTGTGTCTATCATTTTCCTTGGGAGTACTAATGTATATAAATACACTGTATAACAGGGGTGTCCAAGTTTTTTCTGCAGTGGGCCACTTCATCAGAAATGTATGTGTCTGTGGGCCGCACTCATTTTTCACTGAGAGAAGATATGGCCTTTTAGCTTTATAATGCATATTAATACAGGGTTAATTTGGACATATAAGACGGCCCTATAGGAAAAAAGTTTTACCAGTAAATGTTAATTCATGTAAACTATTTTTTTAAATAAAAGCAATGATTGAGAAAAATATTTTGTTTTTATTTCCTTTTATTTTCCAACCTG
>VKOC01000001.1:54770217-54783739 GCA_009364415.1 Spea multiplicata | reverse complement strand
TTTTCTCAATCATAGCTTTATAAAAAATTTAATATTTAACATGAATTAACATTTACTGATAAAACTTTTTCCTAATAGGGTTGTCTTATATTCAGGCTTTTTCTTTTTTTCCTAAATTAATATTCAGATTTTGGGGGGTCGTCTTATAATCAGGGTCGTCTTATAATCGAGCAAATACGGTAATTTAGTCAGACAAGATCTCCCGCTAGAACCCATGCTGATTTTGATCTTGCAAACCATTTACATCCAGATATTTAATCTGATTTTCATTGATTTCCCAACTACTGGCATAAGACTTACTGGTCTGTAGTTGACAGAGTCTTCCCTGCTTGTTTTTTTGAAATGGTACTACATTTTCTGACTTCCGATCTTCTCAAAATACTCCTGCCAAACCGATTAAGTAAGTCTGCTAATGATTTTGAACAGCCAAATGTCTTCAAATAACTTTAGTTATATTCCATGCCGTGCCATGGATTTAACTGTTTTTACTTTGTTTTTAACCCCTTAATGACAAAGCCCGTACATGTGCATTGTTTTCAATGGGTTTAGGGACCGCTCCTTGTCCTTAAGGGGTTAATTTAGTATATTTATTGAGCTATTAACAAAACCCAGGAAGCAAATAACTAAAACTTTGCTCATTTTTTTAATTATCTAAGATCAAGAAGTTTGAAAAAAGCAATACATTTTAGACCCATAGAACTTGTTACGCTCATTTCTAACCTTGTGCAATTTTTTAAAATACGAATTCCAAAAACAACCTCCTTATTTTAGTGAAATCATACTACCTGCGTGCAGGAATTTGTCTGATACTTTTGCGGATTTTTTGTTGATTCAAATAGTAAATGAATTCCTTTGGTAACTCCCACCATTTAAAATAATGGCATCCTGCGCAAAAGACTAGCATCACTTGTCTGAAGCGGTGTGCTTTTACCTTTCCTTGATTATTGACTTTAGTGTAATGTTTTCTGACTTCTGTTGATTAGAGCCTGCTGCAGACCATTTGCTTTGACACAGCCTGTCTGTGGTTACTGCATGTAATCTCTTTTCACTTGGACTCCCCAACCATTCTTCCTTTCTTGATACAAGCTGTAGGCCATGTACTTATTGGTGTTCTTTGCGCAATACCACCTCCACTTTGTCATCTACCCAGTTACCGATTATGAGGAGGCTATACAGATGAGGCATAAATGAAAATTGTGGAAGTGATAATATCTTAATTGGTTACCCAATAACAGAAAAAGCAAACTATTGGAACGTGTTATTATGTCCTATGTAGCCACATTTATTAATAATTTAGCAAGAGAAAAAAAGTGTTATGTGATTTTATATGTTGTGGTCATATTAAATATTAATTCTTGATAAAGGACAATTATAGCAAAATCAGTTACATCCAGTTGCATTATTCCCTTGAAGCATTTTTTTAAGATTAAACTACCGGTATATATGAGTCGGAATATATATTGAATATTGAATATTCACAAAAATATAGGTCTTTACAAGACAAACTGGATTTAATGTTAATCAGGTACTTTGATTAATACATTGCTCATGTGGCATAAGGATTTATGCTTTCGAAAAACCATGTTGTAGTTTGTTTGGATTTTATTCTCTAAATGTGCTTTTGATTTAAAGTGATTGCATTACAAAGTCAAATTTTAGATATTTTCATCCAGTATAGCATGAAGTTAACAGAACATCCACCTCTAAAACAGAAAGTGCGTATGTTCCCTCAAGAATTCTGATGATCCAATTATACTTCCTACCACTGGATGCTTGCGTTCCAAGTGCAATTATACTCTGATTACAAGATGTTCATACAGAAATAACCTTGAGACCTTTGGTTTGATATTTTTTTTTTATTATTAATCAAAATAAATGGGACGTCACACACAGAACTGATTATTCTCGGAAATTATTATAATTATAACAGTAATTTTCTAAATCCCATCTTCTTTGTAACTGTATCAAATCATCTGCAAAGACTGTAAATAAAAACATTGATTTTTTTTTTCTCGTACAAATTATAGTTTTTTTTTTCTCTCCAAACAAAATAAGTCTTAAAAAAAATAGCCTGTATAAAGTTTGTCCATTAATACTAACCATTTTTGTTAATATGTGGAGGGTAACACTTTAAACAGTGAGATATTATTTTTGAGCTTGAGTATTTATTTTTTATCATTTGTTTAAAATTAGGCTTCAGCAGGAGCACAAATTCTGTCGCAAGAAGGCAATTTCCTCATGGTGCACATCAGCTGGACTCTATGAGTGTAGAAGATGAAACTCACGGGTGGAGATTTGACCTGGATATGGTCATTATATACATTTATTCTGTCAACTGGGTCATTGGATTCATTATATTCTGTGTTTTTTGTTATTTCTTATTTCCTTCCATTTAATATAGTGCTCATTGTTATCATTACTGATGCTTTTGAGAAGTGAAGGATTTACGCATTATAAACATAAACCATGGCACGGATGTACAACTCCAGGCCTCGAAGGGCTGCAAACAGGACAGGATTTCTGTGTATCCGTGTCTCGAAGAAATGTAGTTTAATATTTAATTGAGATGCCTGTGCTTAAACTGGGATATTAAAAATGTATAGCCTGTTTATGGCTTTCCAGGACTGGAGTTATACACTCTTGAACCACCATTATGTGCATCTTAGAAGAATTATTTAACCTATGCAAATAACAATCATTTTGTACAGTGTTTTAAGCTTATAATACTTAAGCATGGATCCTCTGATAGCATATTCAACATTATGGCGGTTCACATTGTTACGTGGGTTTCAAGAAAAATTTCTCCATTTGCCATTTACCTGTACAATATATTGTTTTGCTTTGAAATAGATATATTGTGTCACTGATGGGAAATCTATTTTGCTAGATCAAAATGCTGCTTTTGCTTAAATTAACCATTATTATACTTCAAATGTTGCTCCTAGTGGTTCCCACAGACACTTACTTGTTTGACATTGAATATTACATTTAGGTAATGGGCTTACCTTGTAGTTTTACTATATCAAATTGGCCACATAGCTAACAATATTTAATTTGTTGTGCTTTTATAGCCTACATCTCAGTTTTCTTTATGAAATCCTATCAAGTTTTTGAGTTTGAATTACATTTAATTACTGTATACTTAGTGATTTTAAAGTATACAGTGCAACTGTGCTTCATATTGCAATGCAGATTTTCTTTCCCTTATACAGTTTAATTGTTAATTGTTTATTTCTATTTGCAAATGCACTGATTTGATTGCTACTTAACTACTGACTGTCCATTTTTTCCAAATGCCTCTGCATGGAACAAACTCCCTAATGTTTTCTAACTTGCAACATCTCATATCCTGGTTTAAGTGATGTCATAAAGGTTTTTAATAATCACACTTAATAGACCAGGACAAATCCCATATTTGTTGATTATTGATCATAACCATTTTTTCAATTGTAATAACTTTTTTAAAGATTTATCCAGCTACAAATAGTTGGTGTGAGGTCCCATGTGCTAAATGTTGGGGTCCTCGCCTAGCGCTTAGGTGCTACTATAGCTCGTTATCTACCGCAATGCACTTATGAGTGGGGATGGCAATAAAATATGTCTCCATCAGCCTCAGTTTGCCTGCTTTTCTGCCAGATTACCAGAAGCTTTAAATGGGTCAAATAAGGGTTTAATATTGGCTGGACCCCTACGATCCCTATTGTTATGCCCAATCTTAGACTCTGAATCCATGGTTACCCACATGTTTGATAAAGTTAATAAATAGCAGTCTTTTTTGTACAGTCATCTAATGTTTCAAAATTTAATAGAAGTAACAAACAATTAGATTCTTAAATTTATGCTGATATATGATGATGGAAAATGTATATATGTAACTAATTGCTGTGTGTTTTACTATTAAAATGTTGAAAACCTGCTGCTCATGATTGCATTTATTGTAAACTTTGTAAACTAACGAATTAGAGATGTTTTTTGTAATTACTGTTGTCTCATATTACAGTCTACATTCAGAAAACATTTTTGACTAACAGGGTCACAAGGCATAAGATGAAAAAAGCATGTTGATCAAATAAAGGTAAAATTGGCTTACCACACTTGGTAGAGAAAGTAAATTATAGCCACCAACACAAATGGCATCGACCCCTTTAAGCAGTATTGACCAACTATGCTCTGTTCTTGAATGTATCCTGTTTTAGTTCCAGATGGCTGTCTCGGAACATTCCCCATTTTATAAATCCAAAACTAGGTGGGCACCCTTCTTAATTTTTGACATTTCATGCTTCTTACCCGTTGCTAGCAGGTGTATAAAATCAAGCACATAAGGCATGCCATCTCCTTTAAAAAAACATTGGCAGTAGAATGGGTTGTACTTAAGAGCTTAGTCCCTTTAAACGGGGAACTATCAAAGAATTCCACCTTTGCTACAAGTCAGTTCACACATTTCTGCCCTGCTAGATCTTCCCCATCCTCTGTAAGTGCTATTATTGTCAAATGAGAGTTCAGCTCAAGTGTGCCTCAATTTCAGCCACATGATGCTGGGACACCTCTGTTGGCTGGTACAACTAGATTCGTGCATCATAAGGTGTCACTTGGGACCTGTAATGGAGGTGTGTACTGCATTGACTTTACAGCTGCATGGGCAAAGGCAGGACAGTGAAACAGTGTCAGTCAGCAGACGTATTTTGCATATATATTTCTTACAAGGACTATAATAGAAATGAGACTAATGCAGGAGACCCTATAATAACGGAATTTACTGAATAGACCAAGGTGTGCTCTGCAGGACACAACAAAACATAATATGGCTTGGAATACAGCAAGGAAAATTTTCACCATAACTAACTACATTTTTTTTTTGCAAAGTATAACTGACAAGACCTAATAAAGATGAAACAGTTACTTTACTGTCATTTAGATAATATGCTAATTACATAACTGCGCAATTGTAAAACAGAGACTATCTTATCTTTGAGATAAAGACTCTAATAAAGTCCATGTATTCCAAGGACAGTATAACACAACAACAGTGTTCCAAAGGAGATCATTTATCTCAAAACCAGCATCCATCGCCGTTTTATGATCTTGTATGTCCAATACACATATACATACACCTGCTTACCTGAAGGACTGGATCCAATTTTCTACAAACATGGTGGCAGCACGCGTTCTAGTAGGGTGAGTTCAAATCACATTACTTGACCCTGCTGAATGCCTGCCTCCTGGAACCTGTAAGGCTAGGAATTGGGATTTTGGAAGTGTAAGTGCTCCCCTCCCCTCTGATACTAAGACAGGCCCTGGAAACAAGGAATCTACTAAGAAGGTGAGAAAGCTTTTATCTGTACGCACAATAATGACATCAATTCTACTGAACTCCAAACATTTTTTAATCACTAGTACTTTACTAAAAATGTTTTTTACAAAAGTTATTTCAGAAAGCAGAGATGTCTTGGGGTTAACCTCTGTTATCTTCTGAACACATCTGGGAGACTCCGGGTGAAGTGGTAATGCTCTGAGTAACTGTGGAAAATATCTGGGTCATGGCAATGGAAGCCCACCCCCTTTCCTATTCCACTTCCACCCATCCCCCATACACGTTTTATATGTTTGGGAGATAGCCACACCCACATATGCCCACATACAGTCCTAGCATTCTCTCATGCAGATACCGCTGCCCCCCACAAAACCACTGGGTAGCCAGAGCCTCTAAGTTCCCAGGTATACTTATCTTTTAAACACTCCTTTTCCTACTGCCTTGTAAAAAATAGAATGGTCAGTCTTAATCACCCAGGCTCTGACGCTCTTACTAATGGAGGTCTATGGAGGGGAGGATTTCATTGGACAAGCAACACTTTACTATGTTTACTATGTCCATGTTTACTATGTCATGTGGTGGTTGAGAATGGAATGTCTCCCACAAGTATGACATGAATGACAACATTCAGCAGGTAAAGGAGGTTTATTAAAATGAAACAAAACTTTCTTCAATGATAAATGACGTTACTCTCTACAGCACTGTTAAACCTCAGAGAAAAATATTTTTTCCATGGAGCTTCCCCTTTAAAGCCAATCTTTTCAACTGTCTGCGAGGAAAACAAATACATTTTATATTTCTTAACAAAACAGGAATTGTATGTGTCAGTATGACTTTTCTTATTATGTTGTACAGAGCGGTTTCAGAAATCCCTCAGCATAAACCGAGAAAATATCCAAGCAAAGTAATGCTCTTACAGCTACATCTGCTGGATGCTGGAAAGCAGCTCTGGATAAAAAGAAATGCCTTTTTTTCACTCTCTCCAATAAGCGATCCGTCACATCTCTGCCAAATACCAGCTTTCCATCGTATCTGTGTTTATGTACGTAAAGCCAGATTTTTGGTTGGGTTTTTAAATTCTTATGTTGCACATTTCATATGTTGTCTGTAATTGTCGAGTCTGTTTAAAGGTTTTCACATCACTGTGCAGTAGCTAGTAAAGCCCAAATTATTTTGGTCATTATGAGCAGGGATATGCAGCTGCTTTAAGTCAAACTATTAAGAATTATACAGAATGAAACTCATGGCTGGCTAAGCATCATAGTCCTTGTAGTCCATAAATTCTCTAGTGCTAGGTTTGCGCTAATGTTTTAGCTCTATGTTGGTTACACGTAAAAAAATATTCTGGACAATATTCAAAAGCATAAAAATCTATTTGTGGTGGGCAGCAAAAGAGAAGTCTGTTATTTTTGCTACAGACTTTGCAAAGCAGTTTCCTATGATTAGTAGCAATTTGGTTCTGATCGCGTAACCTACTAACAGAAAAAGGTTGCTATGGGATAGATAGGTTGTTGCAGGTGAGTAATTGCATTCTAAGATGTAGTATGTCGCCTGGTGGCTGCCCATGGAACCATGACAGTCTGCAGTACTGGGGAAATGTATATCTGCTGTTACCTCTACAATCAGGCATCATACAGACAGCTTCCCTCTGGCTGGATGACAGAATCTTTATTTTCTCTTTACTAGTTGTCAGTAGGCACTGGGACAGAACTGTGGGACACTAAAATACACTCCGCAGCTAATGTCAGGACACCTGGTTCACCGATTCGCAGAAGCTACAGCTACTCCAATGCAGAGTGCTCACAATACTGTAAAGTGTGCTCTTTTTCAGCAGGGATGTCGTTCAGTCCAGCAGGTTCCTGGGACCTAATTACGCAGGTCCCTTCACCATACTTTCTTAAAGTTGGAAGCATAGCATTGTACAAAATGTCCTGGCATGCTGAAGGGGATATGACTGTGCCCCAGTGCACAAAGTGCACAAAGCAAGGTCCATAAAGACATGGCTGGATGAGTTTGGTGTGAAAGAACTTGACTGGCCTGCACAGAGCTCTGACTTCAACCCCATCGAACACCTGGAGATTGGTTCAACATCAGTACCTGGCAAAAAATCCCACAGAAACACTCCAAAATCTTGTGGAAAGCCTTCCCAGAAGAGTGGATCGTGTTATAGCTGCAAAGGGGGGACCAACTACATATTAATGTTTGTGTATTTAGAATTCAGGTGTCCCAATACTTTTGTCTATACAGTGTAGCTGTTTAACTATGGCATAACAAAAAATCCAATTATTCTCAGACATAGACATACCCCTTTCCATAAAATAGCATCCATCAAGGGATCTGTAAAACTACAATTCACTGGTAACTGCCTGTTTATTAGTTCTTTTGGTGTTGGTGTCTGACTGTCATTCTGCAACTGAAATAATATCTTCAATATCTGCCATAGCTGATATCAGAGGGGTACATTTGTGACACTAAAAAACCTCCAGGAATAAACAATAAAGCAATAGATTAGTTAAGTTATTGTATTATAACATGCAGCATATGAAGATCAATGCCTAAGACACCATAAATAGTTAAAAGAGGTGGCCCTGCATTACCTCTGCATATTGGAGCATGCTGTACATAACATATAATATTCATGCATATTCATACATCCTACCAGCCAGGGGCAATTCTTCAAACACTTGCAGAAGCTGGAACACTGTAGGGTTAAAAAAAGACTCTGAGCAAGGTAAGGGTGATAAGGGAGTAAATTAGGAAGAGAGTGGGGGAGTGAGTCTGTATGCATGTAAAACAAACATAGAAAAGAGCATTGTAATTATTTTATGGAATATCATTACATTTTTGGCAACTTGCCTTTGATCTTATGATACATGGAAAAACATTAATAGACTGGATAATATACCATCTACAATATGCTTCATGGTTGTTGTATCATACTTGACATTTTAGGAACATTCTTAGTGCCTAGGCAAAATTGAATGAGACAAGTAGATGAAAACCTAATGTCAAAATCTGTATGGGTGAGAGAGTGATGGAAGAATGAGTATTCACTGTCATTCAAGCGATACACTGTCAAATGATGTTGTATTCACTAGCAGACACATAACAATATACATGCATGGGAAATATTAGTCCAATGATGGACATATCTGAGACTGGCCAGAGTAAATTAGTCTTCTTTCCTTCCCACACCACAAAGTTCAGCCACAGTCTAAAGTTAAATAGAGTTATAACGTTGATTCTCCATATAGACCATGGCACAGCTAAATAATACCTGTAGACTGTTTATACTCTTTGGAAATGTAATAGGTGATATTGTATAGTTACCACATGTGCAGAAATGTATGTGGAACCTATTCAATTAACCCATATTGGGTATCTAAAAGCAAATAAATTCATCCCCAAATTTTGAAAAGGTGGCAAACCCAACCAAATAAAAAAAGACTATTTGGAGTTCCAGAAGACCTAGTCATGATGTTAATTTTGAGTGAATTCAGTCTTTCTTTGGTTTATAAGTTGCCTACAGCAACAATGTCCACCACATTCAAAGGAACATTGCAGGCTTAAAATACCATATCTACAAGACTGAACGTTGTACAGCTATACTCTTACATTATACTTTGTATTTCTGGGGATCAGTATTGTGTGTTATCCTAATGTGAAACACACTCTGATTTACTTTTTCAGTTCTTGTTGAGAGAAAGTCTTCACCTTCACACATTTTAAAATAATTCAATGATTAAAAATACACATGACTTGTGATTTTCTTTCTCAACCATCATATGTTTTTTCTTATTGTACCCTCACAACCCTACGAGGCTGAATGCTTTTTGCAGTGCTTGTGTTTATCTGTTTAGTGTACCCACACAAGTTATATATTGGGTGTTTCTTCAGAACAAGGACTTTCTTTATATACTATGTTGATCATATCATGTAATTCCCTATAAAAAAAAGTATGGTTAAAATTTAAAAAATCTCTTTTCCTCATTTGTATTTGAAAAAACTTTTACTCATCTACAAAAGAATGCTAAATAGATTCTACTCCTGAGTTGGGGTTTTTTTTGCTTTCTTTTGCAAGTTGTAGGACAATAAGTACAAGTTGCGTTTTGCTTTCCCAACTTCCTATATGGGACATCTTTGAAGCTGGCCATTCAGTTTATCCCCATGAAGCCATGTATTTTTGAAAACTAGACACCCCAAGGTATTATAAATGCTGGTATTTCAACACTTTCCATGCACTTATTCTACTACCAGTCCTTGTCAAAACTTGTGGTAGTTAATTTTATTTATTTTTTTTGGTTTTTTTTTTGGTTTTTTTTTTTGTGGTAGTAATTTATTTTATGCTTTTAGTCACAAAAATTGTGCTTCAGGTAGGTTTTGGTTTTTTTTAACACATATTGTACTTCAGGTATAAATTTAAAGCCCCTGTATATGTCCCCTCGACACGACATTCCTATATATGTTCAGCAATGTCTCTTGACTACAGTGATACCACCCATGCATGGGTCTGTCAGGTTGTTTGGGGGCTAATAAGCCTCATTTGGAAGTGAGTTTTTTTTTCTTTTCCTTTTGACATCTGGTCAGTCTGCAACCATGTCCTATTTGGGGCATCTTTGAACCCGGCCAATATAATTTACCTCATTGAAGCATACATTTTTTTTAAACAGCACAACCCATGGGTATTGCAAATGCAAGTATTTTAACTTTTTAAATGCCAGTATTTTTGGGATGATAACGTGCTAATTCTAGCACTTGCTCATAAAAAAACCTTTTAATTTTTTGGGCTGTTTTTACACTTTTTTGGAACTTGATGGTTCCCTTGATGGTGACATCACTGCATAATTATTTTTAAATGTTACCACATTTTTTTTAATTTTTTTTTTTTTCTACTATTTTCATTTTTCCCCCTTTTTACAACATTTAAGATTAGAAAGCTGAGCCCCATTGACTTGGCATGGTTTAATGCAGTACTTGTATTAAACCAGCAGGGGGAGCCCAGAGTTCTCAGGAGGGTCTGAAGAGATTATCTTGAAAACTTTTATTTTTTAATGGGTACAGCCATCTTACAAGAGGTAAAATCTATTGCAATAGCACTTGTGACTGCTCTCTGAGACTGCACAAGCCTACATGGACAAGTAGGGATTAATAGGTTTGAGGGTACAGAGATAACACTTTCACTCAGTGGATGAGTTTATTAACCAAATGAGAATAGCCAGTAAAAACAAAAAGAATGAAACAGATTGTGCCTATGCCCCTTCCTGTACTGGAAGACCCTCAAAGCTGAGCACTGCTTCACAATACCGCAAGGACTGCAGGGCTAAGCGCCATGCAGCACACAATGATCCGTGGCAGAATCTCACTGTTTCTGGAAGGAGCCTGCATTTATATCTTTAGTAATACTTGAAAATATATGAGAAGTTGTTTACCAAAGCATCCTTATTAACTCTTACTTAGAAACGTGTGGTTACATTTATCAAAGTGTTCTTATAAACTTTTATCTATAAGCATGCCCTCACACCAGGTGCAAGACTGTGTGGGAGTATGTAACTGTTATTTCCACAAGTCATTTTGAGACATAGCTTCTGTTATTTTTAATGAAAACAAATGCTGAAAAAACAACATACATTTATATTAACCCTTTCTTTAACAACCTATACACCAACATGCTTTATCACTCTCATGGGCACTACAGGGGCTCAATTTATTAGTGAAGATAAAATAATTGAATAGCAATCATCCAATAAACTGCAATTGAAAAAAATGTATATCTTTTATCTCAATATATGTCTGTGTTTTATTTTATTGCAGTTTATAGGGGTATTGCTATTCAGTATATTAGAATGGATTTATTGCTGGCATAGACATTAGGAAAAGAAAACACAATGGGGCAGGACTAATCATTTAGTGTTAGGATAGGTTATCCCATCTTATACTTACAAGGTGAGTGTTAAAAGTATAAACAAACATTGCTTATTTAAATATAATAGGTTTACTTATCGTATAGAACTGTAGCATGTCGGGGCTGGGGCATTGTTGGTGACACAAATATTCTACAATTCAGAAAACTACTACTACTTGATTTGTGTTGGTTTTTCTAATACATTACAAAAGGGAGAGTTTATACAACAGGTAAATAAAGGATGTGAATACAGGTTGTGAAAATGGTTTATTTCTATTGAATGTTGTTTATGTAAGGAACAGTTCTAAAAATATGTATAATTTAGGTGTACATTATCGAGAATGTAAGGGCTGTTGGACAGTCAGATAGTCTCATACTCAAAAAGCATTCTGAGGCGAAAGAAAGGATGGACACCAGGGAAAGAAGGGTAGATGATGTCCCTCTTAAAGGGGGCAGTTGTGATATGCATTTGAAACAATGGTTTGATCAGCATTGCTTTTTTCATTTAAAGGGTTATTCTGTAGGGGACTTATAAGATGTTCATCCTGTTTCTCATATGAATAGAACATTTTATTTATATAGCTCCATCATTTTCTGCAGCTCTTTATAACAGGAAAACAGGGCATGGCAAGTAGTGGCTTTGCAAGGAGGTAGGGCTATCTATGAATGATGGTGAGGCTAGATGTGTGAGGGATATGGTTGGTTGGGCTATCTATGAATGATGGTGAGGCTAGATGTGTGAGGGATATGGTTGGTTGGGTAATTGGCTGGGCTAGCCCCAGATAGCATTGAATTGGTAGGGAGTGGGAAGGGACTTGTGCGGGAAGTAGGCGTGCTAAATACTGTTTCCCTTCCCCAGAGAAAGAGAAGAGTGACCCGGAGACTTCTTGACTGTGGAAGCAGTTCATCATATAACAATTAGTACTTCAGGCCCTGCTCAAATGAGCTTCAAATCTGTAGTATGACCTTACAAAACTCAGGCCAGAAAACAATATTTAACAATATCCACATCCATGACTTCTCAGATAAAGCTTATTGCTTATTATACATGACACAGTAGCCGGAACTGAAGAAAAAACTTTAGTTTTAAACCTGAGTTATAATTTTTGTATATTAATACTTTAACCATTAAGGTGATCTTGAATGGTTCTGCCGTTTTTTTTTAACTTTTGAATGTATGTTTCCATTTGTATTCTCTTGCACTATTTGGAATTTTTATACAAGAATAAAATAACATTCTGGTCCAATATTTAACAAATTCTTCAAATACAGTAATTGCACTTGAGCTTCAAAAGTTTGGCAGCCAGTCCTTGTGCCAAAGGTGTCAAACTCAACTGGGCTAAGGGCTTGTTTGAATTAACAGACACCTAATGGGGGACACATATGTTAATGCACTTGTTTGTGTGTGAGCATGAATGTGTAAGTGGGGTGAGATGGAATGTGTGTTACAACAAATGTGTATGTGTGTTTTTGAGTATATGCGTGTAATTTGTGTGTCTACCTATGTGTGCTAGAGTGTATGTTTGAATGGGGGGGCAAACTCAAACAGATGTTTCCCAGGCTGTTCACTCCTGTTCTTCAAAGTACTGGGTGCCCTAAGATCTGGAGACTGCACTAGAATGCTGCCAGTCAGGAAAGGTTTTGCATGTGGCATTATTGCACACAACGCGGAGGCCTCACTGTCAGGGTACATCAGGACGGAGACAAAAAGTACTGGTAAACAAATTTATTAAAAAATAATATTGACAAAAATAATAACGGACATTAGCTAAGTCAAAATCGAGAGACAAAAGGATAAAGATGGAACAAGCCAAAGTCAGGAGCCAGAACAGAACACAGGCCAAGGTTAGGAGTCCAGAAATCCACAAAATCAGGGCATATACACAGAAGTAATGCACTCATGCGAACCACAAAAGGGAAGTCAGCAACTAAAGCAGCTCAGCAAATATAGCCGCAGCCTAAAGGAACAGGTTAGTTGGGTTCAAGGGCTATACAAGGAAGTGAGTGCAGCCTAAAAAATAACAGAAAACCATGAGGAGGTGGAAAACAATGTAGGTAGGCTAAAACCTTGACACACAGGCTAAAACCCTAACACGCGCAAACACATGCTGAAGAGTATATCACCTCAGGCAAGCTGTGTGATGCCTGGTGCCATATGTCAGGTTGAACAACAGACATGTGCTTGGGTACTGGAGGAAAGGACTTAAAGGGCCAAATGTGGACTCTATGTCTTGCCTTACCCAACAACTAATCCTGATTCACACACAGGAGATGCAGTTGCATAAGGTAATAGTCTCCTCGAGGTCGTC
>VKOC01000001.1:54746186-54756492 GCA_009364415.1 Spea multiplicata | reverse complement strand
ATATTTGCACGCACACACTGACTAGTGCTATACATATAGTGCACATACACACTGAAACTACAGTATTCTATATTTCACAGTTAAGCACCCTAAATAAGCCAGGGAACCCCTAATGCTGTCTTCTCAGGGTTAGAATGGAGATTTATTTTCATTTTTGTGTAAACAAAAGGACAGTAAAACTGACGAGTGAATTATATACAATGTTTTTACATGGATGGGATTTCTTAAATGGATGGGGAGTAACACAGAAATCTAAAAGGGCCACTCAACTGTTCTACACATTAAAGTGCATGTGATGGTTGGAATGTCCTTTTAAAAAGGCTATATTGTGTGACTAGTCTAGTTTTTATAGAGTGGTGTGCTTATCACAGGTTGTACAGCTTTCTATTCACATGAGCATCATTGTGTGTATACATGTTGTATACACAATTATTCCTCTACCCGGGGGAGTACATATATCATTTGAATGTGAGGAAACCATCAGCTTTTCAACTTTCTAAATCATAAATATTCAACAAGAGCATCAAAAACTGCATTTGAATCCATACATATTTAATAAAAGAACAATTTTCTTCAAAATGCATTACAGAATTATCAGCAGCCAGTCTTATTAAAGGGCATTGATAGGCATATAAAATATTCATCTTCATTTTTCCAGATTAGAATTTACATTTGCTGTACTGTCAGTTTTAATGTGATTTTCTGAAGCCATTATGTGGTGTGTTATGCATATACATTTTTTTTATGATTAAATAATTTGATATGTTTACACTAATACGAATGCTCAGTAGACACACTGCTTATATTCCATTACTTTGTCGCTCACTTTCCACATGTATTACAGATATCAATCCTGTTAGTAGTAAGAAGGGCGTTTCGTAGGAATCATCCATTGTTTCTTCTACAAAAATGTTTAAGCAAACCTTACGTTTACTACAAGCACGGTTTGCACGGTCCTCCTCTTAAGACATCTCCGCATTGAATTACATGCTGCTGTACATTGCAGATTATTTATTGGAGTTGCAAATTTCAACTATGGTTTGAAAACTATTAACCCCTATTAACAAAATGCATGTTTTTTTTTACCCCTTAAGGGGTTAATACAAATAGTGCAATATGGTTTTTATTTTTTGGGGGGTTGCCCTGGAATCAGGGTAGTGTGCATGGGCTCTATTCTTCAAACACTGAAGAATAGCTATTAAAAATAAATTAGAAAAGCACTGGAGTTTTACTGAAAATTCTTAACTTTTTGAGAATAGCATATTTTAATTAAGGATTAGGTTTTTTTCACATGCACTTTAGGACATCACCTTTTTAACATATTGTTCTGTCCCCCTTGCAAGCACATGGGGTATTCTATGGAATCCCCACTCCAACCACAAATGCATTGCCTCTTTCTCTGCCCCTGATTTCTTTAACTGTATTTTGTGCATTATTCTTCTATAGAATCCTCCATATCCTTTTTTGTGCTTTCACCTCTCCCCGTCCCCCCAACTAATGTGTTCCATCCCCCTGTATGTGATATACTTATTTCAGGGGCAAAGATAATCAGAGTAGGATAGCAGCTTAAGCACCTGAGCTGCAGCTTCTACCTCAAGTTTGTACGTTACTTTTAGTATTCAAGGACACAGAGTACTTTAATATGCATTGTAGTTGTCAGGTACAGCAAACTGTCTCTTTAAAGTAAACTGGATGGCAGGAGTGTCCCTTTCAGTCTAGTCAATACATTTCTGCATTATCATGAAACCTTTAGCTTTAGTTGAAATTGACAATATTATCAAAGCAAAACAAGATTTATAAACGATTTGACGTATGATGGCATTTAATGGCCTTTTCCAGGAAACTGAAGTGAATTGGTTCAATTTATAGTTTAGCAAGAATCTGGAGTGGTGATAATGTAAACTCTGGAACGCTGTATTGCCGTGACATTCGTATTTCATTGTGCAGTCAAAAGCTTTTTTCTTGTAAATGAAGGGCATTATCCAGAGAATCCTAGAAACTGACAAAATATACCATTTTGCAAAGCAGTCCTAATGCTTTTAAAGAAGAGTGCATACAATTAAAAATAATTATGGGGGCAATCCATTTTTTTTTGAAATACTGGTAAATTTGCATGTTGGGTGAACTTATATACAGCTAACTTTTCAATGCTAGTTTATAGCCGGTCTAACAATTGTCAGAATGCGCTCGTCTCCTAAATCCTTTTACCTATAGCTGTGAATGTTTGATCAGTTTGAGGCAGCTCGGTTGCTCCTGGTCCTTGTATGAAAAGCTGTCTGATAGATGCAGTAATTGAGGCAAAACCACACAGTTTGTTAGCTGGTAAGAATCGATAAATTGATCATGGTGTAAATGTGAAGCGTAAGAAATTAAATCTAGTCCCCTTATCAACCTCTTACAGACATATGGCTTCGGAGTAGCGGATATGCCTTGATGATGAGTTTTTAGAAGGCTATTTATAAAATATACATTTCTAGGATTCAATAATCAATAATAAATGATAACATAGTTCTGGTCCTAATACAAAATGTAGCCCTTCTTCTATTATTATACCCCAGTAACTCTGCTTAGGAGGGAACGGTCCTTCTTTGGAACCCAAATTCCTTTTTCCTTCTCCGTTCCATAATGGGGCTCATAGTGTTTGCTGGATATTCATGTATAATGGTTTTATAACGGCGTTTATACACAATAAGTTGTATAGAAATAAAACAGGGGGCATAAGTACACTTCAGACATTCAGATATATGTTCCGATGAGAGAGGGAAAACCGTTATCCAGTTTGCTAACTTTTGTGTATTAATATGATACATGTACTACATTGTAAACGTTTTATTTAAGAATAAGTTATCTTTATGCATAGTGTTGTTGAACCCTCACAACCACAGGCGCAGCATTCATAGAGGGGAATCATTGAGCTAAGTTTCTAGGTTCTCATTTATATGTGGGGAAAGGAACAAGTGCCAATGTGTTTGAAAGCAGGGCACCCTGTAATGGCTGTCACTTTGTTTCATATTAACATTTTGCAATTTCAGGTTATTTATGTAAAAAAAAACATTCTGGGTTGAGCCATGCCGTTTTTAAAGCACCTTTTCTATGTCTTTGGTGTGCTGACCCTACAGGGTAGTCTGTTCAGGAAGTTTAAAGTACCGAGCACCATTACCATCCCTGTGTGCAAAGAATTATCCACCCAGGCTGGCTGTGTTTGTCTACAGGCCAGACTTACCGCACCTGCCGCCTGTGGGGTGCCCTCCCCCTGCCGCCTGTGGGGTGCCCTCCCCCGTGCCGTCTGTGGGGTGCCCTCCTCCTGCCGCTGGTAGGCTGCTCCAAGTGACCAAAAGCAGATCCTGAAACCGCTACTTTGTGTTCTTCGTTGGTGGGTCATACAATATAGACATGCACTAGTTGCCTTGATAAATATATAGATTTGTATTTTAATGACTAATTATATTCTTTTGCTCCTAGGTGTAAACAAGGATAATATCAGAGCAGGGTGTAAGAAGTGTGGATATCGTAAGTAATCATTAATTTATACATTTTTGGTGTAAGAATATATAGAAATAAGCTTGATACATTGGAGTACCTTTTTTCATTTTTTGAAGCAAACTGAGTGTTCCTCGTTTAGTTTTTTTATTCTGGAAATAGACCTAAAGATGACTTGCTACATGAATGGTTCATAAGATAAACATTGTCATGACAGACTACATAATCTCAACATGACAATTACATATAGGGGTTACACAAAGCACAGAAGGGAGGTATAGTTAGTGGTAGAAAATAATAAGACGTAAGTTTTAAAAGCTGTATCAACAAATCACTGCCAGGCACCTGCGACAGACCGGGGTGCCTTGTGATCTTGACACATACAGCGATCAAAGCGATATTACAGATATTATAGGTAAAATATATTTTACGTCGTTATTTTCAAGTTTTGGCTATTTTAATTAAATACTTAATGTGCTTATTTAGCTATTATTGTTAAATGGTATTATAAATATTGTAGTATTAGATTTATTAAGGCAGAATATACAATAAGTATTCCCCAATGTATTTATTTTATCAGCAAAGCACACGCGATAGTAGCTGCGGCTGCCTCTCTGCTCTGAGGTCTGATGAGTCTTGGCGCTGATCAGCTGCTTGAAGCCTTGGTTTAGCGATTTTGTATTCTTTGTTATCAAATTGTGGCCGAACGCTCTAAATCTGCAAAAGAAACTAGGTGGTTGTCCAGCTTCTGTAGATCTAAGATTAACTGTTGCTTAGCCAGATAAAATAGATGAATATATTATGTCCAAAATATGGAGTAACAACTTAAATAGTTCTCACGTGTAAACTTATGCATTACAATAACTGAGAAATGGCAATTATGGTTAAATGGGAATAAGTAGACATTCTTACTATTACATTTTTACTATTGTCTAACCGTATGCTGACAAATATCCATAATCCTTAAAATCTATCCATATATCTTGTTTTCTTTTTAAAATATTTGTTTAGTGGCAAGTTGGTTAATAGTTGGTTGTTAGTGGCACATTTTTTGGAGTTTGCTTTGTGAATAGGGGAGCTAAAATATTATCAATTGTATCACTGCTACTGTGTGGAGCCTTTTCACTTGATTAAATGTCAGGCTGTATAAAATACCACGAGTGTTTGTATTTTTTCTATTTAGTAAATCAACCCTGGACTATTTCTTGTAACTTCTAGATATTTCACTTATTTTCAGCTGGCCACCTAACATTTGAATGCCGAAACTTCCTTCGTGTGGATCCACAAAGAGACATTGTTTTAGATGTCAGTAGTACAAGCAGCGAAGAGTCAGAAGAAGAAAATAATGAACTTGTGGAAAAAGCTACCGTTTCTGCAGACAAGAAGAGTAAGTATTTAAAAAGTCAGTAATGGCTCATTTTTTCCCGTAAGCAGCGCTGAAAGTTTTCTTCGCCCGCATGCACAGACACTAAGTAGCTAGATTTATTGTGTTTCTAATGCATTGTCGGTTTGGTTTAGGATTGAACGCAGCTGCAACCACATGCTAGGCAGGCAAAAGTGCTGCATGAAAGATTGGGCTGAACAATGAAAAATATATTGCCGAGAGTAAGATGTTGAAGGCTGCGGGATGTCAGATATAAAAAAAATACTTGTTTCTAATTAGTTTTGAATTTGCACTATAGGTGAAGTATTTGAAAGCTACATCCATGATACTGTAAGTGTTTACTGCATGCTGTACACACAGGTCAACAGGACCTTGCAGACAGGAATCAACAACTCGAAAAATCCACTCAACAGAAACCACTCTTGTGTCCTTGAAATGTTTGACTGTTCTGTTCTGTGTTCATGCAGTAGGAATGGAATTACAATCTTAACCCCTTCCTGACAATTGACGTGCTTAGCACGTCATGCAGTGATATGAGCTTAGAAATGGATCACTTCCTTTGCTGAAATATGATAAAAGGTTTTGTACCGTGTTAGCCGTTGAGAAAACAGGAGAAAAGTATAGTTAAAATGATACCATTTATTGGCTAACTGAGAGTTTGATTGCGAGCTTTTGAGACCAAGTTGTTAGGTCCCTTCCTCAGGCATTAATGCCTTCAAGCACGTTCACTAACGAGAGAGCTAGACAATATACATGGCCAGCACGGTGTTGCTTGCAGGAGGAATTATGATGTTTGTCCTTGATAATGCATAGCGATATTTGACAATTCAAATGCTCGACTCTTGTGAAAAGTTGATAGACCCCTTGAAGCAACAGAACTGGCCGTAGAGGCCTAGTTTAAAAAAAAAAAAAAAGTTAATTTGTGGACCGCAGCAAACAATTACACGATAATGGAGGGAGTCTGGCTAGCACACTGCTTGGTGAATAGTCCAACCTCACTTGAGAAATTCAAAGAATAATATGTCCTCGAATTCAACCAGCTGTTCATATGAATTGAATTAATGAAAATCATCAAAACTAGAAAAATCTTCTTGTGTTATAACAGCAGTAAAAAAAGGCTATTTGTAATATCATCAATGCTTGTTCATTTCTAAAAATTGTTTCAACTTCCATTTGAAAGATTCGCGGTGCACCATGTGCATTGCATTTCATCAATAACAGAATTGACTGATCTTAAATGGGAAGCTCCATTAAATTTCTTTCTAATGGCTGAGTCTGTTCAAAAGCTCTAAATGATACAATTTGTACTATGTGATTTCTACTTATTCTACAAAAGACTTCTGAAGGTCAACACTGTACAGAGCAAGCTGCCATCCAAAATGGATAGCTATTAAAAATATGTATATGTCCCCCAAACCAGTGTTCTTTTAAAACAGAAATTTATTTCCAAACATTAAATTAACAGTTGGTTTAATTTTGCTGTTGTCAAAAATAAAGAAAGATAGCAGCTTCATGCCACTGATTTCCTTGGTATAACCATTTCTTTAAATATTCTCATAACCCTTATCAGAATAAACAGAATATTGTTGCTAACCCTTTATTATTACCATAGGAAATAATTAAATTTAATTTTGTCACCTAGCCCATGAGAGCAATGCAAACCTGGAAACATTACTTTCACAACACACACACACGCATAATTATATATAATTATATACACACACATACACATAAATGTCATTCCTCATTTTCCACCTGCTGTAAAACCATAAACTTTGCTTGGTTCTTGGTACTGTTATGTCTGTTCCATACATACTATCTCGTGGTAACAAATACCAATTCTGAAGAAAAGTTATTTACCTTATTTGACTCAATTTCTGTGAAGAAAATCCATTGTCCTCTTATTTTTAGACTGCAGTCTCCAAGCAGTACGTCGGCTGGAGCGTTTGCAGGCGCGCGTGATTTCATCTCTCTTGCTTCGCTGTTCATTATGAAGTTCCAACTCTAGCAAGAAGGGCTGCAGTGGCTCTATATAATGAACAATTCAATGATTAAGAAGAAATCTTACCAATTTACTTATCCATTACCCAGGGCCAGCCAAGCTTCTCCTCTAGCATAAGCTCACTTGGACTTTTGTAACTCATGGTGAAGTGAAGGTGTGAAGCCACAACTCTCCGCTTTGTGCAGATGTACCCAGAGGAATTGGTGCTTTTTTGATGATAAATAAACCAATAACACGTCTATTTATGAAAGCGTTCTTCACACATGCTTAAAACTGCATAGCACTTGTGCTAAATGGCTGGATGTAATCTTTGTTCTATTTTTGAGACAATTCCTTACTACGTAAGGTTCAAGTCCATCATACTAATCATAGTAATACACTGCCTGGCAACCACTATTATGTGTTAGTTGGGATTATGTTTGGGTGTATAGTAATAAAATGTGACAAATCCAGGTAGCCCGGTAGGAGTGCCCCGTAGAATTTTATTACTCGCACCTATTTTTGATTATCCAGATCGCTATAATACAGTCTGGCTGCTAAAATAAAAATCTACATATTTTTCACCTCCAACATAAATGTTTTTCAGCATACCATATGTTTACCATATGGCTTTTGTTCTGGTAGATGTCCGCATGCTTCTTAATTTTAATTATGGAGTAGAAGATTGGTCTGATGCCCCAGCAGTCAGCTAAGTGAATCATCGACAGCCTACAGACTATAAAAAAGCAAAGCAGAGCTAGATTGGTACATGGTGATTACAATAATGTGTTATTTACGTCTTCTATATACATTCAAAGGAAACCGTGCTCATTGTATGTTTCTAAGTATTCCTATGCATACTACCGCTACAAGTCTGTAAAATGTAATTTCACACAGAAAGACGACGGCGGGCTTCAATTACATATTTTTCTATCATTCTGAGTAATGTGTAGTTATTTCCTTACTTATTGCAGCACAGTCATCACTGTTTATAAAATATATGATTAAAATAAATCAGAATGTTAACCCCTTCAAGATAGATGCTCTGCCATGACTATAACAAAATACAGAGGTGTCTCACCTGTCATGCGTAAAGTACATTGTGAGTTAAATGTCCCAAAACACAGCGTCTCAAAACATTACCTTGAGAAGAGAGTGACGGGTAGCCACATGTACTTCCAGATATGCTTTGTGTAATTCTGCTGCTGAGACAGACCTGGTGATAGTTGTTTGGGACAATTTGCTAAGCAATGAGTGCTACTATTTTATTGAAAAAAAATACAAATATGCCTTTGATTCCTAATACAGTTTATTTATATCTAACTGAAATATAAGTATCAGATGATAAGCAAAGCCAGGACTCGGGATGCAATATAAACCAGACTAGATGGTCCAAATAACTCTTATTATTGACACTAAATCTGGAGGCAAGTTGAAGTACCGTATTTGCTCAATTATAAGACAAGGTTTTTTTAAGAGCAAATGCTCTGAAAAATACCCCTCGTCTTATAGTCGGGGTCGTCTTATAATCAGACCTCAAATATGAGGTCTGACTATGAGACTAAGATCCAGATCCCCCGCCAGCGCTGGCAGGACCTGATCCTTCTGTCTTTATGCCCCCATTTAACACCACCCCCCCCCCGAACTTACCGGTGCTTCTGCCAGTAGACGTCTACGCGATTCACATAGGCAACTTCCACTGCAGCTGGAAGGAGGTGCGATTAGCAACAAGGGTTGTATACGTCCATCATGCAGACCTTACCTGGCTGTTAGAGAGGAGAGTTCCCCGCACTGGGGAATTCTCTCTGACAGCCGGAAGGTGTATGCGCGATGGATGCTGCCCTGACTACACAGCAGGAAGTCAGAAGCACCGGTACGTTTGGGTGGGGAGGTGTTAAATGGGGGTCATAAAGCATTTCTGTAGGCAGAGTGGAACATAGGGGGTCAAAAGGCATATCATGGGGCACATAATATGCCTTTTGACCCCCTAAATGCCAGAGTGGCACATAGGGGGTTAAAAGGCATATCATGGGGCACAGTGCCATATAGGTTAAAATGCATATCATGGGGCACAGTGCCATATAGGAGTGGTAAGCTTGGGGGCAGGTTGGAAAATAAAAGGAAATAAAAAAAATATATAATTTTTCTCAATCATTATTATTAAAAATAGTTTACATGGTTTACATGAATTAACATTTACTAGTAAAACTTTATTCATATAGGGTCGTCTTATATTCAGACTTTTTATTTTTTCCTAAATTAAAATTCAAATTTTGGGGGGTCTTCTTAAAATTGAGCAAATACGATATTTTAATTTTACTCTACATTATTAGGAACCAACCCTGCTGTGCTTTTCCTGCAAGAAGGGACAGGGTATCCATTTAAAGTGTACTTAAACTATGCATTATCCAGGGCCCGCTAAGTCCTAATGAGACAACGTCAAGGATTTGCCCTTCGTTATGCATTGTGAGAAATCTGATGACTAAACTAACTATGCTTTGAGCTGACATTTAAAGGGCAAGCCCTACGCATACACCATTTCTATGAGCACAAAACACAGGGCTATATACAGTAATATAGGTTAGCATTAAACAAAAACCTTTAATGTTTTTATTGTTTTTTTATTTTTGTTCCAATAAACTTTCCTTTTTATATGCGACCTAAAGCGCGGTTGTCATTTGATATGTTGGGTGGCTTCTCCTGCTCATATGCTAGACTGAGCCGATTCCTTATTCCAGTGTCAGACCGGGGATTTAACTTTTTTTTTTTTTGTAATACCAAAAACAGTATTATAAGGGAATTCCAGAGGGGAAAATAGGCAGTCTTTTGAAAATGTATTTTTAATCTAATAATTGCAATAAAAAATGAGATGGTAGTTTCCTTTTTAATTTAGTATACACACGCAATAAGTATCAGAGGCCAGTTCGTTTTGGTCAGGTCCGATTTGTATTGATTTTGAAATTACAAAATACGATGGAGGAATACATTAAGTATAATTATAATTTAAGCATAACTATGCCGTTGAAATTCCACAATTCTGCACCTGAATCAGCGATCAACACCAAGTACCTAGACATAAATTACCAACGGTTATTTACGAAGCAATAATATAGGCAATGAGATCTGCAATTAAGTTCAACACGTGAAACTGGCCTTTTGCCCAATTATAGAATACTCCCTAGTGGGAAGAAAAATAATGGGTAATGAGGAGGGAAGTTTCAAATCTTTTAATCCCAGTGTAATTACAACCTAGAAAAACTGCCCTAACCCTTAACAGAATTAGTGCCTTTTTGGGTCTCGGTAGGGTTTTCCGATTTCCTACTGAGTTTCTTATTTGTCGAAAAGGCTGTAGACATTCTGTATTTCGCCAAAGCAGAATGAATGCATTTCAGACCTGCCTGAACCAGATACACATATTATTCTAAAATATGCGTTACTAGTTAGATATTTTTTTTAAAGGG
>VKOC01000001.1:54701905-54733492 GCA_009364415.1 Spea multiplicata | reverse complement strand
TATATATGTGTGTGTGTGTATATATATATATAATATTGTTGGTGGGGGGGTTTTGTCCAATTTTGGTGTGTTATTTTTAATAAAGTGGGTTTTTTTTTTAAAGGGGGGTCATTTTCAGTTTCGGTCAAGTGATAGCTGAATTTTCGGTCCAGAATGTTCATTTCGGTGCATCCCTATATACTAAGCCAGACACTGAAGCAGTAGGCCTACACCACATCAATGTTTGGCTTAGTATATAGTGATAGGGGTTATGCTAGATTATTAGCAATGCCTGTCTCAATGTATAGTGATAGGTGTTGTGCTGTGCCTCAATATATAATCATAGGTGTTATGCTGTACCCCTGTCAATAGTATGCAGTTTTTCCCAATAAAAAAAATAGTTATATATATATATATTGATCCTTTATGCAGCCCGGAGCCCCCGCTCATGATTCGCTCATAATTAATTTTTGCGGTGAGAATTTCACCTTTAGAATAGACCATGGAGTCAAAATGGTTGGAAATATATAGCTCCACCCCCTTGCAATGTGATTTTTTTTTCAGCTCCAGCAACTTTATATGGACTGTAGAAGCATATTGTGCGCACAAAATTTTGGCTCTGGGAAAAATGTTGCACAACAGAAATTAGAGGGAACATTGGTCCCATCTAAAACTGGGCCTGCAGATGGCCAATTATTGAAAAACTGGCAAAAATGTCCAGCTAACATTGCATGTAGTAAACTAAAAATATTGTTAGTGTGTGGGGCGGCAGTGCAGTAGTAGGATACAGAGGGCATCAGGATCAGACAGGAGGCTGTCACTCTGCAGGACACATACAAATCAGACATGTTGCTGACTGACACATATAAAGTGTTGTCCTTAAGTGCGATGGATAAATTCACAGCGCCAGTCGTGGACAGTTAAAGGTCACTGGTGGCAGGGAATTCAGAGATATGGAGCAAGGAAGAAAGTGTTTAGATGCGATGGAGCATTAGCTGTTTAAGGAGCGGAGAGATGCCCTCTATTGATGGGGCGTGGAGGGCATGTAAGTATATGCTAGGATATCAGAGATCAGGTGGGGATGAGTGCTGAAGAGCCTTAAAGATAAGCAGGAGAACTGGGAATGCAATGCACTGTTTTATAGAAAGCCAAGTCAATAATGTCAGTGCAGGAGTGAATAGTGTCCTGGAGGAAGGAAAGAGTATGCTGCTGGCTCACTTGAGAACAGATGGTAGAGCTACTTCTAGCTCCTCTAGAGTTTAGAAGAAAAAAAATAGAAAAAAGCTGGGTTTCCAAACATTACTATTTACAGGTCTACACATGGTTAAAAATTGTACTTGATTTAGATGTCTGACACGGTCTGGGTTTAATTAAAGTGATATTCATGAGTGATCTCTTCACAGATAGGAACCAATGAGTTTATCCAGCCAGCTGGCATTTTCAATGCTTGCAAATCAAGAGAGTGTGTTGGCTTTTGTAAGTTTTCTTTCTCTACCCAAATCATATATAATAGTTAATATCACCTAGTATGTATTTCCAGGGAGTTTGTTACTGCCAAATATTTGTCATCTCCATTAAAAGAAGACTTTCAGCTCTGAGTGATCCTTTTAAATTAGTTCTGGATCTATGCTGAAGCCACGGACACTACTCATTCCTAAAGACCCACACTTCCAAATGGTAATATACTTAAGAGAGAAAGAATAAGAACAGAATAAAAAGTAATAAAACATGATTTGTGCCTCAGAACAAGAAAACATAAAGGCTGAAAAATGATAATAAAGTATGCCCGGGACGATATATCTTTTTCTTTTTCCAGGATTTGTATCCCATTTGTAATGTCTGCAAGCAAGATTACTCTATGTACAGACCTTCTGTAAACAATAGCAAAACACTGCCAGGTGTCTTCCCTTGAAGAGACAAAATAGATGAATCTGGCCCAAACTTTATTTGTGATCGGGTCATATGAGTTTATTTTTTATTGCTTATATTTTAGTGATGCAGTCCAGCCTTCAGGCAGGAGTTTGGAGCAGAAATCTTTTTATTGCATCTTATCCTCTGAATGTATATTGAGCTGGCAACAGCACAGAATGTAAATCAGATGTTTTAATTTATTAAACACTATAACAGCTTCATATTGGGGGGGGGGGTTAGGATTAGATTGCAAGAAATGTCAACCAATTAGTAGATACAATGGATCAGTTAACATTTATTAACAATCTGTCCAGAAACAGGTGAGCCAGACAGGGTGCAGGGATGTCCCGGGCAAACCTGGGCTGCCGTCTGCCTACAACATCCATCATTCAAGTTTGATGCTAGTGTGGACAAATGGGGGTTGTTGTACCGTAACATCTGGAGGGTCAAGGGTTACCCCAATATTAAAGTAGATTTGTCACTTAATGGGGAAGTAATGAAGTTTAAATCACTGGAGTTTTTTTGAATTGCAGTACATTAGTAGATATTAGTCAGTCCATCAGTATGTTGTGAAATTCTTGTACAGTTAATTGGCAATTCTTCAAAACAAAATTAAAATATAGATGTGTAAAATTCCCTGCCACAAAATTAAAACATACTAAAAATGTATTTACAACCAACTAATGCTCATGTTCCAACAAAGAAAATGTATCTGAAACATACATTGAACAAAAAAATAGAAAGCTGTTTCATGGATAAGCTAATTTGTCAATAATTACCTTCAGTGTAGAAGTTAATGATACAATATTAGTTGGATTATGGAGGTTTAACCTTCTCTGGAAAATCAATTACATTAATATGATATAGCTATACAGATGGCTCCATTCACAAAATAAACAAGGATACTTTATATTACAAGGCTCGGAGAGCCTTGACCTAAGGTCATAGGAACTCATGGATTTAATACACAAAACCTAAGGTAATGAGTCACCTGTGCAATATAGGCTACATTTATTGCAAAATAATTTTACTACCTGTATCCGATTTATGTCAGAACTCCAGAGTCTACTAATCATAACCCCGTGATGATCTTATTAAGTGTTTCAATCTGTGCACTAAATTCAGAGTTATTGTTGATCGTCTTTGCGATACTTGAGTTTGTTTTTTGCTTTGTAGTGTTATTCACTAAAACAACATACTTCAAAACTATCTTAGCAGTAGCTGAGCCCATTACTGCTCTAGGGATTAGCAATATATTCATATGCAGTTCATAAAAGTGTCAGTGGATTCTATTTATGCTACCTGGGCAATCTCGTAATGGTTACAAAATATTGAATTTGTGTTATTTAATATAATGTAATACTTGTAACAAAGGCTTCTAGTAATTGTAGCAAGAATACAGTCTAGGATGTTATGCTTAATAACAATGGAGCAGGAAAGTGCTATACCATATACACGAAAGTTAAATGGAATGGATTTTTATAATAAGAATACCATACTTTGGTTTTGTGATGGCACTGGATAACATAAGCATGGGTTTTATTGTAGATCAGTGTTAAAATGTATTACCAGCTTTCAGTTATCATTGCATAAACTGAAAAGTAATCCAGTTTATTCTTAAAACCATCCACAGTGATTGCAGTGCAGCTATCATCTCTGCAAGTGATATTTCTAAAGTATATAGTGCTTTGTGGATCTATGGCTCCTCAGATCTTAATGAGTAGCTTCTTGTCACATGTTCTGCTCATGGGGTAAAGATTTCCCCTAAAGGGTCCTCTATGTGGTCCTCAAACACATTCTTATGTTGTGATATAAGCCCGAATTTGAGGTTGTTTGCTAATAGACTGGTATAGAAAAGAATGACAACCCAAGCAAGCATGTGCACACTTTTACACATAGCATAAACCTACTAAATCTGCACCGATGTCAACACTTGTGGAGCTCGGCTCATTTCAGTTTCAACAACTCTATGTATGTAAATAATAATAAAAAAAAAAATGTATGGCTATTTACTAAGCACGGGTAAACATGGTTATACTTTAAAGTACATCTATCGAAGTGTATTACTGTTATTATTCTAGCTGAAAGAGTTAAGCTATTACCTCTATGTTAGGTTTTAATCTAGAAACATGGCCATCACATTTGTCCACAACGCTTTCTGCAGTGTCACAAGAGACAGAATATCGCAGTAGTGGAATAATAATTAAAAAGTAGTTTTGTAATCAGAATTGTTAACATTTAAAATGTATCTCTGTTTAGTTAGACATTTTTATGTTACAGATAAGAGTAGCTCTTTATTTATTATCGAACTTACCAGTGTCTGGTCAAAGCTTGGTAAGTTAAACAAATGTTCTGGAAAAGCAAAGTGAAGTGGCAGAATGTGAATGAATGCCAGACAAGACCATTTACACAAGTGGACATTAATCAACTTACAGTATGTGGCTGATGGAATTCATTAAGAATGTTGGTCTTCAGGTTTTGCTGTCTTTTCCTAAATTATGTGAAGCTGATGTAGAAGGAATGCATGTTTCACACAGGGCAAAAAGCTTGAATATCCTACCACGGACTGAGAAAAAAATGCAGCGTAAGAAAACATTTTCCTATTTCCACAAACTGCTTATGAGTAGAGGGCCGATCATAGACCTAATAGCACATCCTCTTTGTAGGAATGTTTACTCTAACCGTAAATGAGTGTAGGTACTGTGTGTAATTGAAGGGGTGCACAGCCATAACTTTACGACCACCTGCGTAATATTGTGTAGATCCCCTTTTTGCCACCAAAACAGCCCTGACCTGTCGAGGCATGGACTCCACTAGTCCTCTGAAGCTGCGTTGTGGTATCTGACACCAAGAGGTTAGCAGCAGATCCCTTAAGTCCTGTAAGTTGCGAGGTGCGGCCCCCATGGATGCATCCTGTGCCAGGAGTTCTCAAGGTAAGCAATGACCCCGGCCATCCTTGTGAAAAAAAGAAAATGTGATTCTTCAGGCCAGCACCAGCTTCTATTGCTCTGTGGTCCAGTTCTTATTTCCTTTATACTTGATAGAATAAATATTTAGATACATTTTGACATGATTAATAAATCAATGAGTAAACTCAACAATGATTCCAAACACCCGATAGTCCTCAGATCCATAAGTATTTAATATTAATTCCTAAGTAGCAAAAAACATCAAAAAACAAAAAAATAATCCAACAGCGTATCTGATCAAAAAAGTAAAAAAAAAAAATCTCCAGTCTAAGTGTAGTAAATGAATGTCCAGAGAAAAGAAAATATTCACCCCAGTGTTTGCACAAAGTTGGAAAGATTTTGTTAATTTATCCAATGTTTGTGCAAAATAAGCAAATTCTTAGGGTGCAAAGTTTAGAATCTTATTATTATACTGGGGGATGTGTTGCAGTGTTCATTGAAGCCCATAAGCAAAAGAAATAACTGCGTCACCTGGAGCGGAGGTGTGTGAAGAGGTAGGCTGTGTACACGGACACTGTTTGTAGGCCCTACATGGATCAATCGACTGTTAGAACTAACACCGAGAATGGATTCATTTTTTTTTTGTTTTTTTTTTTGCTACTTGGAAATGAATTTCATTACTTATTTAACTGAGGACTATTAGGTGTTCGGAATCATTTTTGAGTTTCCTTAGCGTGAAAATGGATCTAAATATTTACCAATCATGTATAAAGGAAATTAGGAGAACCATGTATTTGATTTAAGATATACTGTGAGTAAATATAATATATATGTGCAGTTATTTGCCAAATGTACTTTTTCCTGGCAAGATAATATATCATATAATTGAATACTTCAATTCTGTGTACCCCTTCAATTACACACAGTACCTACACTAATTTACTGTTAGAGTAAACATTCCTAAAAAATGGATTTTTTATTGTAATTACAGCTGTACGAATTGCTTCACCTGTATCCCTCGTTAAATTAAATATGCACCTTTATTAATACTAGACCTATTGACACCCCAAGCAAGAATACTCCCCCACTCATCTTAGAAGTGAGGTCAGAAGGGACTATAGTCCAAAATAAAGTAAAATGTACCATGCCTCTTTATTAATGTAACTAAGGAAATTGTCTCAGACTAATTGATGTACAGAGTATAGTATAGGATACCAAGGGTACGAAAACCCCATATTGATCAAGTCAAAAAAATAGATAATATATCAAAAACAAATCAAATAGTCAATCACTAAATATGAGGGCTGCTGGAAACACCTCATATAAGTTTCATTGTAATGTAGACGTTGACATATGTTTCAGGACATATAAAATACATTTTGTTGTTTTTTTCTTGCGTTAGGGTTAAAATATTGCATTAAGCTTAAAATTGCTAATGAGGCATTTAAAGGGGGAATTATGATCTGAGATACAACCATAACTGAATGCAGCACCAAAATGAATACATAATTTGTTATTTTTTGTTATTTGCTTTTTCAATTACATTTTCTATTTTAAGTTATTCAGATGTATATTTCGCCAGCTCTGACATGAACCAAGGGTATTTTATGTCAAGGTCCTTCATTCCACATGATCCCACAGTGAAGATTACGTTAGCATCCTATAGTCAGTATAAGCAGGAAGTTGCAATAAGTTTCCCGGACACTTTGTATGTTGTTTAGAAGACTACAAACAAATCTCTTTTGTCACAACTATTTTAAGGAGGTGGACCAGGCTAAAAGGTGACGTGGAAGAAAGATGGCTCTCACATTCAGCACAGCAGGAAATTATGAATCATTTTAAAATTAATTTATGAAAATTAAAATATTAAATTATTTAAATGAAAATAAATGAAATTAAAGATGCCTAATAATTGGAAGATAAAAAGGCACGGCTAGAGAGAAGGCGTTTTCTGCATCATGAGGAATTAGTATCACACAAAGCAAATTATAGCTAACTGTTGGGAATCAAGGCGAAAGCTTCATTCTGAATGCCAGGAATAATTGGACCCAAATTATAAGGATTTTTTATAAGGATAAAAGAAATGTTTGAAAAACCAAAATGATCTTTGTATTGCAGCAAACCTGCTCTAATGTACTAACTATAAGTATTTATCATTGTTGGATGATTTTGTATTAATAGACTACCATGAAGATTTATGAATGGAAAATGTACATTGGTGTTAATTCACGCTCAGTGACGCAAATGATTTAAGCCCGTAAGTCACACACATACTTGAAGAGTCATCAGACACTTCCTAATTAATAATAATCAGACAATGATTGTGAAGAAATGTTGAGATAACTAAAGCTTTTGACACATATTCTCTTAGTGAATGACACTATTTAGGAGCGCAACACTTAACTTCTCTACACCATTCCTCATAAAAGTCACTCATTCCAAGACATGGATGATGACAGCCTTCTCTAGTAAATCATTTCACACCTCGGCTTTGAGTTGTGTTATCTTTGTGGTTATGGAACATATTTAGACATAATGGTGTACATGTCTAACCTTTCCATGTGGCTTGTATTAAGTTAGAATAGTGGTTTTTATTACCGGACACTTCAGGCCCTATCAAGAAACCTGTTAGTGACTCACTGATAAGGATGTTACAATTAATGTGCTTGTTCTAAAAACAGAAACTGAATTAACTTTCAGGCGCGTTAAAGACAACGAAAAACCCTATAGTTAATTTATAGTGATATGTGTTCCTTTTTATAGCCAAAGTTAAGGAATTTTAGGATATTTTTTGTAATTTTGTTACTCCTTCAGCATAAAACACAGTGCTGTATTGAGTAATATAGATTAGTATTGTAAATATCTGATTTTATTACAGCGTGTTCCTATACATTGTATCTGCAGATCTGTTGGCTGCCATTGTCTGTTCTTCCAGACTTTGATTAGCCAGAATATTCTGCTGTATGATCAGAGTCAACTTGTGTTGCTTACCATCTGGGCAGTATGATTAAGAAGTTCAAAGTGTTTGTCTAGTAGATTGGGCTAAGATAACACAGATGGAACAAAACAAAAAAGTGGATAAAACCAACTTTAAAAATACTAGTAGCAAAAATATTTAGTGGCAGTCCCTATATACAGTATATTCATATAACATATATGGCAAATAATATGGTGAACAAAGCAATATAAATCTCAATGACTGTTTATAACAAATAAGCAGTAATATCATTGCGGTCCGGATTTGTTACTGGTGGGAACTAATGTGCAGGTTGGGATTTGTGATCTAGCCATGTTTTGCTATAGGCAAGGCATGAAGGGTTATTGCCACATTGTGTTATGCCCGGTCACTGTCAAATCTACAGGCAACAGGACCATATTAAAAAAAACAAAACCCAAAATAAATAATAAATAATTCCTTAAAAATAAATGAAATACAAATGAAAATAAATGTAAAAAATAAATAATTTAACGTTTTAAATGTTTCTTTGTGTAACTCTACATGAATTTAGATTTGCTACCTGCCACTAAAAGGAGTGGTCTCTGCCGCCTAAAGACCTAATTCAACAGAGATTCACCAAATTAAACATCAACAATTTCACTACCTCTAAGAAAGTATTTATTTTGGTCCCAAGTTCCCTTTAACAAAAACACAATAAACTAATACATATAAATACAAATTATATTACTTTTAAAGAATGGCTAATAAAACAGAACACTGTTCACATTAACCTGTGACATTAATTTGCTGCATTCCTGAGAAGATCAAAACAAAATGGGTGGTAATGATGTGAAAGGAAAACGTAGACTTGCCCAGGTGACTATGTTTACGACGGTAGAGAAGATGAGAAAGTCCAAAGAGGGCCGTCGCAATAATTGTCTGTGAACTAACATAAACGTGTTTTACGTGAGAAAAAATACATTATTGACCTTAAGGAATGTGAGAAAGTTTGCATGCATAGGAAAAGCCTCCAGCTGAGGTGAAATAGACGGTTGTTAAAGTGTTAAAAAGAGCATGTAAACCCTGCAAGAGGTGTTTTTCTATAATTCCTTAGAAGCATGTTATGTATTCATTGGTCACAATCTTAAGTGTAAATTTATATTTACATACAAGAAAAGAAGAAAAAGAAAAGGCAAAACAAGGCAAAACAAAGTTAGTATTCTTAACTTATTTGGCGGTTATTTTCAACAGCAGAAAAAAAGCTGACTGAGGTTATTCGCATGTTTATTATTATTATTTTTTTTTTTGCAGATTCCTATATTATTAAACTCATGAATTCAAACTTTCCTATATCTTGCTTGTAGTGCAGTGTTTGTTCATAACACCAGCACACACGCTCTAAATAGATTGTTTATTTCTGTGGTTGCTTCACTGACCACAGAAATAAACTATGGAAAGGCAGCCCCTTCAAATTCATATTTGGGTTCTCAGGTCTCTGTGATGGGAGATGTCATTGAAAACAATGACTTTTTAGCTTAATGTGAGACACTAAGGTATTTGCACAGCTACAAGTCTGAGCCTGTTTTTGCTGGCCACAGATCGGCCAAAGTAAAACGTCTCCAATCAACACACAATTAACATCATGCACCGCCACTATGGAACATATTTTTATGGCCAATACCGTGAGGGCCAGGATTATTGTGTCTCACGTCTCGCTAGAAATCAAACTCTTGTCTGAGAAACATAATAGAATTATTTCCTCAGCTACCTTATAAACACACAGCACACAGTAATTATAACTAGAAATTTAATTAATCAAAATGTTTACAACAGTTATCACTGACATTTAATCTCTCAATGACAATGTGTGAAATATGCTAAAGCACCTTAACAAAAAAAAACAAAAACACAGTCATGTGCAGCTTGTGATGTGAAACAAGTTCATCTTCTTTCTTTTTTCTGCTTCATTAGTTTTTTGCTTTCTTCTCTTCTTCTTTTGTTGACTGGGTTACGGGGGTCATAGATCTCGAAAGTGTCCTCATCCTGCATGTTTGCGTCCTTTACCTTTCTACTCTTTTCATTTTCATCAAATTGGAGAACGTGAGACATCCTGCAATGAAATAAACTTTGAATGACCATGTGTTTATTGAAATTTTAATTTCTGCTGAAAACTAAAACAGACCGTGCAAAAGCACACTGCCATCGTAAAAATGGCTAATTCTCTGAGGGACATGGCTTCTTAACATATCGATCGAGGCACAGAATTCCCACTAGCAGACGGTCACTACAATGGGCGGAATATATAAAGTATTTAACCACATAGTATATACTGTATTGTAAATTGAATGTATATAATTATTTAGATACACATAAGTATTTTTTTAAATACCGGTAGTTGTAACCTTTTAATGAGAGGCTGCTCCATCACTCTACCTGCCAGCTTTTCTTTGATTGTCATACGTTAAACACATTGTCATCAATAACACTGATCTAGATCACTAGAACTCCAAGTGATGTGTTGGGTGTCTTCAGAAAGAAACAATTTGAAGCCAGACCCACATACGTTTTTGGGATCTCAGGGTTTGTTTGTTTTTTTCTACCAGATAGCACATAATCCCCAATGTATCAAAAATGACACACACACACAGCTACACATTTTTCTCAATCTGGTATTATTAGGTGGTATACTTGCTACTAACATAGGACTAGTGATCGTTAGCATACAGAAAAATAATAAAGTATGCATTAGATGGAAACTATAGCTCTAAATGTCCTTGGTATCGATACCTTGACCAAATGTGTTGTCTTCAACCATAAATTATTAGGCCTTATGTATAGCTGTCTTCTGGTACATGATAAAACTGAATATTTCTCCCAGAAATGAAAGATGGCTGAACCCAATAGGGTTAATTTATTTTTGTTATTTAAGTTTTTTAGAGCAATCAGAAAAATGGTGATGTATGAACAACCTTTTGTCTTGACGTTTCTGCTTCTCTGAAATAAACTTCTCTCTTGTACCGTGTTGAAGTGTTTCACTTCACTCTCTCTTCCAAACGAATATTGATATCTTTTAACTGGCCAACCCGATTACAATGTGTGGGGTCTCCAGAACCATACACAATACTCTATGTCAGGTTTGACCAGCGATCTGTAAAGTGGCAGAACCACCTCCCTGGTTCATATTCTAAAGACTTTATTATTCACTTAGTTGCTTGCCTACCTTGCCTAACATTTGTAAGCCATTTTTATGTAAATATACTACTAAAATGAAATATCAAATTAGTAATTACACCAAGATAACTGCAATTACAGACAAATTATATCACTTTAACGAGTGGTTCCTGAAACATTTCTTAATAAAGCTATGCTCGAATATGCAAGGTACAACTTTTAGCAATCACAAAACCAACATGGAATGGTGTTTTTAACCTAAAACGTTACAGCTGTGATGAGGTTTGCCAATTCCGCACACAGCCTTAGGAACTAATATTTTAAACATGCGGTGGAATGGAACAGTGTCAGTATAATCTTCTGCTATATAGTACATTGACCATTGTTGAAAGCTGTCCTAATTGGTCTTTGTTTTGGTTAAACAATGGTTGAAAAATTAGAAGTATTTCAAATTGAAGGTTTTCTTTGGCTTGGCCAGCGTGTCACGTTGCCTGGAAACTTCCAAGCTAATCCCACTGCAGTGACACCTACAAATGAGGCAGAGCTGATCAGCTGCAGGCTCCTAGCCGTGCTTTCAGCCAAAACTACATTCATGACTCTTGCAGATGTTGCTTATGACCACTGGGGATTTAAAGAAACCTCAAAAAAAAAACTAGCATGATTAGATCCTGGAATCAGAATCCCAAAAACATTTTTTTGGCCTATTAAAAATGCTATTTGTAAACAAGTAAAACCCACACACAGAGACAATTGCTACATTTTTTTCAATGCTTATCAGAAATTATAGTAATGCATCTGTTCATGTCTGGCACAATCAAGTTTTCTGACGCTCCATGCGATAGTTACTGTATCTCAGCTGAATCACCAAGAGCAAAGGGTTAATCACAGATGGGCACTCTCGGTGATACCAGCCGCTGCATCACTTTCTGTTTCAAAACATGAACCATACAAGAGACCAACACAGAAAGGATTTCCAGAACTGGCCAAGTTTACCCTAATGACGCCTGCATGTGGATTCACACACATGGTGTCATACAAAAATATTACGTTTTGGAAAATCTCAAATGCAGTGTCTACACAAATTATAATATTGTAATACGCTTAGAAGTTAATTGTATTGAATGGCATTGAGTGGACACTCAATATTCGCTTCCAACCCTAAGTAGAAAACTGTAAGGTAGACATAGTTAACCTGTCTGGTTTGAATTGGGGAAAAAAACCCTGCCGTTTTGAGCCCTAACATTAAACAGAGCTCCTGAGCAGTATGTATTGTATATCTAATGCGCGATATTATAATACTTGTGGATTTCTGCCCAAAACTCATGCGTTTTACATTTCCCTTTTTATATAAGAAAACAAACAAATGAATGGTTCCAAAAGCTTTTTTATTTATATTTTTATAAATTCTTCATCTGTTTGTCTTTGAATGTGTGACTCACTAGACTGTTAGAGCAGCTATTGTGACCTACAGTTCTCTATAAATAAATTAAAACCCAGCCTAGATCATACTATAAAGATAATAGTATGTATAGTATTGAATAATCTTTTTCATTTTTCTTCTTTTTTACAAGAAAAAAGTGTATTTCGAAATAGGAAGCACACTGGGAGATCTCCATAAGGTGAGAGGGGAGGGGGTAGTGTATGTGAATGTATTATGTAGTGTAAGAGTGTATATGTATAGTCCTAGAGTCAGTGTGTGTAAATGTATAGTGCATTGTATGAATAGTGAGTGTGTATATGAGTACAGAATGTTAGCGTGTGTGTTATTATTATTATTATCTTTTATTTATATAGTGCCAACAGTTTACGCAGCGCTTAATACAATACATAAATTCAAGGGATATGACAAGACAAGAATTGACAGACTAAGACAAACCGATACATTTGGTGGAGAGAGCCCTGCTCGCAAGCTTACAATCTAGAGGATTGTTACTGTGAGGTATTCCTGTTTGTGAGGTGTTCGCGTGTAAGGGTAAGAATAAAGGTTAAACATACAAGCTTGAAACTTTATGGTGTAAAATACCCAGTGTCATGAATGGGTTAACCGCAGCACTATACAAAGTACAAAGAAAGGTGTGTTTTATGGCTTACTGTCCCAATAAGTATCATTTAACTACAGTCCAGGAGGTAATACATGAAAACAAAATCATTATTGGGGAAGAAAAATGTGGCTCCTAAATTTTTGGCTGGCTCCTAGATCCAAACCAAATGTATGAACCCTTAATATAGGCTGTCTAGGAGGCTAGCATACCAATGGTTTGGGTGGTGACTGATGCATCAGGAGCTTGTGAGCTCTGCATGCGCATAAGATTATACGCAGATGATTATACAGTCAAAAATCGCTCAAAAACATTGAGAATGTGGGGCTAAGGGAAAGGCTCAAATATTGTGGAGAACAACAACTGCTATGGAGCTACATTATATTGGTCCGTGTCAGAGGACACGCCAAACATGGCCTTACCAGATATAAATTCTCATTCCAAAGGAGGAGGAGAATTGAGATGTTCTGGGGCGCAGCCGTTCTTAAAAGACAGAATGATAAGTAATTAACTGTGCCCGTATAGATGGTGAAGCCTAAGTGTTTAATGCTGGTTCCTTAAATCATTTTTTATATATGTTTTTTTCAGCCCTATTAATAAATCTTCAAAAGCAAGTGACAATTTGTCCAACATCTACTTGACTGTGCATAGTATCTGAAAAGATGCTTAAAATATTGGATGGTAAGAAAATACTTACAAAGGAGTACAAAGTGAGCAAACCCAATTACACAAATACACAATTATGATGTAGATATAATAGTGAATTATGCTCGGTTTGCAAAACAGCCCCTCTTGCCGACCCCACCCCCACAATTTCTTTCAAAAAAATTTAAAACCAGCTGTGTGTTTCCCATTGACTTGAGTGATGGGATAATATGATTTGTTTTTGCTGGACACTTGGAAAAATTGGAAACTTGGAAAAATTATTTCAATAGCACCCTGGGTGCATATAAATGACAGACACAGGCACTCTGCAATGCTCCAGAATAATATGTCTTTCCTGCACCAAATGCATCTTCTGCTACTAAAGAGTTTAGAAAGACTTTTTGTACATACGCCTGGATTATTAATGTCACCTTTCTTCAGGCACAGTCTT
This sequence comes from Spea multiplicata, assembly GCA_009364415.1. Classification (NCBI taxonomy): domain Eukaryota; kingdom Metazoa; phylum Chordata; class Amphibia; order Anura; family Pelobatidae; genus Spea; species Spea multiplicata. Next base: position 54,719,449 of record VKOC01000001.1, on the reverse strand, counting down.
GACCAATTTTCTACATTATATATATATATAGTTAGACCTGCTGAGGGTAAGGAGTCAGTTCCTTTGAGGTAGGGTTTAGATGCAGACTGAATAGCTTACATTTTTGGTCCAGACTCGATTTCCAGCGTCTGACCTGTTGTGACCCAAGTTCCCTGAGTGAGGCTCAGCAGCTACTTAATATATCATATTTTATTTTCCGGTTTTATAGCAGCTCTTTGTGGACAGCTTTAGTTCACATTCTTCACCGTGTTTGGGTTTTCTGACAGTCTGGGGAGGAGAGAGGGGATGCCGACTGTGATGGAGCTCAACTTGTAAATGTGATAAATGAGTGACTACAAAATGCACCAGGAGAATTTTATCTCAGCATTAACCAGACAGTTGTGTTTTTTCACCATAAGGTGTTTTTTTAGAAAACTATTCAAGGAGGGAAAAATATATCACAACAGATTACACCATAGGTGTGTCTTTTCTGAGTGTAGAAATTGTGAGAATCATAATTAAAAGGTACACTTAATAGAACACTGACATTTATTTGACTACACATTATTTTATGATTTATCCGCGTACTAACGACATCACTTTTGGGTATCAAATTTTAAGATGCAAATTATTATTATTATTTTTTTAAGGCTTTAGAGAAAATGTATATTTTACAATTCAAACCATAAAAGTGTGTTTTTGGTAATTTATTCCTTTAAATATGCAAAAAAAAACTAAATTTACACAAAGGGTTAGTATTAATCCATACTCATCCTTACATGACTAACAAGATATGCTTGTGTTAAGATAAATTATACATTCCTTATCTTTATGTTTTATATGATTTGCGCTATCTTGGTATAGTATCTAAACACAACAATAAAGGCAACTTTCTTTGGAAGATTCTTAGTTACGCCAAGTAAATTAGCAGCCAAATTTCAAAAAGTTGGCGGGCTATATCTATAGTTATTTATAGTTAAAATAAAATAATTTAAGAATTTTGAGAGAACTCAAAGCCCGTTCTGTGCAAGTTTCTCCATCACTCATTGGCTTTTCTTTTTCAAAACGCAGTAAAGCAAACCACATCACAACCACATCACTCCATAGTTAGGCATGAAGAAAGGGATCAGGCTAAGGAGACTTTTTTTGTTAAGAACTGCTTTTAAAACTGAAAGCAGACAACCCCCAGTGGGTGATGTTTTCTCACCACTTCAATAGATAACACTATAATTGTAGAAAAAGAGGGTCTGCAGTTTCTGATTTCTGCTTACTGGTCCAAACAAAACAAAACAAAAAGTAAAAAGAAAAAAAAATCAACATCCAAGAAGAGAATTAGAAAAAGTAACTAGTTCATGCGCTTCTATTGTACTTGAGGCTGTATACAGTAATAAAAGTAAAAAGTACAAAACGCAGCTAACTACACTGCTAGCTACCCAATAATACTATTTTCTGCAGAATGCTTTTATTCGAGTAAAGTAGCCGTCATAGTGCATCAGGCAATAGTTTCCATGCACTTTAGTCACTAAAGAGAAAACTAAAGCCATATGTTCCAGGATTAACAGTCTGCAATATATGCATCTCTTTTTCAGACGAGCTTTTTTTTGCCCATTACAAATCACAGAAAGCACATAAAACTTTAAGCTGCATTTTCCTAATTCAATTACATGCTCACAATTTGAGTCGTTTTTAAACCTTCAAATGACAGAACACGGCAGTCAGACACTGATCGAAGTGGAAGTTCAATTTTACAGATCCAGACCAATTAAAGAATTTGTGTGGGCCACATGGTATGGAGGTCTGTCTCAAATAGTTAGAAAGTGTATTGGTATTATATGAGCTTGTGGATTACCCATTAACTGTTGAGGATACAAACTCAACAGGTTTAGTATATATTTTTTGCACGCTACACCAGTAACAGTCATGCACTATACTCCAACAAACATAGCTAACACTGATAAAAGGGTGAGTGATGAGTAAGGAAAATGAGTGAGGCCAAGGCAATGAAAATAAATAGGACTGTCATATGACAGGGAACTAGTTATTCGGGATAGGTTAAGGGATGCGAGGGCACAGAAAGTTTTTATTTTTAGCCCCTTCTTCTTCCAATGTACTTATTAGTATTATATTTTGCTAGCCTTATTGCCCAAAAAGTATTACTATTATCCAGGCGTCATATCATGAGAATTTGTGTATAACAAAGACAAGCACGCTATTTTACAGTAAAATTCACAAATGTCAGAAATGGAGATGGAGAGATTGGCATGAAAGTTGGTGAGGGGACACTGTCAGTAGAATATTCAAATCTATTTTTCACTTTCTTCTTCTCTGAGACATATATCACTATAATAACCAAAAAACCCTCTGGGGCAGACATATTATATGGGGGGAGACTGTAGGTAAACTTTTTCTGGAAGACCCATGCAAATATAACTATAATGCCAAAAGCTGTCCTGTTTTCACTGGCTGCGGCGATGGGCATAAACAACCTCCGCTGCCGGTACGTCTGCTCGATGTGCTTTAACAATATGGGAAGTCCCGGCAAGGGAGATTGTCAAAGCACATCGTGCAGATTGACAAAAATATTGGGACAGAACTCTTAAATTTTGAATCAGACCCAAGCACCTAACCATGCAGTCTGCATTTACAAACATTTGTGAAAGAATGGTTTGTTCTTTAGAGCACAGTTTAAGTGCGGTACTGTGATAGGACGCCACCTTTGCAATAAGTCAGTTTTGTGAAATTTCATCCCTATCAGATAGTCCACGGTCAGCTGTATTGGTAGTATTGGAAAGTGGAAGCGTTTAGGAACAGCAGAAACTCAGCCAGAAAGCAGAAGACCACACATATATAAATAAGCTAAACTAGGGATGCATGTTTTATACATTTATACAGCTCTATTTGAATGCTTAGCCACGTATCCCTTCACAAGAAAAAAAAATAGAAAGGGACTGAGACTCTTTAGTAATCAAGACAAATGTTATGGTCATTTTTGTCAGATAAGATTTTTGAAGTGAATAACATGAACTTTATATTATGTGAGTCTAGATGGGAGACTTATGTCCCTGTATTTCGCAATCATGCCACCAAAACATAAGATATATATTTATATAATCAAATTTACAGAATGAAATCTAGTGGTGCAGCTCTGATACATAGAGAATGCCACTGAAACAGAACTTAAAACAGAAGCAAGGGAGAGCCCCCCAGGACCAATTAACGGTGTCCATGTACAATAACATCTGTGACATCTTTGACAGTGGTCTTCAACATCGTATTATTTGGTACCAATAGAAATATATTCAGCTTCAGCAGCATGGCAGAAATCGACACTGTATGTTTGTATTAGCCCAAAAATATCCAACCTGCCACAATACACAAGAATATCTGCGCCCATTATCTGGAATTTGATACACCTTTTTTGTTCCTGATTTTATGAATTATTTCTACGGTTTTGCATATTTTACTTTGTGCTACATCCCTTTCTGGTTTTCACTCGGTCCTCAAAAAGCTGACAAAGATTACATCTATAACATCCAGAAAGAATAATATCAAATAAAATCAATAATTTATGTCTTAAAATTTATACCGGTCTCATTAAATAGGTTTCACTGAAAGTGACAAGGCAAACTTCCCAACAAATAAAGTAAGTATGCAGTTTGTCCATCATGATTCTCGAAGGTAATCTTTGTTAACCATGACTTCCTGCTGTAGGTTTTGTAATCACAAGCTAAATATAATGGTGCATTGCCACAGCCTTCGTATTGACGCACGTCTTGGAACTCAGAGAATAAAGTGAAATTAAATGTTAAAAACCTGTTAATGTCATTGTAATCCTGTCTGCCACTGCCAGGCATTTTTCAGCCAGCTTGTTAAGCATTTTACCTGCTCACCCGATACCGGACATACCGTATATTCCGGCGTATAAGACGACCCCCAACTTTTACACTCCAAATATAGAGTTTGGACTATACTCGCCGTATAGGACTACCCCTCTACCCAGCGTACAACAACCAGCCAGTCACGGCAAGCGATGTACCTTACCGGTGATTTGCTGGTTGTTATACAGACATATACATACATACACTCCCCTTACACACACACACATATATAATATATATGTGTGTGTATATATATATATATAATATATATATATATTTAATATATATATAATATACACACACACACGTTATGTATGTATACTATATATATATATATATAAAATATATATACACCACCAGTGTGTATATAATATATATATATAGCCACCACCAGTGTTGTATATGATATATATATATGACACACCAGTGTGTATATATATATATATATATGCACACCGAGTGTGTATATATGATCTAGTATATATATAATATATATATGCACAGCCAGTGTTTTATCTATATTATATATATTATATATATATATATATATATAATGCACCGACAGCTTGTATATATATATATTATATATATATATATACACACACCAGGAATATATATATTAAATATTATATATTATATACAACCAGTGTATATATATATATATATACACAGACCAGTTTGTATTTCTCCCCCCATTTCTCCCCATCTCTTACCTTATCTTCTGTCTTCCATCCAGTTGTGGGAGCCCGAGGGCTGGCACTTCAGACCTCGGCTTCCCTGCTCTCTAATCACTACGCGCCGGCTATTGATGCCGAGCGCCGGGACATGACGTCATCCCTGCGCTCGGCATCAATAGCCGGCGCGTAGTGATTAGAAAGCAGGAAAGCCGAGGTCTGAAGTGCCAGACCTGGGGCTTCCCTGCTCCCTCATCACTACGCGCCGGCAATTGATGCCGGGCGCCGGGACATGACGGCATCCCTGCGCTCGGCATCAATAGCCGGCGCGTAGTGATTAGAGAGCAGGGAAGCCGAGGTCTGAAGTGCCAGACCTCGGGCTTCCCTTCTCCCTCATCACTACGCGCCGGCAATTGATGCCGGGCGCCGGGACATGACGGCATCCCTGCGCTCGGCATCAGTAGCCGGCGAGCAGTGATTAGAGAGCAGGGAAGCCGAGGTCTGAAGTGCCAGACCTCGGGCTTCCCTGCTCCCTCATCACTACGCGCCGGCAATTGATGCCGGGCGCCGGGACATGACGGCATCCCTGCGCTCGGCATCAATAGCCGGCGCGTAGTGATTAGAGAGATTGGTGGCTTCGCGGGAACCTCCGGCTTGGTAAGTACCCGGCGTATAAGACGACCCCCCAGTTTTAAGAAGATTTTTGGGGGTTAAAAAGTCGTCTTATACGCCGGAATATACGGTATGTCAGAGCTAAACTAAGAGTGACCTGTGTGCTATCAGAAAAATGATTGTGTCAAATGGGTACGACATGCACACCAATTCCTTTACACTTTATAGTTGAGTGTCATATTTGTAAGATAAATTGTATTGATTGGTAATATCTGTAATTCAATTAATATAGCCTGTTCTGATGGGTTTTTATTTTTTAACCCCTTGTTTAATCCCAAATCAGGTGCACCATGCCATCGCTAGCACTACCCTACCTTGATGGAGGTCTGTGGACCTCCATTACCACCTACCCCGGCGATCTGCCCCTCACACTGAAGGGCATTACCGGGGCCACCCGATCCGCCCGGCGATGTCACGTGCAATGACGTGATGATGTCACCACACAACTTTATTTACAACTGACAACTGTCATTTAAAGAGGTATGGGGCATGCTGCTTAGATGCCTGTATCTCAGGCATCTAAGCAGCTACAGACCCCAACATATACCGTTGGAAAGGTAATCGCTTCACCTTAATCGGAGATCTAATAAATGAAGCTATTTTCTGAATATACAATAAAAGCATAATATAATAATATTGGTGTTAAAAATGTCCCTAAGGATTTGTACAATTATTTTTCCTCGCTTAACTAGTTTTGGGAGCAGCCCTGGTGGGAGAGATGAGAAGGGAGGTGAGGTCAGGACAGGGAAATAATTATTTATACAGGTTCTCTAGCTGGCACTAAACTGAAGGTACACTAAGATACCTTATTTTGAGCCAAATATTTAACCCCGTCAGGACCGGGATTTTTATACTAACGTGTCGCTAAAGGACCGGAGCTGTTTTTGTGTTTTTGCCATGTCTTCTTTCACCTGTAATTCCTCTCTTATCAATTAGTGCACCCACACAAATCATATATTGTTTTTTTCAGCACAAGTAGGGCTTTCATATGAAACCATATTAAGCTGGGTAGTACATTGTTTTGTTTGAAATAAACGGGAAAAAGTGGGGAAAAAATGAAGAAAACGCATTTTTTTACAGTTTTGTATACATACAAATTGTACACACATTGAACCAATGGGAAAAAACTATCCCAAATATATTCATTAACTTGTCCTGATTTGGAAACCACCCAACATGGCCAGGATTTTTATCTATTTTGACCGGTATAGGGCAAATATTGCAAGGCATGCATCACGTTTTTGAAATGTAATTTTTTTCAAATTTGGCATGGTAGTCTAATAACTGCAATAGTTGTCACAGATACTGATTATCCCCCCAAAATTATATGTTTATGAACAGTAGATAAGTCAAGGTGTACAACTAGGGTCATTGTGACACTTTTCAAACAGGGATTTTATCGCCAATTGCTGCCAAATTTTGAGGTATTTTTATATTTTTTTGTTTTTTTTGCATATGTTGCAATGTTGCTTTAGATTTTATATTATATTTTGTATAGAATATGTGCAACTGCAGAAAAAAACACCAAACTGTGTTCACCAACATCCCCCGGTTCCAACAAGGCCTCACATGCATGGTTCATGCATTTTTTGAGGAAGCTATGAGGGCTAAACTGGAACATGCGCATTTTCGTTTTCACATTTAGAATTTTCAGAAATTGGTTTCCTGGGCCCATATCCCATTTGGGACATTTTGGAAGCCCCCCACTGTAAATTACCCCATAAAAGTATATATTTATGAACAGTAGACAAGTCAAGGTGTTCAACTAGGGTAGTTTTGACAGTTTTCAGCTAGCCATTTCTTCACTGATGTCTGCCAAAGTTTACGGAAAATTTATTTTATTGCGTTTTTAACAAATACATTTCAATGTTAAAATTTATTTCTTGCACAGCATATGTGCAACAGTGGAAGAAAACACCACATTTTGTTCACCAACATCCCATGAGTCCAACAAGGCCTCACATGCATGGTTCATGCATTTTTTGAGGAAGCTATGAGGGCTAAACTGGAACATGCGCATTTTCGTTTTCACATTTGGAATTTTCAGAAATTGGTTTCCTGGGCCCATATCCCATTTGGGACATTTTGGAAGCCCCCCCACTGTAAATTACCCCATAAAAGTATATATTTATGAACAGTAGACAAGTCAAGGTGTTCAACTAGGGTAGTTTTGACAGTTTTCAGCTACCCATTTCTTCACTCGTTTCTGCCAAACTTCACAGGGAAATTATTTTATTGCGTTTTTAACGCATACATTTCAATGTTGCACTGAATTTCTTGCACACCATAAGTGCAACAGTGGAAGAAAACACCACATTTTGTTCACCAACATCCCCCGATTCCAACAAGGCCTCACATGCATGGTTCATGCATTTTTTTGAGGAAGTCATGAGGCCATAACTGGAACATGCGCAAGTTTTCAGGAATTGGTTTACTGGGCCCATATCCCATTTGGGACATTTTGGAAGCCCCCCACTGTAAAGTACCCCATAAAAGTATATATTTATGAACAGTAGACAAGTCAAGGTGTTCAACTAGGGTAGTTTTGACAGTTTTCAGCTAGCCATTTCTTCACTGATGTCTGCCAAACTTCACAGGGAAATTATTTTATTGCGTTTTTAACGCATACATTTCAATGTTGCACTGAATTTCTTGCACACCATAAGTGCAACAGTGGAAGAAAACACCATATTTTGTTCACCAAGATCCCCCGATTCCAACAAGGCCTCACATGCATGGTTCATGCATTTTTTGAGGAAGCTATGAGGGCAAAACTGGAAGATGTGCATTTACATTTTTTTAAATATTTTTTTTATCAGATTGCTTGTAAGTGACAGGTTTAGGCCGCTGACATCAATCAGGGAGACCGATCAATAATCAGCGACTTAAAATGTCACCGACAAGTGATCAGGTAATAATTATGATTTTTCATTTATTAATAATTTGTGTTTTTTCATAATTACCCTAGATGACCCCTCTCTCTTTGTAGAGCAGGGTCATCCGTGGGCTGCCATAATGATCCGATCACTCCTATTGGCCAGGAGCGATCTGATCAGCCCAGCATTTGACCTGGAAGCACCCTGGACTTTCAGGTCAGTGCTGTTATTTTTTTTTATTATTATTATTATTTTATTTTTTTTTTAATTTATTTTTTAATTTTTATTTTTTATTTTTAACTCTTTCAATGCTGATGCTCCATTGAAGCACAGCATTGATTGATATTTAGTCCCCACAAGCTTGTGGGGACTAATATTAACCCCTGCAATGCTGCGATGGGGGTCATAAACAATCGCAGCATTGAAGGGGTTAATTGAGGAAGAGGGGGGGTAGAGGTTAACTGAGGGGGGTGGGGCTGGTCTCCACACTCATGTGGAGACCAAAGAGCCCTGTCTCCCTGTCCCTGAAGCTGCCTCTGGCAGCTGGGACACAATCTCCAATGGACTGGAGATTGTAGGAGAGGAGTCTCTCTGATCAGCCCTACAGGGCTGATCAGAGGACTTCTGGGGGTTCGTTTTTGCTGCTGGAGGTCTGCCTGGGCTTCCAGGCAGACCACCAGTAGCAGAACCCCCTAAAAAACGGGAATTAACCCCTTCAATGCACTGATGCTCTTGTGTGGGGACCCATTTAACACCCCCACCCCTTCCCTGAAGCTGCCTGTGGCAGCTGAAACAGCGATTGCAGATTTTTCTGCAATCGCTGTTTCTGCCTAGAGAATCACTCCGTGGGAGTGATCGTAGGCTTGGGGGAGGGCTTAGACACGCTGTGCTGTCTGCCCAGGACTCCTGGGCAGACAGCAGCAGCAGCGCCCCCGCGATCACCGTGATTGTGGTGATGTAGGGGCGTTTTTTGGGATAGACGTACCTGGTACGTCCCGGTCTACAGGTGACTGTTAACCAGGAAGTACCAGGTACGTCCCGGTACTGAAGGGGTTAATCTGGTATTGTCGCTGATGTTGCTGTTTTAACCCACCATAGAGAACTTTGTCTTCCTACTCTAAAGAACTGCATAGGTCTCTTTGAAGCTTTAATTTATAACAATGGTTAAGAGTCTTATTTTGTGCTTTGATATTCTTAGAAAAAGCAGCAGAATTTGATTTTGCCATCTCATCATGGGAGTCCATAGGATTTTTTATTGGGGGCCAAATATGGTCTGCCGTATTATCCATGTAATGGATTACATATACTGTATATATTATCATCATAGGGGCAAAATATCCCCCCACCTCTTCCTCCCACCACAGAGCCTTTTGATGCAGTCCATGGAGGCTGTGCTTAGTTGGCACAGCCTCCATAGCTTAAGATCTCTCGAGTAACCAGCCCATTGTGCACAAGAACATCAGGGGGGTTGATCATCCAAGAGGACGATCTGCCCCCTGATTTTGTAGCAGGGGGACTGCTGCTCCTAAACCTGCTGCCTTAAGGCATACGTAAATATAGATTACATTTTATTTGTAGCATTACACTGAATTTATGCTCAATACTGTGCCAATATATATAAATGGCTTTGCAATATATTTTTCTTGAATGCAGCAGAATCCTATCAAAAACTAGTTCTGTCAGTGAATTGATGAACAACAATGCCCTAAAAGTGTTACGACAACCAAAAACATAATACTAAATTAAAAATCAATTTTATCCATGACAAAAGAAAAAGTGTAATATTATTAGTACTATTATTATCATTATTGTTATAGTTATTATCTTTATTATTTGTTATTTTTTAGTTTTACATTTTTAGTTTTGATGGTATTGCTTACAAAGCTTGTTTTGTATGTAATAGAGGAGATTTTGATGCAAAAGTCTTGTCCTTTCTCTAAATATAGAAACAGTTTTGTCATGTCTCTGCTATGTTTCATTAATAAAAGGCTAAAAAAGACAGGAAAAAATGAGCGTAAGACTCACAAATGAATGACCTTTTAATATTTAGAATTAGATCAATGAGGGTCTCTCTTGAATATCAATGCACACAGAAACTGCTTTGCATGAGCAAATTAATTTAAAAGCAAGTAAAGCCCTTTTTCGGAATAATCAATACAAGAAATACTAATATGAGTAATGCCTAACTGGTTAAGGGGACACATTTTAATCCACAGAAGACACAGGCTCTGTAGGCAACTGTTGAGCATTTGTAATATAGCAAAACGTCCAACGTATGGCATTTGTGATCATTGCAAAATTGTCATAAAAGTCACAAGGTAAGTGAAAACCAGCCCATGTTCATACACAATTTTTCTAATTTTAGGAATGGAAAAATTTGTACTTCCAATGCTCCCATGACAAAACCATACAGATGAATTGTAAAAAAAAAAAAAAAAAAAAACAGCTCTGAATGTTTTTCTTTTTAGTTATTTTTTAATGAAATATTGATACCTCCGGTGGTGCCCTAAGTTACATAGTAGTATTTTTCTCAGGGTATAAGAATGTTACACTATGTATCTCGGTATATAGTATGTATGTGATGTACACAGATAAAACATACCATTGATTTTTTTTTTATTATATTACAAGGTGTATTTAGGAACAAACAAACAGAATTGCTTGTCTTTACATTGATTTCCTGTAATCTCTTACTGCCAAGCCTTGTTTTACATTCACAAAGGCCTCTGTCATTAGGCATGGCTCTTAATTTTTTAAAGGCTTTATCGATGGTGCAATGAGTGAAAAATGCCAGGGATCTAAGCAGAAACATGCTTGAAAATTGTTGGAACATAACATTGATATGGCAAGGTACTTCACTAGGTCATAGTGTCTTGCGACTGACTGCCAAATCATATACATGAGATAAAACCGGTGCCTAAAGCCTGAATGACGTCTGCTTAAAAGGCAGAAAATGCAACGGAGAGCGCTGTTGCTCAAACTCACTAAAGTAAATATGTGGTAACCGGCACCTAACAAAGGCAAGGCCTCTGTCAGTATTAATCACTTCCTATTTCCTGTTTGAGTTTTTCAGTAGCATATACTTTTGTATATTTATTAGTACTATGCTATTAGTCCTAGCATACCATTTTTTTAAAAAAAAAAGTAGAATTAAGAAATAGCAATGCCCATCTTTTGATAATTTGCGATATAAGGTAAGACAACGTAATGATCAAACAAATGCATGCCTTAAATAGTGGTGAAACTGAGTAGTTTCTTTACCAGGTTACTTGACATAAATTCCTGATGAAACTACTGCGGATGAGCAATGTACCTTTGTTATATCTTTAATAAACACATTGTATTTTACCATGTAATCAGTATATATCTCCTTCCTACCTCTACTTTCCTAACCGAGACACCATAGATGTAAAACAAGTCAAAACCTTTCATTTTCAAATAACAATATAAAATATAACCTTTATTAATTACCATAACTGGGAACCCGAATCCTCCGGGTCATGGGAGTGGGGTCTTGACACGCCCTCGACATCAGCGGGAACTCCCCCGACGTCAGCAGGAACTCCCCCGACGTCAGCGGGACCGCCCCCGATGTCAGCGGGACCGCCCACCAACATCAGCGGGACCGCCCACCAACGTCAGCAGGACTGCCCGCTGACGTCAGTGTGCCGTACTGGCCGCGTCCCGCAAGGGAAGGCTCCGGGGAGCCGGAGCCAAGAAGTCCCCAGGTATGTTCATTACTAATTAAAACAGTAAAACAGAAAAATATCTGGATAGCGACAGATAATTCCGGGGTCTGGCTATAAAGATATTATACCACACCCCTTGATATTTAATAGTTAATATTTGCTGTTTTTTTCAGTTTAAATTAATAATTAATAACAGTTATAAATTATATTGTTATAGAGATTATAAAATAGAGATTATAAAACAGAAGTAAAGACCAGAATAATAGCCAGCAGAAATCCCTGTTGCATTAAAACAAGTTGGCCTCATTCACAGTTTTAACTGCAAGCTAATGGTTGAATATGCATTATGTTTCATTTTATACATTAACTTCATGAGAACTCTAAAGTTTAGTTGCAAGATTTGAAAAATTAATGTTGTAGTTTTAGAGAACGCTTATGTGTGCTGGATTTTTAGGTACAGAATGATTTCACATTATCAATTAGCCGTGTTTCAGAATGACAGCTGAAACAGAAGATATGGTTTTAAGATGACATTCAAAGCACTCATAACTATAAGGCTGAGGTCTGCGAGAGAAGACAAGTGGCGCCATGAAGGATTTACCTGTCAGTAAAGAAGTTATTTCACGAAGAGGAGATGAAATTTAAAAAAAGAGAGAAGGATAAATGCTGGCCTAGTTAGATGCAATCTTTATGATTCATTGTATAAACATTTTCAAAATAGCTAGACAGCTAAATACAATTAAGAATTCAGGGGCAATTAAAAGCAACATCTTTTAGTTCCCATGCGGCCACATGCATTGCCTTTCTTTGGAAATGTAGCTGCTGTGGCCTTACCCCAAGTGGACTCTTGTGGGCAGTTAAGAGTTACGCTGGACTATCCAGACATCCATCCCTGCTTTCATCCAACTACTCCTCTGGCAATCACTAATGTCTGTCATATCTCCTTCTCTTACACACCTTTCACCTGAACCCCTCATTTCCTGCTGTTACCCCTGTTTTCCACTCGGTATGTCTTTATCCTGCATGGTTCTTAAAGGGTTAAATTTGGTGCCCACTAGTCTAGCTTAATTGCATTTGTTAGCCAAGGTGTGAAACATCTGCCTCCTGTATGCAATCACCTTATCTGACCACTTGTGAGGCAACCCTATAAATTCATAGGCCTCACTTGGGAACAAGCTGGTTGGAAATGTCCCACCCATGCACATTTAAGGTATTTGGGGCGAGCCATGCCAATGAAGAGGGAGGGAAGAGGGAGGGAAGAGGGAGGGAAGAGGGAAATTTCCCAGGCATGATTTTCAAGCTGAGACAGGTCGTCCTGAAACTGCTACACTGTAACTAAGTCAGTAAGAGTAGCGCAGACAAGTTTTTTTTTTTTGTTTGTTTTATGATTTACGCCTCAGAACCAAAAATACAAGGGCACTGCTAAAATGCATCCCCCACCGATGTGCAAATGACAAAAAAATGAAATAGGCTTACTGTTAGAATTCCATGTAGTATTCATAATATTCATTATATCATAAAATAACCACAGTTTATAAATTCCATTTGTGTCTGGCTGTCAATAAACTATTGTTAGAACTGTGTTGTGCTGGATTTCTAATGCTTGTTGTAGTATATAAAATGTCCACTTTAATCCAGATGCCATTAGTATTAGGCACTCCATAAATAATGCGAGTACTTCAAGTTCAGATTCCTCTTCTCTTTTGAAACTAGAAGCAATGTAAATTTGTGAACATTCAAATATTTCTTCTTTTATTATTATTATTGTGAAGTGCATGCAAGTTGTAAGCATCTTTTTTTAAATTGAGAGCAACACACAAAATGTGGCTGGTGCACACGATCTCACGTTCAACCTGTATGTTAATGAATTAGAACGTTGGGGTTTTTTTGCAAAATCGAGTCCCACTAGTCAAGCCAACCTTTAGCTCGACTGCACATATTAGCTTTTTAGTGAACAGACCCTTAAGATGACAGATCATTTTTAACTTTTATTTAACATAATATAACATAATCACATTCAAAATCAGAAGATGGTTTTGCAGATATAAAAATCAAGGATAATAAAACTATTTTAGTTATATGGATCATTCCTGGGTATTTTTTACTTTTTTAACTACATTTGATTAATTATCTAATTATCCCACATATTTAGGCGCAAAGCAACCGTCTAATAAATCATATTTTCCTACCTCAGGCATTAAAGCCATTTTATTATTTTCTGGGTTTTTTTCTGATCTGGGCACATTTTATCCTCAACCCCGTTAAAGGATTTAACACAAAATTTAGTAAAACAGGCATCTACCTACTGTTCATGTGTCCCTTATAACAAATTGATACTTACAAATGTAACATTTATGATAACCTTTACATTTTTATGTGAATGAAGTTACAAATAAACAAATTGTGTGCCTGATTTAGCTAAAATCACAACTTTATTGTTCTAGCCCTTAACATGTCTGGTGGTTCTCAGCAAGACATGCTTTCATTTTTAATTCTCTTCCCTATTGTTCCTAAAAATATTAATTAATCCCCCCCTAAGACTCCACCAAAACACAGTATTCCCTGTTAGGCAACCATGCATAGATTAATTTCAAAATCCTCACTTCCAGCGGTTCCCCTCCCTACATCTCTTCCCTCATCTCTAAATACACTCTCTGCTCATCCAATGATCTCCTTCTTTCCTCTCCTCTGATTTCTAGCTCTCATGCCCGCTACAAGATTTCTCCAGGGCTGCCCCTATCCTCTGGAATGCTCTCCCCCCTGTCTATCCGTCTCTCCCCCGTCTTTATTCCTTTAAAAAAAAACGCTCAAGACCCACTTCTTTAAGGACGCTTACAACATTGCACATTAACGCCCTCCCGTATTCCTTTAGCTCACCTTTCCTAGTCCCTCTCCTGCAATACTTTTACTAGTGTGGCTGCTCCATCCCTAACAACTGCACTTTTACCTATTGTGTAAATCCCTCTAGACTGTAAGCTCCTTTGAGCAGGGCCCTCCTCACCTGTTGTCTCTGTTAGTCAATTTGTTATGTTACATACTACTTGTTATGTCCTGTCTACCCATTGTACAGAGCTACAGAATTTGATTTTGCAATATAAAACAATAAATAATAATAATAATTATAATAATAATAGAGTATTTATGACACGACATTAGGGTTGTTGGTAACTTTTTTGGATACGTATGTGTGAAGTATGTGTGATTAATGGAATGAATGAGTATTTAAATGTGTGTGTGTGATAGCATGGATGATGCTGTAAGGGGGGGTGCTTAGCATGACACATTTAGGTGTAGGCCTGCAATTCTCTCTATCTATCTATCTCTTATCCCCATGGTTCCAGCATTTGTACTGGCTGCCTTGGCTTGATAGGAAGTCTGTATTGCCTCTTAGCAGTAATATACTATTATAAACTGCCATAACAGCAATACACTCCTATTCAACCGAAGGCCCCAGCCAGTACATACTGAAAATGCATATTTAATTATATACCTTCCAGCAATATGCATTTTTTATAACCTTCCATATATGCCCCTCTAGACCCTATGATAATGCTCCCTTTAACCCCCTATAATGCCAGAGCTGTCATATAGGGGTATAAGGCATATTCATGCCGGGCAGAGGCGGCCATTTTATAGGGGGTTAAAAGGCATTTTATCATGGCCGGAACAGAGTGCAAATAGGGCGGTCTATAGGTGCCATGTCTTGAGGTTACGGTCCAGGATGTGTGCATATACTGGACGGGCGGGGCAGGTTGCGCAAATTAAAAGCGCAAATAAAAAAATTTAGATATATTTCTCAGATCATAGCTTTTTATTATATTGCAAAACAATAGTTTTGACAGGGTATTAATATTTTACCAGTGTAAAAACTTTCCTGTAGTGGTCGCTCTTATATTTCAGGCTTTTTGTTTTTTTTCCTAAGATTAATTTATTTGTATTTGTGGGGCGGTCTTATTATATCATGGTCGTTCTTATACTCTTGAGCAAATAACAATATTGGTTTAACTACAAAGCTCTCAATTGTTATCAACCCCAAAAAAATGCGTCTTATGATGCATTGGCCGGCTTTTTGAGTGTGACGGTTTGTATTCTTTTTGCTCAAAATGGCCACTGTTTCTCATGAGGGGTAAGAAAGGAAGACTACATGGCATCAATGAAATAACTATATTTTATATATTTATTGATTAACATATTTTTTTTTATAAGTGATCATTTTCCATCTTCATTTTATGTGATGAGGTTGAGAGGTTAAGCTTGACACTACCCTCCCTAGATATAATACGCCTCAAATATATTAATAAAAAGTATGATATTGCTTACTTTGTTCTAAACCACACAGTAGAAGAGAACTGAATTACATCTCTTCTGGCCAATGATTTCATATATTGATGGAGTTTAAATTATTATGGGCAGAGAATGGTTCAACGCGTCCAGACTGAGGGCTATAACTTTATAGCCAGTTTTATTTTAATAAAATAATCTGTATTTGTTTTTAAAATGATTGTTCACAAGAAAGAAACCCAAATAAATACTTACATGTTTGCCAAAAGTTATAGACACTTTGCACAGTTTATTAATTATTTTCAAAGTATATATTCAGTGA
Source organism: Spea multiplicata (assembly GCA_009364415.1). NCBI lineage: Eukaryota > Metazoa > Chordata > Amphibia > Anura > Pelobatidae > Spea > Spea multiplicata. The sequence continues at coordinate 54,703,078 of VKOC01000001.1, read as the reverse complement.
AATGCCTCAGGGACATGACAAAATGTTTGGTGTATAATAGAAATAATACTTTGATGATAATAATTATTTTAATGCAATAATTATTTTATTCATTATAATGTACATACCAAGGTATATTAAAAAGCTTATAACATTTCATTTTGGTGAACCACTGCTTTGAAAACTCTGAGGGACTGAGATTACAGAATCTCAGAAATGACACATATATAACACATATATAACTTTTTGCTTCCTATTTGGCAACACCGGTAGCACATTGAGTGTAAAGGTTACCTTGGTGAACATATTTCATTAACTGGGTTTCATTTATTAATGATCTGGTAAAGAGATGCAACACTGGGTCAAGCAAGAAAACTTTGGTATCTACTGATTAACATCAAGTACACATGCACAGTATATTTTTGGGGGAAAATTACAAACTAGAATGCTTAGTTTCAGCAAGTGTAATCATTTTTTTTAATTACTCACTAAAATGTATTAATTAAGACTATGTTTCTGTAGGTAAAACTACAAAAGATAAATTTAGAAGAAAAAATAACACTAAACCAATAACATGGTCCAACAGATGGGTACAAAACATTGACTTCCATGCATGCAGAGAGAAATACCACGTTTGGTGATAATTACAGTCTGTAGAGAGCATTGGACACAGATATCTAACAACTGTCTTTTAGAATGGACATTTGACTAAATGGTATACTAGGGTGCCATGTTTTGAGTGGGCTGTGTTTGAGAAGTAATTTCCCTATAAATGATCATCTCAAAAGCTGACATCTTGGCTGACTCTCATTGTGGCCATCTTTTTCAGAGTGTGCACATCAAATGAAGGCATGATGTATAATTGAACCCACAGCCAACGATAGAAAAGGGTGCTGAGATTAGTTCATAATGCCAATTTCAACATTGTACGGTAGAACTAATTGTCTTGAGAAAAAGTACTGCGGAATAGGATGGTGATATATAAATCAATAAACAGTAATAATAATACGTTATAACGATCAACACTTTTTGTTCCATTTGTATGGCTAAATATCCTGTACATTTGTCACTCTCTCCCTTTGGACCTAATTGCCTAGACTGAAGGTCAAGCTCTGAGAGTTTGTACTGGTAATAGTTACATACTACTTGTTATGTCCTGTCTACCCACTGTACAGCGCTACTGAATCTGTTGGC
>VKOC01000001.1:54691058-54701805 GCA_009364415.1 Spea multiplicata | reverse complement strand
TAGTGGCTTTACAAGCTTTAGCCCAATCATCATCTATCCGCGACGTTCATACCAATGAATATCATTTTAATCGTAATCCAGATTTTTACCCTGTACAGTCCAGGGCTGATTGTATGACTCGATTTCAGGAAAATGTAATTAAGGAATTCATAGCATTGGGGGACAGGGTTAATACCGGCAAGTCTGTACGCGACAATCTAACAAAAATTGAACGTGAAGCTGTTCGCTCACTAAAGCTGGATACCGAATTAAACATTAAAATGTCCGATAAAGGCGGTATGGTAACAGTAATGGATACCACTTGCTATATAAAACAGATGCAAATAATGCTTAATGATGTTACCACGTATAGAAAATTGGAGTGTAACCCCACAGAGAATTTTAGTAAAAAATTATCTAAACTACTGGAGGAAGGGGTAACATTAGGAGCCATTACAGCTAGTCAGAGTGAATACCTACTAGTAGTAACCCCTGTGACACCAGTGTTATATGGTCTACCTAAAATACACAAAGGTATTATTCCTCCCCAGATGCGACCAATTGTGTCATCTAGGGGTTCATTGTTAGAAAGACTTTCCTCTTGGCTTGACCAGTTATTGCAACCTTTAGTGCAACGTGTCCCAGGGTTTCTTAGGGACACTAAGGATGTTTTGGCTCAGTTAGCCAATATCAAATTAATGTTTCACATTAATGTTGTATAAATCAGTCCCCCCCCCAGTTCCGTACAGACATTTACCCCGGCCATGCCTGGAACTGATTGTGGTCAATGATAGATAGTGAAGGTCGGCACCCTATTGTATTGTTAATCCTGTTACTGCCCCTGTTGTCTCTGGGAGGCAGATTAAGGGGGCGGTTTGTATCCCAACATCTTGTTCTATGTTAATGTGTGTTTTGCTGGATATATCCAGCCCTGTGTGTCTAAAATAAATCATTCTTCGTTTTGGTTTATACCCTACACTGAGTCTTGGCTAGTGACTGGGAATCTGGGGAAAGAGTGTGTTGTCCCAGGCTAAGGGAGCACAAGTCAGCGGTGGTAGTCGGTCTGAATGGCCAACAAACCATTTCTAAGAGACATGATCTTACCAATGGACAGGTTATTGACCTAATTGAAAAAGTAGCTAGTGGAGGAATTTCGGAAGAACTAATCATGCATGGTCCACCAGTCACTCCTAAAGGAGGAGAAATTTACATCTTTGTGCCCCTTGATAGTCTTCATGAGAATGATTATTCAAGAGATCAATACAGATGGATTTCCAGAGGAAACAACAAGCAGCGCAAGTGGTATGCTGAAACACAACTCCAGAAAAGGTTGGTTTTATAGAATTATTCCAGGAAAAATGGACAAATCTATGGATAGCAAATGCATTTATTCATTTTGTTATTTTTACTTTGCTTGAGCTTATCTTTAAATTATAATTAATTAATAATAAACAATGGTGATTGGACATACCACTATTGTATCTTAAACTCTCTATTAAAAAAAATGGTGTCCTCAGCATCTGCTGTCAGTACCATGCTCACTTTAGGCTCCGCCCCTTGCACCGTGTTTCTGGATGCTACCAGGAAATGCTTTAAAATACAAATTTGAAAAAGCTATACCCAAAGAGCAATTAAGTCAATAAATATCTATCCCCATAGTGTTCACATAAATAATAGGATAACATAATTATACCATCTGACTCAATAGCCACTTTCAAAGTCTTTCAAAAGGTGCTTATACTTTGATATCCACATAAAGGTCAGGGATCGGCTGACATATTTGCATCAAATATGTATTTAATCACAAGCTCACACAGTCTAAAAAGAACTATTAAGCCAAGATAAATGGTGCTATCAAACCATGCTGTCTAGATTTCCCCCCCAAAGCTTTAATGAGACACATGCCAAGGCCTGTGTCAAATGGTTAAATAAAATACTTATATATTTAAAAGGACAATTAAACTTGTGTCATTGAAGGAGTTAAATACCCCAGTGGGGATTTAATTTTTTTTTATGTATAATAGATTATATACCACCTAGAATATGTGCACATGTCATGGTTAGCTATCGGATAACCGGACACATAGGGTGTTGGTGTGCAAGGATTAATGTTATGTTTTAAGCTGGCTACAGTTTATGGACGCTTCGGTAATGCCCAGTACCACACTGAACCAATCAAAAATGTATAAAACTCAATTTAAGTAAAACAATTAAGTAACATGGTTTATTCCGGCTTTCTCGGAAGGTAGAATTCGGTTAGAGCACAGAAACGGAAACTGGATTAATATACAGTTTAATCTAAGGATTGCCACAGTGCTTATGTACAAAAATATGAACAAAGGGAATAACAATTTAGACACACAGTATACGCTACAGTTTGTAAAAATAAAACAAGGAGAAAACCAGAAAAACCTAATTATATAAAACCCATATAGGTCATCTGCGGGAACCTCAATGTCCTTGTTGAATGAGAGGCTTTTCAAAAAAATATGTGGTACAAAAGTACGGATGGCATGTACAAGCCACATATTATGTAGCTTTTATAGACTGTCCATAAATTTACTAAGAGTTGGCAACCCTGGTCCCAAGACAGGGGAACCAAGTAAGTACTGGAAACCTAAATGGTGACAGCAGTAGAATTATTACTCCAGGTAAATAATGTGCTCTTTAATTTTTTATTTTGAACTCTATTCTGTTATTTATAGTTTACATTATGTTTACTACAATTAAGTATTCAAATACTCCTTTTGTAGGTATTTTGCTTCAAAGGATCCATGTGGCAAAGGAAAACAATATGTTTTGACATTCAGGAAACAGGTACAGCAAATTGTAGTTTTTTGTCAAATTATACATTAATTATGTTAATTACATTAAACTGTGCTTGTGCAAAAAAAAATAACAGTACATGGTGTGCAACAGAAATGTGAGGCCTGGTTACTCAAACGTATCCCTACATACATCCCTTTACATAACTTCACAGAATCTCTTAACGCATTAGGATGCTACATGCTATCATAACAAACATGACCCAAACAACGACATGTGGACAGCATGGAACACCTTAGAAAAAGCAGCTCATCACAGCCCACTGCAGGCACCGGCAGTAGGATCTCGTCTGTTATACGAGGCGAAGTGGCCTCAATCTGACAAGATAAATATAGCCAAAGTGTCAAAGTGAGCACCAGTTATTGAACTTCAAGGTTAGGGCATACCTCCACCACATCAAGACCGACATCACAATGTCTCGCAATATTTCAGAATGGATCTAGATGTTCGGGTCTCTGCTTGGCTGTGTTCCTGTCCCTTTGGTGCTTTTGATCCTTAAGGACAAAAGCACCAAAGGTATGGTCCTTAAGGAGTTAAATGGACCTTATTACCTAAACAATGCAAATAACATTTTTCCATTGTAAGTAGTTCTCTTGCATATAAAGCCATTAGGTGACCTCAAACACATAAAAAAACAAAGATAGTTTTTCCCCTGCGCTCACAGTAGAAATATTGTTTTGATGACTGAGTCCCTTTAAAGTGGATCTTTCAACCACAAAGGCATTCAAAGGGTTAAAGTGGGATTGAACCACACAACTTTTAGTGGGATACATCAGTGACATCAGTCACTAAGTCACTCTGTTTAGAAGGCTGTGCAAAGTAGTGATTTGAGGCCAGCTCCATCCTGTACATGACCTCCTGTAGCCCTTGTGGCTTCCAATTAAACAATATAATGTGCACCGGGTAGTAAACAGGAGTGGAAAAAACACAAGTTAATCTGTAATTTCCACGTGTTGTTTTGCAGTTCCTCCACATTATTTTCATGCTGTTAGTAATGGAGGATATGCATCCTTTGTAACATTTGCAGATTCCTTATCACTTTTAAACTATGACGTTTTACTCTTCCCAATTAACAGTGACCTAACCTTATATGGACGAGGTTTGCACTGGTTTTTGGCTTTAGCAGACCTAAAATCTAAATCAGTGACAATAATGGACTCTCAACGAGTATAACACATACTATAAAATGCTCTATGGCATCCATACTCTCTGTTCCTTTGTAAAGTTTCTTGAAGCAGACTGGACTTGGATTGTGAGTGCTGACTGCCCAAAACAAAGTAATTCTTATGACTGTGGAGTGCATGTAATCCTAAATACATTATGTGATGAGAGCCTGAGTGACATGACAGGGGGTGGAGCTGGGAGAGGGGGAGTGCTCTAGAGAGATCTCAAGTAGGATGCAGGAGATGTCTACCCTCCAGTTAAGCTTTGCAATAAACAACTGTTGAAAGCAGCCCAGTCTTGTGTGCCTTTCATGACATGGTGTCAGAAGTACTCACCTGCGCACCTGTTGATCTGTGAGGATGGCTAAGTTCACTCCACCTGAGCCATTTGACTTCTCCCAGCCTGCAGCATGGCCTACCTGGCGACAGAGGTTTGCACGCTTCAGGATTGCATCCAAGCTGGACAAGGAGAGTGGTGAAGTACAAGTTAATTCCCTTCTATATGCTATGGGGAAAGATGTGGAGCCAGTGTATAATACTTTTACATTCCGGGAGGGGGAAGAATATGACTTTGATATAGTCATGAATAAGCTCAGCGCCCATTTTGTGCCCAGGAGGAATGTGATTCATGAGAGGGCCTGTTTTCACAAGCGTACTCAGCATGTGGGTGAATCTGTGGAATCATTTGTGCGCAGCCTTTATGAATTGGCAGAGTTCTGTGAGTTTGGAGCTACCAAGGAGGAGCAGATTAGAGACAGAATTGTCATAGGACTTGCAGACTCAGAAGTGTCCTTAAAGTTGCAGCTGGAGGCTGAATTGACACTTGATGAGGCTATACGGATGGCCCGCCCAAACGAACTGGTAAAGAAGCAGAGTGCTGATATGAGATCTGAAAGCATGGTAGAAGAAGTGCTGCAGTCCAGGAGAGTTACAAATGACAGACAGGGTATGGGTAGCAGACAGCAGGCAGCAGACAGGCTCAGAAGCAGTGGGGTACATCAAACTCGTTGTATGCGCTGTAATCGAACTCATGGAACAAGAATGCTATGCCCTGCTAAAGACAAGAGATGTAGGAAGTGCAACCGTGTTGGCCATTTTGAGATAGTTTGCAAATCAGAGTGTGTTAAGGAAATGCACCTGGACAGTGACCAGGAAACACAGGAGGTGTCCTTTGTAGGGTTAGTGATTGAACAGTCTCGCTTTGACAATGATTGGCGAATTACACTTACAGTGATGGGTGCAAGGATTGCCTTCAAGATTGATACGGGAGCGGACATTACCGTTATTTCTCTGGCAACGTTCAAGCAACTGCCACAAAGACCTAAGCTTGAGAAAGTTGTGACAAAAGTTTATAGCCCTGGAGGCTGCATTGATTGTGTCGGGCGATTTCTTGCCCACAGTGAATACAAGAAAAGAAGATTTACCCTGTGGGTGTACGTAATTAGAGGTCAATGTGTTAATAACCTTTTGAGCCGGAATGCAGCCTGCAGTCTGGGCCTTGTTGCGAGGGTGCAAGAGGTCACAGAAGACATGTTTGGAGATCTTGGCCTTTTGAACTGTGAGCCAGTCCGAATACAGCTTAAGTCTGACGCAGTCCCATACAGTGTCCCTACACCTCGTAGAATTCCATTCCCACTTCTGCCACAGGTTGAAGCAGAACTTATGAGAATGAAGAGTATGGGTGTTATTGAGGAAGTCACAGAAGCGACTGACTGGTGTGCTCCTATAGTGCCTGTTGCTAAGAAAAACGGGAAAGTTCGTATTTGTGTGGATTTAAAACGGTTAAATGAGGCTGTGAAGAGGGAGAGATACGTGATGCCGACTTTGGAAGATATAGCTCCAAGGTTGTCAGGAGCTAAGTTCTTTTCCACGCTCGATGCTTCCAGCGGATTCTGGCAGATACCCCTTGACCCAGGGAGCCGCAAGCTGACTACCTTTATCACACCGGTAGGTCGGTTTTGTTTCCGCAGACTCCCCTTTGGTATATCATCAGCACCAGAGATTTTCCAAAGGGAGATGAGCTCCCTCCTGAGAGACCATGAGGGCACAGTGGTGGTCATGGATGACATCCTTGTGTATGGGTCCACTCAAGAAGAGCATGATCAGCGGCTGCATCGTGTACTACAGACAGTAAGAGAGTCTGGGCTGAAGCTGAAAAGACAAATGTCACTTTGGGAAAACAGAACTGTGTTACTTTGGTCACATTATTAGCGCAGACGGTATTAAGCCAGATTCCAGTAAAGTCCTCGCTATTGAGAAGATGAAAAGCCCTTCTGATGTAACTGAACTAAGACAAATACTTGGCCTTGTGAATTATTTGGGCAAGTTTCTACCAGAATTGTCCTCAGTGTTGCATCCTATTAATGAATTGTTGAAGAAGGATGTTGCTTGGACCTGGGGACCTCCACAGGAGGAGGCCCTTGCTTTGGTAAAGTCAATGTTGGGATCAGCCCCTGTGCTGGGGTTCTATGACCCCTCTAGAAAGACAGTGGTTAGCGCAGATGCTAGCAGTTATGGCCTAGGAGCAGCCCTTCTGCAACTGAACGAGGGCAAGTTACAGCCCATTGCCTATTGCTCTCGTACACTAACAGCAGCAGAGACAAGATATGCCCAAATTGAAAAGGAATGTCTGGCAGGAGTTTGGGCCTGTGAGCGCTTCCAACGCTACTTGGTGGGCTTGGAAGGATTTAGTCTGGAAACCGATCACAAACCACTGGTTCCATTGATAAACACTTATGACATTGACAAAGCTCCCCTGAGATGTCAAAGACTACTAATGAGACTACTAAGATTCAATGTTCGGGCAGTGCATGTGCCGGGGTAGCAACTGGTGGTGGCAGATACACTCTCCAGGCTCCCGCTGGCTGCTGCCGAAGAATCATCGACAGAATCGGATGTTAAGGCATATGTGGATTCAATATTGTCATCTAAGTCCATCTCTTCTGGGAGATTGGAACAGATCAAGAGGGAGACACGTCTGGATACTGATCTCCAAGAAGTTATAAGTTACATAAAGGGTGGCTGGCCAGAGAGTCGCACAGTGTGGATGGCACTGAATGCTTTCCAGTTGGAGAGAGCGCATCTCACAGAACTGGATGGTTTAGTGCTTTTTCAGGACCGTATTGTCATACCTGCCAGTATGCGTCAAGAAATGTTAGGCTGAATTCATGATGGCTGTGACAGAACCCTCCATCACTGGGGCCCCTGGAGAGGCCTGAGAGCCAGCCTCCTCCCTATCGACTATGGGCCCAGGCCTTGTAGAGACTTCTGTGTGTGGATACAGGGGTTCAGTCTGCTGATGTACCCCATGTTTTAGCACTCAGTCTCAGAACTGTAACGTCTGCTGGACATCCTGTGGTAGGAAGAAGGCTGATTGTCTTTGTATTGTTAATTGTATAGGTGTGAAGTGTTTCCCCTGTTATTGTGTGAGTTAGCCCTTGTCTTAAGACCCCCTGTAGGTATGACTAGGTGTCACTGCTGCATACCTAATTATCAATTACATAACAGGTAGCTGTTAATTCTGTGAGCTCCTGTTATCCCTGTGTCCTGGCCATTGTCTGTCTTAAGCCAATTATATGTCTATCGTCATTCCACGTCTACGTCCCCAGTTAATGTAATTATTTATGTCTCGTGACATCCTGTCCTTCCCCCGGATATTGTGTTGCAGGATTTGATCTAATTACTTCCTTCCTGCCATGGTAATTAGATCATGTGATATTTGTATTGCCCCTTTTCTACTTCTGTGTATATATACCTCTGTATTTGGCTTTAATAAATGAGTCCTGCTTTCACCTCAACATGAGTGTTGCCATGATGTTTGGGGTGGGCTATAGCCACGCTGTGTAGCTAAGCTTCGGATAGCCACAGTGCCAATGCGGCTTCGGTGCAGCGACGTCCCTCCTTCTATCTACAACGCTGGTTCTGCCCGGCGCTGAAGGGGTTACTTGTTGGTGTCCCGGCAGGAGGAAGCAACGTTAGACGGGAGTACCCAGTCGGGGTAAGGTCGGTCCCGTCACATTGGTGGCAGCGGTGGGAATTTTTCTTCCAAACGGGACATCCAAACCCACCACCAGGATTGGTCACCCTTCGGGCAGAGAAGGAGCAATGCCAGGATCCTCACAACGGACCTGTATCAGCTGAGGACGAGCTGAGGTGGAGGGATCATATCCGTCGGCAACTCTGGTGGGAGAGTCTGCGATGGGAACAGGAATACTTGGGTAAGTGCCTCCCAACCAGCGAGGACATTTACTGGTTCCAGCTGGAGGCACGAATGCCGTTGCTGGGAAAGCAGCCCAGGGAGGAATGGGTGGCCGAGTTGGAGGTGCTGGTCCAGGCAGAGCTGAGGTTGGACGATGGATATCGGGCTCTGCGTTGGTACGCAGCACAGCTATGCCCCGGGCTGGAGGATAAAGGTCCTACAGAGGGCTATGGCTTTGGCGGCCCGGGATTACTATTGGAAAGCATAGAAAAGGATCCCGACTTCGGAAGTACATCAGAGTGCCGGGAGGAAGACATCCAGGAGCGCAGGGCAGAGGCTATCCCATTTGTGCCTGAGCTGTGGGCTGACCTGGATTATTTGGTCACACAAGAATGGAAACTGGAACAGGCATATCAAGATTTGTTCGACCATGTTCAGCAGTATGCCCCAGTGTCTATGGATTTTGTTGATTATTCATCCGAGAATGTTAACCCAGGATGGGTAGATGAGGCTGCGGTCTTCACACCGGGGTCCTCCGAATGCTGGGTAGTTCGCCCGGATCCATACCCCCCAGCTGAAGCGCTGACAACAGGGTGGAGAGCCCCTGGCCTCTGCCCCTTACCTGCAACAGGAATCCAGGGATATGCGGCAGCCGGCTCATCTCCCCAGCAGCAGATGGAGCACCAGGGAGGGGATGCAGGCGGCATCACTCCCCAGCGGGTGGGTGAGTGTCTAGGAGATTGCGCAGTTGGCCAGTCTTCCCAGCGGCAGCTCACAACTCTGGGAGCGGAGGAACTTGTTCTCCCTCCCCAGCGGCAGATCCCAGCTGAGGGAGCTGAGGGAGCTGAGGGAGCTGAGGGTGTCGTCCCTCCTCCCCAGCGGCTGAAGGATGACCTGGGAGTGGAGGGTACCGTCCCTCCTCCCCAGCGGCTGTTGGATGACCCAGGAGACAGCGGAGTCGGCTCATCTCCCCAGCGGCAGATGGAGAACCAGGGAGGGGATGCAGGTGGCATCACTCCTCAGCGGGTGGGTGAGTGTCCAGGAGATGGCGCAGCCGGCCAGTCTCCCCATCGGCACCTCACAACTCTGGAAGCTGGCAGTGTCATCCCTCCTCCCCAGCGGCTGACAGATGACCTGGAAGACGGCGCAGCCGGCTCATCTCCCCAGAGGCAGATCCCAATTGAGGGAGCTGAGGGTGTCGTCCCTCCTCCCCAGCGGCTGATGGATGATCCGGGAGACGGCGCAGCCGGCCCATGTTCCCAGCGGCAGAAGGAGCATCAAGGAAGGGGTGGAGACGGCATCCCTCCCCAGTGGCCAAGTGAGCGCACAGGAGATGGCGCAGCTGGCCAGTCTCCCCAGCAGCGGCTCACAGATTCGGAAGTGGAGGAACCTGTCCTCTCTTCCCAGCCGCAGATCCCAGTTCAGGGAGCCGAGGGTGTCGTCCCTCCTCCCCAGCGGCAGACAGATGACCTGGGAGATGGCGCTGCCAACCCATCACCACAGCGGCAACAGGAGCACCAGGGAGAAGATGCAGGCATCATCACTCCCCAGCGACTGGGAAGATTCCAGAGAGAAGGTGCTGTAGGCACTTCTCTACACCGGCAGTTATATTTTTCTGGAGAGGTTGGGCGGGGAGTACTGCTCTTGGAGGGGCAGATTATTTGGGGCACCAGTTTCAGGAGGGCATTGATGGGCTAAGTGAACTAACTGACTACGGAGTCAACCCGTTTTGGGTTTACTCCTGTGTCAGTCCTATTTGTAAGGGGGAGATGTGTGACAGAACCCTCCATCACTGGGGCCCCTGGAGAGGCCTGAGAGCCAGCCTCCTCCCTATCGACTATGGGCCCAGGCCTTGTAGAGACTTCTGTGTCTGGATATAGGGGTTCAGTCTGCTGATGTACCCCCTGTTTTAGCACTCAGAGTCTCAGAACTGTAACGTCTGCTGGACATCCTGTGGTAGGAAGAAGGCTGATTGTCTTAGCATTGTTAATTGTATAGGGGTGAAGTGTTTCCCCTGTTATTGTGTGAGTTAGCCCTTGTCTTAAGACCCCCCTGTAGGTATGACTAGGTGTCACTGCTGCATACCTAATTATCAATTACATAACAGGTAGCTGTTAATCCTGTGAGCTCCTGTTATCCCTGTGTCCTGGCCATTGTCTGTCTCAAGCCAATTATATGTCTATCGTCATTCCACGTCTATGTCCCCAGTTAATGTAATTATTTATGTCTCGTGACATCCTGTCCTTCCCCCGGATATTGTGTTGCAGGATTTGATCTAATTACTTCCTTCCTGCCATGGTAATTAGATCATGTGATATTTGTATTGCCCCTTTTCTACTTCTGTGTATATATACCTCTGTATTTGGCTTTAATAAACGAGTCCTGCTTTCACCTCAACATGAGTGTTGCCTGATGTTTGGGGTGGGTTATAGCCACGCTGTGTAGCTAAGCTTCGGATAGCCACAGTGCCAATGCGGCTTCGGTGCAGCGACGTCCCTCCTTCTATCTACACCGCTGGTTCTGCCCGGCGCTGAAGGGGTTACTGGTTGGTGTCCCGGCAGGAGGAAGCAACGTTAGGCGG
>VKOC01000001.1:54504057-54674392 GCA_009364415.1 Spea multiplicata | reverse complement strand
GTTGTCCCGCGTGGTCGCTGAGGCTTCTCATTAGTAGATGGGCCCTAGTGAGTCTGCTCCAGAGAAATTTGAAAAAAATCTTTAGCTGGCACTTGTGGGACACAGACTGTGGCAGCACCAGTTGCAGCCAGCAGAGGTGTGGTGGAAATTAATAAAGAGGGCCAAGGACAGGTAGCGGGTGGTGCAGGTAAACAGGCAGATTTTGAAGGTCCCCTGGGAGCGCAATTTGAAGCAGGACAAAATATAGAACACAGGAATCTATTCTTTGCTCCCTTGGAGCATTTTAATCGGAAAAAAATATGTGGGATCGTGGAAATGGGAATCTCCTGCAGATATAAGCATGAGTGCTCAGGCTCCCACCCCTGACCGATAAGGGACAGTGAGCTTCTGGAAAAAGGGAAATGCTCCAGTAAACATAAGCACAATGGAGACGTGACTTAGACGCTATAGCTTAAAGGAAATGGGCATGTTAGTAAAGCGTGGTTTTAAGGAATCTCAAGTCTGCACTCCTTTATCACAATGTAGTATCCACAAAGCTGGCCAATGAGTTTGTATTGTGCCGCATGGTGGTGAGGATATCTCCACTGGGGGAAGTCCACAAGAAATAGAAGTGGAAGTTCTTTCTGATCCATAATTTGTCCTACCCAAAAGGGGGTTCTGTCTATAATGGGGGCACTTAACCGGGTGAGGTGTTATAGCAAAAAAGCACTGTTAGCCAAGGCCAATGTGGAGGCTGCTTTTTGACCGCTGGTAGTACATCCCATGTGCTTTCATTTGGGTTTCACGGATAAATGTTTGCCCATGGGTTGCGCTATCTCATACTTTCAGCCTTTCAGTTCCTTCCTTCAATGGATGGCAAAAAGGAGGATAGTGTGCAGTCAGTCATCCATTATTTGGATCACTTTTTGTGCATAGAGCCAGCCACTTGTGAAGTGTGTGGGATGTTGTTGACCAAGTTGAAGCATGTTTTTGCTCTAACAGAAAAAAAGGAGGGTCCATGCACCAAGTTGAAAGAGTATTGAGATTGACACTACCAAGAAAGCAAAGCTCCCCTTTGATAAAGAGAAAGACTTGAGGCACTGGGCGGGCCTATTATGGTCTAATAAAAAGGTGACCCTGAAACAAAGCAAAATTTTGCCTGCCAATTTATCCTCATGGGGCCTATATGAAGCAGGCGACAGGCAGGGGTATGCCACATATATAATTATTGATAATGGTACCCTAGGGGCAGGGTCTCTTAGGGAACGGAATGTCTTGTATGCCAATCCACCTGCTACAGTAGACTTACTGCTACGGTATGTCGGCATGGGTTATATTGGAAGGTTGCCATGATTTAAGTTGTTTTTTTTGACCCAGTGTTAAGTGGAGGTCAGTTAGACAGTCCAGAATTGAGCCAAAGGGGAAAATGCATACAAACAGCTCTAGTCAGTTGTGTGAACTAGGAGATGTTGAAGGTTAAAGAGCAAATCCCCAATGGTATGATAACAGAAAGAGGTATTGCCCTACACATTATCCTACATAAAAGTTTAAATTTGCATTCATGCTTTCTCAAGGGCTTTGTAGGTATACACATACTGATTGCTGGAGAAGCTGCACTTATTACTGTCACCACTGGAGGGACCTCTTCTAGGGAGATGAAATATACATTTGTGGATGTTCTTAGTTATTATTCATTGCATGTACCTGAGAACCTGTCACACTTTTCATCTGGAATCCAAGAGGCTGAATTAATAGACATATATTTACATTTAGTTAAAATCCAAACAATGCATTGCGCATGATTGTTTGACAGAAAATTGGTAAAGTCTATGTTGATTTTAGCTAGAATTCTCCAAACACTTAAAATTTGGGCTTTACAAAGCTTAAAGTAAATGCTTTAGAGTGAAGGACAAATATATAATATTTTGCACTTGTAGAACTCTAGCTCCGCACCTGCATCTGAGGGCAAAACCACATCGGAAAGGGAAAGTATACCATATCCAGTCTACACAACAACATTTTCTCAAAAGGAAAGGGCATAATGCTATTCTGCAGATTATTATAGAATTGTAATTTGTAGCATACATAGAAGTATCTGTTTAGATGGCGAGATCTTTGCCTAAAAAATAAGTAAAAGTAATAAAAACGGAAAAACACAAAACAGTCAACTTCTAAGGTAAACAACGTCTGACAAATGCTAATCTAAACACAGACAAGGAAAAGGCTTAATGACTTATGTTCAAGGTGATGAATGACAGTTCTGAGTAAAATAAATATTAAACATTTAGTTAGTGTTGATGTCTTATGGATGGATGTTGTTGGTGAAAGGAAGGGTGAGGCGAGAGAGACACTCACCTCAGAGACACTCACCTCAGGCACATGCTTCGAGGGGGTGCACAGCTGCCCGATCAGCAGCTGCAGCCTCCAGGATTCACCACAAAGCCCCTAAAAAAACAGTAAGGTACATATAGGGGAGGGGGTGAGCAGAGAGGCCACCTCCCCAGTGCCAGTCTTCAGGGGACTACCGAGGCTGCTGCACGATTGTGCTCTCCCCAACCAGCCCTCCTCATCAGGCACCCTCGTGGGCGGTGCGCACCCAGGCACCATCAGCGCTGGTCTGGGGAGGAGGTGTCCGATGAGCAGGGCTGGTTGGGGAGATCCACAATCCCCTTGTAACCGGCCCAACATTAGGGAGCGCGAGGTCTGTCACTTCTACCTTGGCTTCCTTGCTCTAATCACTATGCGTCGGCAAATCATGCAGAGCGCTGGGAAATTACGTAACCCCGGCGCTCTGCATCAATAGCCGACGCATAGTGATGAGGGAGCACTAAAGAAGAGGCCTGGAGTGACAGATATCGCGCTCCCTCCACAGGATGGAAGATAGAAGATGATGGATGATGATGGAAGATGATAAAACTAAGAGATGGGGAGAAAGCTGGTGTATTTGTAAGCTGGTGTGTGCGTATGGGCAGTGTGTGTGTATGGGCAGTGTGTGTGTATGTGTGCGTTTCTAAGCTGGTGTGTGTATATGTGTGTGTAAAGACAGAGGAGTGTGGGAGCAGTATATGTGTATACATGTGTGTGTGGACAGGCTTGTGTAAGGACAGTGCATGTGTATATGTGTGTTAATGGGCAGGTGTGTGTAAAGGCAGTGTATGTTTGTTAGCTGGTGTGTGTATGGGCAGTGTGTGTGTGTAAGAGCAGTGTAGGTATGTGTATGCTTGTTAGCTGGTGTGTGTATATATGTGTGTAAAGTCAGGGTTGTGTAAAGGCAGTGTATGTGTATATGTGTGTTTATGGGCAGTCGTGTGTAAGGGCAGTGTATACCTATATGCGTATTAATGGACAGGTGTGTGTAAAGGCAGCGTGTAAGGGCAAAGGGCAGTGTAAATAAAATAACCTCTGTAAAAAAATAGCTGGGGGCACCATTTTCCATTCTTGCCTCAGGTGCAAAAGGAGATAGCTACGGCTCTGTGCAAGAGACCAAACGAAGTCACTCCTCTAGGAATAACTAACTTAAAAAGTAATTGTCAATACAATACTAATATGCTGGGTTCATTCCTAAATGCCCAGCTCTTTGCTAATGCTTAATGCTTAACACTTTTAGGTTTTATAATTAACATATCAAGAAAATATCATTACAATTAATCTTTTTTGTTTCTAATGCTGTAGGTATAATGTATTCCCTACCAATGCTTTTTACTGTGGTCACTCACAGAAGAAGCATTAGACGATTTATTTATTGTCTTGCCCGTGTTTAATGTGGAAATAATTACATTTGTTGCATTTCTTACAGAACCCTAAAGCTTTAATATCTCCTAAAATGTAAATAAATCACGCAGGAGGGACAATCACACACAATAAAATCTGAATATATCAATTTTGCGGATTTTATTATGACGCATTTTTAAGACCGTTAAAAAGCAATGAGTCGTTAAACCTAGCTCATTTTTCTAGCCTCTGTGTCAAAACAAAGATAATGGTTTCTGTGAAACACAAAACATATAGCTTGTTGCTAGCAGAAAATATATAGCTTGTATTATTCTTTAAACACAGCAAAAATGAATATGTACATTCCTGCCGCATAGCTTAACACAGCACGTGACTGACGGGCAAACTGTTAAACTTAGCTTTAGGCAAGCACTTTTCCAGATTCAGTCAGCCTTGCAACGCATGTTTCAATTGGCTTCCAATTCTGAATAGTGGAAAGGAAATGTCAAAAGCTGGTATGTGTATATTGGAAAATAAATATGTGTGCAGAATTGCCTCCCATGAGTGTTTGCTGGCACTAACGCAGATTGAGGCCGAATCCTAGACAAATTATAGCAACAGTAAACACATTTACACATTCCTGTACAAAACGCAAAAAGAAGGATTTACTGCGGTGCTAGCAATGTACAAACTAGGAATGAGCAAATGCATTCATCGTTTTATCTAGAGTTTTACAACCAAAGTAGTAAATAAATTATATTATAGTACTTTTCTGGATATAGCCTTAAATATTCAGAGCAGGTCAAGAATCAAAAAGTAACATACCTTGTGACTTTGCATGTGTCTGAAACATGCCCATATTCACGTACGTATATTTAATTTTGTTTAGTGTATAGAAGAGGTGTTGTCACTTTTGACCCATGATTAGCATAAAGAATTGCTTAAGTGCCTAAGTTAGGACTGTTCCCATCTTAGACATTGAAACTGTCAAAATGTGTAGTAATTTTGGTCAAGGCCACATAGGACAGCATACCTCACATGTAAAAAAATAAATAACATGTAAGCAAATGTTTCCCTGCCTTTTGGGGAAAGCTTGGTCTTTGAGGCGCCCAGGCTTGGTCCACCTGGGTGCCCATTACAGTGGTGTCTCAGGGATACCATGTGCACTCACTATCTGATGGTACTAGAAAGCGCACTGAATCACATTTTAGACCCTTCATGCTCATTTTCTTTATTTTAATCTACTATAGTTGGTATGGTGGAGGGAAAATATCAAGACAACGTTATGGGCAAAAATCCCCACAGAAACACTCCAAAGTCTTGTGGAAAGCCTTCCCAGACCAATGGAAGCTGTTATAGCTGCAAAGGGGGAAACAACTACATATCAATGTATGTTATAAACGTCCCTGTTGGTGTAATGGTCAGGTGTTCCAATGCTTTTGTCCATATAGTGCAGTTATATCCGGGGACTCTCTTGATTTGACCGGAAAATGCTGCTTTCCTTGGTCTCTAGGTCACGTTCCTGTTTCTCCAGGCAGATGAGCAACATTGTGTCACACCCACTCACAGCCCATTTCCTCCTTCCACCAACCCACTTAAGGCTCCCTGGGGACGGCCCTGCCCATATGCACAGCTAGCCCCGCCTCCACTCATGGCTGGCCTTGCCATGGAGTTCAGTAGCCAGCTCTGGGAAGTTCCCATGTATGCATGCAGTTAAGGGCAGTACTTATTGATAACTCCTGATGAGACCAGCCACGCAGGCCCAGTTGCCAGTGCCCATGGAGGGAAGCTGAGAGTGTCTTTATTCACCGTAGAGCTGTTTCTTCTACCAATGTCCAGCATTGCCTGCTCCATGGAGTAACCTTCCCAGGATGCTCTTTAAATAATACAAATAGAGGGGCGGTTAAATAAAAGATAGTAACTCCCACGAGTCTCTTGCTCTGTGTTACAACTACAAAGCTCTATTGACCTTTCTTACAAGGACAGAGGTTTTCTTGTGTTTTATTACATGAAACGCCACTGAAAGGTATAGTTTTACAGTTAAGGATGGTGCATGGTTAAGATACAGAAACATCAGTTTGTTTAGGATCTATTTAATAGCAAACATGTGAAACTATTAAATGGTTGAATGTTATTAGCACTTTAGTGCCTGGGGCCAGCAACGCACAGCTGATTAAAGGGCCGCTTTTTCCTCTGATACTCGCTGAATGTTACATTTTAATACTCTTAGAAAAATGAAGAAAGTGTTCATGAGAGCAATAAAGGTCCTTTGGAAGATTGCCCCATACTGTGCTATTGATGTTTGCGTGTTTAGGATGTTTTAACACTCCTGCCAACACTATTATTCCTGGAGAAGAGAGTTGCTTCCAACCAACTACCTTTCAAATAAATGTTCATTTATTCATTCTCCCATGAAAACCCTTAATGGGTGACATTTCTCAATGCGTAAGGGGATATGAATGTGATAGAAACCCTTACCTGCTGTTTTTACTGTAATAAACAGGGTTTAGCTAAATAAAGATTTATAAACCGCACCCAGAAAATGCTTTTCAGCCTTCCTTGTAGCTATAGACTGACGCAAAAACTAATGCGGCTGATCGATGGTAGATACTACCGCTGCTGGATGAAGGGAAAAAAGAGGAAATAATAGGAGTACAAGGAAAATAAGAGAAACAAATAAGACAAAAGAAACAAAATTTGTGGGAAGGAAAATTAAAGTAAATGGAGTTAAATGTATGGGAAAAACAAGGAAATAGGGAAAAGGAAAGGCAAGGTCGTTATAGACTAGGAGAAAAGGAAACAGAAACGGTGTCAGGAACCACTTTTTCGCTGCCTGAACCATGGCTTTTTCATACCTGTGGTATATCAGTCTGCTACCACTAGTGGCCACCCTCAGAGCACTCAGAACTCAATTACCAGGATCAGGTGTGCCTTGTTACCTGGGTTGAGCCCTAATCAATACATCCAGCTGGGCCTTGTGACCTGGATTACCCTGCCTTTATGAACCTGCCCTTCAGTCAGGGCCTTTGTATTGAAGTCTGTGGACCTTCCTGCTGTGGCTCTGCACCTGTACTGTTCCTGGTTCCCTGCTTTGTGTCCTTCCAAGTGGGCTCTGTGCTTTTCGTGCCCTTTGTGCTCTTCCAAGTGGGCTCTCTGCCTTTTGTGCCCTTCCAAGCGGGCTCCCTGCCAAAAGACTTATTACCGATATTTATTTATCCTGCCATACATCCGGTTTCTTGCTTACAGACGGTATTACCCTTATTTGCTTATCCTGTCATATACATACAATACATTGCATTACCCGGATTTCTGCTTGTGGTGTCTTTGTTTGTATAATCATGCATCATGGGTTACAGACCGAACCCCAAGTATCCCCTGTACATGGGCTCCTACCCGACCTGATCACCCGAGTCCTGACAAATGGTATTCTACAAGAGTAAGTGATTATGTTAAAGCGACACTTTAGCTATGATATGCACTTAAATCTATATGATGGCTTCATGGTCCCTTTAAATGTTCATGTTCTCCATTTTGAAAGTTCGTTGCTCAAAGTCCAATTTTCCCTTTCCACTCCTCAACCTAAATGCTGTGAAGTATTATTATTATTATTATTATTATCATTATTATTATTATTTTCTTTAATTTCAGATGAAGATACACAATTCCTTGTCTAGTTGTATCCATCCAAGAGTAAAGTTGTGCTTTGCTGCTGTAATTAATGCAGGAAGGAAAAGGTAGATACATGAAGAGAAAGAAGAGGGGAAGCACGGGTAAGCCGTTACACCAAATACAAGATCTTTCTAAACAATGTGGAAAAGGTAAAGTTGGTGGTGGGTAGTTGTGGGAAGGAAAGAAAGCCAAGATAAAAAAATGGCAACTTGCCTTAAACGAATGTGGACTAAACTCTTTATATTGCCCAACATTCCATTCCAAGACCACTCCAGGAATAGACATGGAAAACGTAATCTGGCCAGGTGGGGGCTTTTCTCCTCTAGCAGGATACCTGGAAAGTTCTTAAGTACAGGAGATACCTCCAATACAGACAACAACAAGGAGTGTGATGATGATGGCAGCTCTCCAACAACTAATGGCTGCTACTATTTTAGGCATGTTTTACAATCTATGGTTGAAGAAACACTGAAATTGTGTTATCTGCTAGATACCTTAATTGGTAAAATTAGTAAATTCTACAGTAAGTAAAGAGTAAATTCTACAGTAAGATATTCACAGTATTTCATGTATTGTTAGGGAAGGCCAATGAAGCTGAAGCCTCATGTTTATTATGAAAGGACTTGGTCTACTAGACCGGTGTTTAACATCAGGCAATGTTTATGGGGTATTAGATTTGTTTGAAAAAGGATTTAATTATGACTGGCATGTCTGTGTTTACTGTACATGTATACAGTGTGTGGCAGTAAGGATTTGCTGAAGATTCCTTGAAAGAATAGCATGGACTCACGGCAGCAGGTAGCAGTCTAGGTTCTGATAGAATCTCATTCCTTGCCATTCTCTAAAGCTGAACATTTAAGAAGCTGAATCTGTGAACATTGAACACACTGTGATTGATTTCAGTGTAATGGCACAACAAAACAGAACAAGACTGTACAAAAAAACCACAAGCACCTCATAACAATCTTTGGGCAGAAACATTTTTAGAATACGGCAGGTATTAAAATATTGCAAGATGTTTGCAAGTTGCTCCAGAGTTTGCCATATTAATATTAAGTTTCTTGTACGGGGTATTTTTTAATAAATACCAGTTATACTTAGGGGAAATTTTTTACCCTTGATTTTTGTGCTAGTAAACCAGTGGTTAATGATTAAGATTTCTGATTTGATATGAAAAAAGAAAAGTGGTGTATATTGTAACGATACAAAACGCTATTTCACATTTCGCTTACAAGAGTAAAAAGCACATCTTCCTGCTGTGAGAAGCATTCGTTTGGAGTTTCTAACACCTGAAAGGAATGTATATCACCGACAGTATCCCATGATCACACAGGGTCAGCCAATTCCAATTAAATCCTCCCTTTTATGCTCAGTCAAAAGAGGTCACAATAATAAAATAAAAATGAGGTCATCTGCAACATTTCTGTGTTATATAATTAGTATTTTCTAAAAAATTTTCTGTTTTAACACTAACTAATCACTAACTTCTGCTGTTAATGGAGAAACATTTCCAGTGGTTTACATGCTCCTTCTGGGACACTGCCATGTGAAAAAAGTACTTGTGTCATTTGTATTATACTATTACTACTTTATGTTTGTGTGTTAACCTAGATTGTAAATTCCTGCGGGAACAGGGCCCTGTCAGAGCTTTATAAATAAAGTATAATAATAAAAATCATCACCTGTCCAGTGATCCACCCTGTTAGAATCAACAGTTAATCAGGGGCATAACGAGAAACCACAGGGACCCCCATGCAAAGCTTGCCCCAGGGCCCCCCAACTTCTCCAAGCAGCATGCCCCACAGTGCCATGTTTGAATATGCTAAATGAACCTGTTAAAATGCAACAATATCAAATATTGCAGATTAAAATATTCTGGGACAATCTGTTATCTTAACTGATTATTATTCATTAAACTGATTATATTATTAATCAATGAATGTAGTGATGCTCACAGTTCCTGCCAAATTCAAGATTCAAGTTCTCATTAATTTAATTTACTAATTAATGGGTTGGATTAAAAAATAATAATAATTTTCCAGTCTTTGCCTTATCATAACAGAAAACAAAAGTAGTGGTCTCGCTATCTGATCAGCCACATACATGTTTGTGGTATAAACAAGATATCACCTCACTATTATGCAGAAATTCTTAGGAAAAATTACAGCATAATTATTAAAACACATGTATAAACAACCTGATAACCATCAAAATATTTGCGAAATCTACGGTAAGACTGATTTGTAAATATGGGAGCAAAACCACTTGCAAATTAGGCAAGGTTTCATTTGGCTTTTGGATAAATTTCCATAGAAATGGAAAGTCCATAAACGTCCACAGTTCAAACATCTAAATTCACCAAGTTAGACTGGTGGACCCGAGACTCTGATTAGCACAGCCAGACTACTTACCACAAAGATGGATTTAGAAGATAAGGCAAGCTAATAAATGCATTTTTTCTGTTACTTCTCTCTTTAATGCTTCCAAAACAAAATTTCATGTATTTTTGTCAAGCCTCTGATTATACTTATAACGGTAAACAGGGATAAAACATTGGTACGTTTTAAACATTGTTTCCTTTAAAAAACAAACAAACTTCAATTTCACACTATATAATAGAATAGTGGCCATCAACCAACACAACACTTCTCATAACTATGCAGCTTTAATTTATAATGACATAACATATAGATCAGGAACTTTAACTTAAGTTTTCATGTAGTCAAACTCAAGGCTGTCTTAACATAATGGAAGCTGGGGCACGACCCCCCCAAAAGGCTCTCCCAGCCAAATTGTAGCTGAGTGGTGCGTAAGTGTCCACTAGTGATTCCTCCATGGTTAGTGTGGTTCTTCTCGCCAGAATATGACATCATATACTGATGCTCTCCAGTAGCAGGGGTGCCCAGGACTCGAGGGAGGAGATGTTAAGTGTGGTCTGTGCACCCCCCCCGGGCTATGACAGATCTTAAGTGGGCCCAATGGACATCTGCCCTAAACCCCTGAGGTAAGCTTGGCCCTTTGATGCATTTTACACCTCCATAATAGCATGTTGTTATTATTTGTTGTTTTATATAACACTATCATATTCAGTAGTGCTGTACAATTGGTAGACAGGACATAACAAGTAGTATCTAACATAACAATTTGAAAAGACAGGTGAGGAGGGCCCTGTTCAAAAGAGCTTACAAGTTAGGGAATGAGTTAGGGAATATTATACAAGCGGTAAAAGTGCCGTTGTTAGGGATGGACCAGCCACACTGGAATACGTTTTTGAGGAGAGAGTCTAGGAAAGGTGAGCTAAAGAAAAATGTGAGGAGGGGTGTTAAGGTGTAAGTTTGTAAGTCGTCATATATCAGATGCAGAGAATACTGGTACCATTTCAAAATGGTGGCTTATCATGTCAACTTTGAATACAACCTTAAATGAAAACTTGGATGACATTATTTTACAGCAGAGATTGGCACTAGTAAATAATACCAACAAAAATTTTCTTTCTGGAATATAATTTAACCAGGCAATTGTAAAATGTTTTTCCATATTGCTATCATTATAGACTTTTAACATTCCTTGAATTCTAGTTTAAATCCCTTTTTTGGAACCAACACTTGTTCCCTGAATGCCTCATTAACAATATATTTGCGAGCGAACACAGAATAAACTCTGCAAGCGACTGGTTTATGTTTCTTCTTGAGTCTGGTGTGCAGAGGATACAGCAGAAAAAAAATAACCTTCGGGGAAGTTCTGTATTTAAACCAAAAGTTTAGTCACACCACAGGCAAAGCCAAACACTTATTCCTGTCCGAGCAAATATTTTTGTAATGCTTGAGGTCAATTTTTGTAAGTGGGTGTACAGTACTGGCTTTGGGGGGGGGGCATAGAAAAGCAATGATAATGTGCTCCTTATCATATTGCACGTCATGGTCTATTCACTAAGCTGTGCCTTGTAGGCGAAGTCTGGTGAGATAAATATACGTATTGTCGCAGCACAAAAGATGGAATTTTTATTCTCACTACAAAACACCTTTTACTGATTAATTAACACCCAGCAATGGAAAACAGGTTGCTTTAAAAAGCATATGCACAGTTCTAAAACCTGTAAAATTGTAACAGTCCAAAAAAGAGAGAGACTTCACCTGAAGGTGATACCTTATATTGGGGCAATATAGAAAAAGATGTCCCATGAGCTTTTGGGAGTTCAGAGGTCTTGTCTTCATTCCATTTGAAATGTAGACCTGAGATCCTAAACGTTTAATTTACCCAATTAAAGACAACAAGTTTGGTTAAATACGTCATCTAGATCCTTTAGCGAAAGGTGTTATGTGTGAAAACAAAATGCTGATCTTTCTGTATCCAGTATTAGAAACATAGAATTTGGCAGAAGATAAGAACCTTTCGGCCCATCTAGTCTGCCCGTTTTCCTGATGTAAAGACTCAGAGCTTAATCAGTCCTTGATCTTGTCTTAAATTCATGATGGCGTTACCAGACATCTGTTTTCATGGGAAAGGTTCCTGTATGTCCCCATAAATGCCCCCTTCATTTTTCTTGATCCTCAAGGTAAAGCAACTTCTTAAGAACCACACATGACAATTACACCATAGTCATTGTCTTTGTGATTGTCAGATGTGCCCTTTATAAAAACATCAGCAGCCAACTTATTACTTGATGACTACCATTAAATATTGAATCAGTGATGTTGAATTTTAAAAAATACCATTGAAGCATAGTCTTCAACAGTCCTGTTACGCGGCTGTCCTAAAATGTGTCCTCATATGCCACATTCTCTGCCATATGCCTTGTCGTCATGCTGGATTTTATTTAAAAATCTGCTCATTTTAGCCAGAATGCTTCTTTTGGACAATTAAAATGTGTACAACCTACGTCATCTGTCTTAGCCGACATTTCAAATCACATAATATGCATTTGGTTCATTTTAATCAGATGCGGTCTGTTATAAAACTAGAAATACAGTTAAGAAACATATTTGAGTTGTTGTGCAAAGAACAACATTTTTTAATGCCATAATCCAGGTTATAATGTAATCCAAAAAGAAGTCACCATCATGAAAAAATTATTTATTACTGGTTCTATCTGCAGTTAGAGTTTACCTTCTTTACCCAGGCGACTCAATTAATAGGTTTGGTTCTGGATTAACCATGTGGCACACTCGGCATGTGCTTTAATTGAACTGCCCTAAATTGTAATTTTAATGTGTCAAATAACCACTAAAGGAACATATAAGTAAATAATGCTGTGGTAGGCCAATGTTGTAAAATTCTCCAACAATTAGAGGACAATGACTAGCCAGTGACTGGTCTACCATGCATCGAAGCCTTTTACTTCATGGATCCAGTTGTTTTCAATGGATTAAAAATGCCATTGTCCTAGTCTTGCTCAATTTTAATATATAACAGGCTTGGGTCAAAGAGGCACTTTACACAGTTTCACTACATATAAAGGAGTGGTGCCTCCTGATGAAGTCCATTAGTGGTAGGAGAGCGCTGCATGGACAGTGCCTGGCATGGATGTGCAGCATGTCATGTTTGGGATAGGTCTAAAATGTATTTTGTAGCCGTTCTATAATTCACGTAATTGAAGTGAGAAGTGTGACTGTCACAGCTTTTAGCAAAACTATTCATTTTTTAAAACCATTTGGGATTTTTAGCAATTAATGTTGTTGTTTTGGAGATGTTTTTCATTTATGGTTGACAGCGGTCTGTGGCACTTCTCCTCTCTCCATTCTTTCAAAGGCTTCCTGACCTTACCAATATCAGCAATAGGAGAGAGATCCCCACAGGATACACAATTAGGAGATTTTTAACATATAAACCATTTAGTGTTTAGAACTATAAAATGGGTGAAGCAACGGATCAGCTTTAAGATGCAGGCTGATACAGGTACAGATTTTTAATGAGAATACATTGGTTTCTCCCATTTGTTGTATAGTTCTGTAGTTAGGAGGGTACCTAGTAATTTGCACTTTGTAGGTATGTGTTCATTAAAGAGGTTTGCTGAAGCTTGTATATGTATTACTTATCATAATGTTTTATTAAAAATATAGATTTGGCACAGTGGTTGGAATCCCCCTTGTTATTAAAAAGCCATTATACTTTTCCAGTGGCATCTCAACCTATATATACCATATAATATGCTGAGTTTCCCCACACTTATAAAAACTAGAAAGAAAATTCAAATTCATAAAAGCTCCTGTTTTTATTTTGCAGATACCTAGGTTTTTTTTCTTAAAAATGGTGCCTGGTGATGAAATGTAACTTGCAATCCTTTACAATATTTTCTCTCAAACATAATGAACGGAGAACGGGTGTTAGGAAACAATGTAATAAATTAGAATATAATTTACAAAAAAAAAAGTAAAAACATTTTAGTAACAGTGTACCAAATTAATACTGAATACAAAATAATAAGCGACTAGTCACAATAATACAAGGGTAATTTCATTCTGTAATGTTAGTGATATCTATATGACATTCACTCGATTAATAATAATTCGTTAAGAAACCGACTGTTTGAAGATCTTATGCACCAATAGTAATAATAATAATAACAAATAAGAAATAAAACAATGGCCTTAATAAGTGTTACAGATCTTTCAGCACCATACATTTCTGACATTTCACACGAAATGTTTTCTGGCCCATTAAACCATCAAAATTAGCCACATCATCTAAATTGCAAATATAAAACAAAATAGCCGTATTGCCGTATCACGCTGGCCTCTCCGTAGCAGCAGCAAAGTATTTTTATCACAAACAAATGTTCAGCCATGTTATAAAAAAAAAGAGGCAATTCCTTATCTCCTTTGTTTTTTTCCGCATATCTCGGTTTCAGATGGTTTACTTAAGAAATCCAAAGGTTTTCTGTGCTTTGTTACCAGTTAACAATTCCATTTTATGTTGCTCTAAGGAGTTCCTTAAATTCCAACCTCTGCGTTGTTTTATTTATAACTGAAACATCTGACTCCCTATTTTCTTAACGCCAAGGAGGAAGCAGAAATATGTTTGTGAAAACAGACCTTACAATGTTACTATTCAGTTCTTTTGAGGTAAAATGATTGTTTTCACTTGAAACAGGTTAACCGGGAGAAAAAAAGGAACAGAAAGAAGGCAGGCAATGCAAGCATTTTAACTTTGTGACGTATTCTAAGAAGTAAAATGAATTAGTAGTAGTGGCTGCTGTGGAGATTGGGTGCATCTACAGTAAGCAATAAAACCCAATTATTATTATTTAGCTGGAACGTTTCCAATTGTTTTCCTATGCAGTGCTGGATTTAGATTCTAGACCTTGTGAAGCACCAACATCAGGAGGGCCTAAGCAAGTGTTCTCAAAAAGTAGAAAACTTAAAAATGCTGTAGAGTCACCATATAGACAGAATAGGTAAAATAAGCAATTAGAACAGACAGTGGCCCATGTGGGGTAGGCCTTTGTGACACCCCTTGGAACGTACAAGTCCACCCACTGAAAAATCCAGCACTGCTCATCTGCCATCTTAATTTTCCTAGAGAATGTTCCTAGAAAAATTAAGAAACAATCTATTTCACACGTTCATGGTTGGCGTGCAGTTTACAACATTGGTCAATAGTGAAACCCAGAACCATTGCTTTCAGCCACTGGCCTCTTTCATAAACCATACCACTTTTTTTGTTAATGTCATAGATTATGCAAAGGAAGGCAGTTCAAACATTAGATGTTACACAATGTTATCCAACAGATAGTGAGCGCTATATCGCCCTGTAAAGCTCCAGAAAAACAGGCTTTCCACATAGAATTGTTAGTCTGGAGCTTAAATGGAGAAGATGACCTTGTATAATGAAGTGTAAAGTGGAGCGTTATCCTCAGAGTACACAAGTGAGACATTCTACACGTGTACAGTACGTGGAAAGGAATCAAGTATCTGATGGAGAATTTTTTACTTTGAAATGAACTATGAAATAAATGTACATATTTGTCATTCACCACTATTGGTATTCCAGCAAATCAACCAAAAGACACTGAATTTTCAACATGGTCAGTGAAGGAATATGATGCTTGTTGCCAATATGGGACCACATATACTGGGTATGCCACATTGCTGTGGAAAATATCAACATTCTGAATTTCCATTATCTAACTTTGAATCTATATCCATGTAAATACCAAAGAAGTTTAACTTGATATGAAAGTATTATTAGCACATGGGCAGATGCTTAAAATTGAAAGCCTGTAAATATTACACATGCTTATCTCCCAGATCCTAATTATCTGACAAAATAGGGGGGAATTGTCTGTACTTAATACCTGCAAAAATGCTAGATGTACTCCTATGATGCGTCATATTGACCCTGGCACATATGTTACAAGCATGATCTATAATTTGCAGGGTATTCACATGATGAAATGAATTATAATGAATTATAAAAGTTCAAAGAGAATAGGAATTAGCCATTTACATATATATATATATACATATACATACAAAAAAACTTCCTCCTGATAGGGTCTTTGAATTGATGCTTAAAATTGTAATGGGAGGTTAGAGGGCCCCGGTACCATATTATAGTGCTTTGCATAATATTCTTATATGGCATATTTGAATGGTTGTGGAACTTGACATTGACAAGAACTGTCCAGTGTCCAGTGTTTTTAGCAATTATTTAATTTTGATTATGCAAAACAGCATGCATCGGATTGTGTACGGTGAATGTGGGGTTTTTCTATTGTCAGAGGTGCAGCAAGTTAGATCCAAGTTGGAAATGCATTCTTTGCAGACGGCACCAGGAGGATGGTTTTGCATTTTTAAATGTGATTTCATTGTACAGAAACTTAAAAAGACGTGCAAGTCCATTGAAAAAATAGGCATCTGAACAGGTGCACTATATACATTTTTTTTCCCAATCACAACAGACCACAAAGGAAATAAAGTGCTTTTGGGCAAAGACAATTTTTTCCCCATCACAACACATTTGAACTTCTATTTACTTTAATTACAGCCCATAGTCCGCCCTTAATACTTTCTGGTTTTGTGGCTAGTAAAGACGAGCGTTTTAATGTCTACCCTGCCCACATTTATATAGGCACCATCGAATTTTAAACAAGCACCTGCCCATTATTAATCATGCGCTGTCCCTTTTTGCCTATGGCCCACTTATTTCACCGAAGCATCAAATTGCTGCATGTTCAGTAATTTTGGGGAATGTATTCACAAACATACTTTATGAGATGCTTGTAGCGCACGGGTTTCCCAGTAGCTGGAATGCTTAGTGATTTTCTATGAGGTCAGCCAAAGTCGGATTTAGAAGGGAAGTTTTCTTGCAAGAAGGCAGCGTAGACTACTTAAAAAAGACTAGGGGCCCCTGGCATGTTAACCAGGCTCCGGGCACGTACGGTAGAAGATTTACTTTCATATTTATGGATACATCCCTACTAGAAACCAGTCAAGCCAATGTTCTAATGTCTCCAATAAATATTTAGATTATCAGTTATTTTTCTAGTGCTGAGAACACTAACATGAATATTTCCAATTCAATTTGCCCAAATTAGGTTAACAGCAAAGGTATATGAATAATTAGATATTTCTAATGTGTATCACCATTTAGTAAAATTTATCTACATTTACAGACTCAATCATGAACAACTTTTAAGAACCGAATGCACCAATTGCCCATGAAAACAAAATCTAATAACGGTTTTACAAAACTTTAACATTCAAGAAGGAAATATGAAACTTCTAAATGCAAATAAAAAATACTATGTGTAATTGTTAAATATCAAATTTGGTAATATTGAGAGAACAAATAAGAAGAATAAAAATGTATGTTTCCCAAAATTTTTAAATACAATACCTAATGAAAAAAGTTAGCACCAATGACAACTTCTTTTTTAATAATTTCACATTAGCAATATGACTAATCGCAGGCATTGTGGTTTAGGACTTTTTGTATCGATATCTGTGAAATGTCAAAGTGACGCTTGACCACCTGCATGGTCATTGTGTATGAACATACAAAGATGTGTATGTGTGTCTATATACCTATATGTGCACACACATATATATTGCATATATGTATATATTTATATATATATATATACATACACACATATATACACACACACACACAGACACACACAAATATATATCTATATATATATATATATACACACATACACACACACATATATACATACATACACACACACACGTATATGTATATGTATGTTTCACAGCAGTGTTAAAGATAATCGCTGAAGAACTCAGAGGAAATAAAGCAGTATGCATTACAAATACAATAACTTTAGTTTTGATTTATATTTGCTTCTTAAATTACATTTCAAAAGCCTATTTTTTTATAATTTAAATTGTGGTGCTGTAAATAGAGATAAAATAGCTATTATAAGTTTTAGCTACGGCTTTTTTTTTCTCTTTTGTTGACCACGTTATAACAGCTACAACTGGAAAAAAAAGTCTTAAATAGATCGTATTCAGTGTCATTTCATGAGTCCATCATAAAAATGGTTGAAGGAGGTAAGCAAGGTGATCGGTGGACTGTGAAGAACACAAGCATAGTCCTCTTTTGACGATGGCCTGTTTTAAAGTTTTCCAATTTGTCTTTCCTCCTTTCTGGTGTCCAGCACTTTGGATAATAAATTCACTTCACAGAAGTTAAATAATAAAGAAATCTTGTCAGCTGAGGCTGACGAGTGGTTATGTTCTACACAGGCTTTTCTTTTCAAGGACATCAGTCACACACTTCGGTATCGTGCTCTTCAATAGACAAATTCCCGATGCAGTAATAATGTTCTCTCTTCCCCTGTTGGTGTGGGTCAATGCCCTTGGCAGGTCTTACAACACATCTGTCTGAAGTAGGCTCGACTGCAGAACTTGAACTTCAACACCAGTGGGCAATAAGCTACTTTGTTCACATCTTTGCACTCTAAAAGCAGGAGAAAAAAATCCAAAAGAGAGAAATTGATTTATAGACACGCAAAAAAAGTAGTGATAAAGTAGATTTGAACCCGAATTCCACATCACAACCTTTGTTTACATTTATATGCAAATGTATTTACTATAACATGGAAATGTTACCATGTTAAATGATTTGCTTATCATGCTACACTTGGGAGCAAGTCTTCAGTTTGATTTTCATGTCATGCTGAAAGGGGCAAGGAAGTTCTGGATACAACAAGATTAATGTGATTTGGTTCTGTTCTCAAGATAAAAAAACATTCATGAGTAGAAATACCATCTATCTCCAACCACTCTATGGAAATTTTGCCCATGGTGCTGATGTTTAGTAAAGTACACTTAAATAATTGGACATTTTATGGCCAAGACCAGCAATTCTGACAAAGAGGTTTTTTGTTTTCCATGACATGTTGTACAGTTTATAATCACAACCCCAAAGGAAGGTGCGCTGCATTGGACACATGAAATATTGGGGGAATCCCTTCTTTCAGGAGAATCTCTCTGGTTTTTGAACCTTCGTAATCTAAAACAAACCTTAAACCCAGCTGTTGAGTTAGAAAATTGTATATTCCCTGGCAGTTGTAGCAGTTCATGAAGTTTCTAAATATGATGAGCTTATAGATAAAGGGGCCTGTTTTAACCTTCCTACTTCAGCAAGTGTACCCATGTGTCTCTTAAAACAGAAGATGGGGTTCCTAGAATAGCAGGGCCATGAGCAATAACTATCAGAAAAGGCAAAGGCACTAGGAAATGTTACTGAGACTGCTGGGACCAAGAAGTTAATGGCTCGACCCATTTTCTTCTGATGAGAAGAAAGACTAACACACAGGTAGCTGGTTACCCTTCAAGTTTGCATAACAGAAGTGGACAAACTGACTGTATGGGGCTCCAGTGTTATTGGCAAGGCTTGCGGAAGCAATTGATCCTTATGAGCCATTAAGTAAAATTACCGGTAACAGATCAATTCCTACCTATTTCTCACAATAAAACAGATGCTACAAAGTGAGAGTGCAGCGTAAGCCAGACATAACCTACAATTAGGAGTGAAGGAGGAAAAGCCTAGCTGTGTGAAAGTTTTATTCTATGTGAGGGATGAGGCTGAGCTCCATGTTTTGAAATGTTAATGCCCACCCTTACAGAAAACTCCACAGAGCTTTAACATACAGATGCTTCTAAGCACAAGCCCAAGATTATTGCTAGAAGAATAAACTTTTTAATCAAGAACAAATGTAACACTTGTGCGGGCAGTTTAAAAAAAGGAATTTGGGGGGTTTTGTGTAGAGAGCAATTCTTGTGGGAGACATGATCTCTATCTTTTACATGAATTTATAGAACACTAGCGGATTCCTTGTGCTGTTACAATGGTGTGAGGAGCTTTGTTGAACATTAACAATTACAAAACAGATAATATGGAATCTGGAGACAAGATGACCACATGTTAAGGCCTTTTGTGAGCTTCCTGCAAATGTTTTCCCTGGAAGAAATCAGTCAAAATCCTGCTATGATGTCCTATGTTGAACTGCTTCTATGCATGACACAGCAGGCTTCTATTTAACTAAGTTTGCTTTGAGGTTTGTCTTCATTAAATTAAAGATGAGGCTTCTTCCCACCATGCTAACATTGCCTGTTCTTGTAAACGTATTTCTTGCGGCTGCTGTAATACTCAAACTATTTGATGATGAATTGCAGTCACCATAAAATAGTTTAGTCTATTCCAGACCCCTCTTGACTCACCATTTTGAAGGGAATAGAAACCAGTGATCTCTGTGGTTTTAGTTATGTTTGAGTCTGTTTTATTAACCATTTACCCTCCCCTGCCTTCCCTTCTAGAAAACAACTGAAGACAATTCAGGAAATTATTTTATTCTACGGGCCCAATTTACAAAGATCAATTCTGGTGCGAATTGCTAAAAGTAGCTCAAAGCATTCTACTTGGTGCCATGGAGGTTGCTCCAGATTTCCCTGGAATTGCTCATTATAAATATGTCCCAAGGTCTTTGGAACAGACAGACTGAGGCTTTCTTATTGTTCTAGGTGCCAGCATACGAGACACATCACACACTTACCCTCTGTGTTTGAAATGGGTGTGCTGTCACATTTACTTTCACACTGCTGCATTGATGCAGGACGAACGTTCTCCGGACATTCACTCGATGCTTGCCCCGTATAGGAAAGACACTGTACTGTTCGCATCTGCTGTCCCAGACCACAGTGTGCAGAGCACTAATGAACAGGTTTGAAAGAAAGAAGCTTTTGTTAAAAAAAGGGAAATAAATCTCCAAATTATCATTGACTTAAATCAGACTGTCAAGCCTTTGAAACTAAAAACAACTGAAGCTTACAAAAACAAAAATTTGAATCTGTGCTTCAAAATTTGGCTCAGATGAAGCTACCAATACAGATCTCTGATACATTTAAAGGGAGCAGTGTAGCCTTCACATTGATGGAATCTGGTCTGCGTTTAAATACCTTGGTATTAAGTAATTGCCTTGTCTTGATACCAAGGTGTGCCACAAAGGTATGTTTTGTGCCAGCATGCAGCCATGCACAGACTACAGATGGTATCACAACGCACTCCATCTACAGTGCATGCTGCGTCTTCACATTGCATTGAATGCGTCTCAAAGGCAGGACACAGAAATTAATTGGCTTTCCATTACCACTGATTATACCAAACAATTTGAGGGTAACGCCGAAATAGAACACAACATCAACATCCAATAAACTGAATTGCAGTCAGATAATACATAAAGAATATATATATATATATGAATCCTTAACAATTTGTACTTTGCACCATATTTGATCATCTATGCTTTAATAAATATATTTACTATATTGTGATTGCATCTTGCAAAAACAAACAAAAAAAAAACATGGAGAAAAATGGACAATGGTAGATTACCTGGCATAGGGCTACATTTTTAATTACATTTTTGGCAATGGACAAAAATCCATTCTGTGTTCATATTGAACATATTGAACAAGCGTGATTGCTGAAGCAAGGAATGAACCTTCCATTATGGAATACATTTACCGCTTTCAAAGACTCAGGCAAAAGGGTCCAGGGGAATGTAGACAGTTTTACAAGGTATTAGTAGCTTTATTGCAACCGGTATATACTTTTTACCTTCCTAGACATCTGTCAGCATTGTTACATTAATGATACAAGTACTATTCACATATACTGTTACCTATTAGTAGACCACATAGGTTTTAATGCACTACACCAAGTAAAGGGTTAAAAGACCAATAATGCTGGCTCCAAAGACCAAGCTAACTTTGAAGGCCAGTGTGATGAGTGGTGCTATAGAACAAAATAGTGTTACATTTTGCATTGACTCCAATATATTTTCCTGCACACAGATCGGTGTATGAGTTCTTTTCATTGGAACTAGAAATGAAAGGTTCTATGTGATTTTCCTTCTTTCCTGCCTAAAGCAGGAAGCATATTGCAAAATCGTTTTAATAGCAGGCAGGGGTTGCACTTTAATGATATAGATGTATTAGAATCATAAATGGGAACTTCCTGGCTTGGGCTACTCGGAGTGGCTTAGTGAGTTGCAAGACTACCCCCACATTTCTTACAAATGTACAGGGGTAGAAGATGAATAGGGCAAGCAGTGTGTGTGTGTGTGTGTGGGGGTGCCTAAAGGGCCCTTCCGCAACCCAGAGACAGACCACAGTTACCAGGAGAACGGACAATTTACCGGGAGTGTTCCCACATATGATTAAAATAAAGTGTTAAAAACAAGTGTAACAAGATGCATCTGATGTTGTCCAACGTCTGCCTTAATAACAGATAATACATGGCGTTATATAAACATTATATAAATAATGTCATAACTTATGTAGCAGAGTATGGCATTCATTTGCCACCTACCTGGCTCCATTCTCCAGTAACCCAGCGGGGAGGTGGACACCGTCCCAAACTGCACCGCATGCGGACTGGAGGTTTGTTTTCTTCGGCACAATTTGCGGGAGGAAATGTTTTGGAGAGGTCACTGCTCTTGCATAGAACAATACGATGTTTAAATCCAGGACCACATTTTGGTGTACACTAAAAATAATTCCAAAAACAAACATTATTCCCCTAAAGATGCAGAAAAAGGTTTTCAAAATATGTATATAAATCCTATTTTTCCCAACAAAACAAAATAAAATTCTATTCAACTCTTAAAATAAAGACAATTGTAATTTGGGCATAACAAGAATTTCACGCACACAATGTACATGCCATGATGTCAATGTATTTCAAAGACACTAAAAGAATGATTAAATTCTAAGAAAAAAATATTTGGAAGGGGTGGACTGGCCTAGGCCAGGGCGGGGCAATTTCCACTTGGCTTTACTTGCCCCTGGGGCAAAAAGGTGCCAGCCCTCTCTGTTATTTAAGCTTTTTTGTTGATTCCATTAACATTTCTCATTACTTTTCCAACTTGTTGATGCAAAATTACGTGAAAAAAATTTGTTTATTTTATAGTTTATTGGCAGAATTAGAAAAATGTTTATATTATAACCATTTATTATAACAATTCAGTTTCTGTATCTGTTTCCTTTGTATTATCTGAAAGTTTTTTTTTTGATATATTTTTTTATATGGAACTTTAATTTTATTATCTTTAACGCAAAGTGTAAATTGCTATACCAGAATACTATTAAAAATCTACTGTTAGTGCTTGGCTGGAAAGATAAACAAAACATAACTAGCCTAAAATCCCATTTAGAGAAGGACTAATACACCGTAGCCATAATCATCCGACCAGGAAAAAACTCTATGGCTGTAAATTCTTAGAGACAATGATCTTCTAGTTAACCTCCGCATGTCATGCATATACATCTTGTTTATTATTTTTGAATATGAATGCTATTAATAACTGCCATTACAAATATGAGCTGTTCTGTTGGGGGATGTCTACATCCGAGTGTTAGCATGCTCCCTCATATACTATAGGTCAGTCTGAGAGAAAGCAGGTAGTTCCCAAATCAGTGTGTGTCCCATTTCCGAAAGGACAGCCATGACCACCTGTGTTTGGACAAAGCGAGAGTGTAAACAAGGCAAGACCTCAAAGAACAAACCAATGCAGAAGGGGCAAAGATAAAATAGAAGAAAACAATAAGGGGTAGGATGGAAAAAAAACAGAGAGACAGACTAAGACAAGAACTGGGGAAGAGAAGAGGAAACCTATATAATAAGGGGCCAGGATGGAAGAAAGGAAAAGAGAGGATGCACAGAGGGAGACAAGCCAAGGTAGAGAAAGACAACAAAGCCAAAATGGCACAAAGCAGGAACCAAGGCTGGCAGAGACAGTCAAGTAGAGGAGAGAGAGAAAAGACAGACATGGGTAGGTCTGAGTAAAAATACCGTATGTAAAAAGACCAAGCACATAGATTGATTAGTGAACGGAAAATGTCAAGAGACAAACAGGTAATGATGGTGAAGAATTAAGAGGTTGAATGAAAAAGGAAGGGCTAATATAAGCCTACGATAGATATAGGTCTTCTATACATCTTAAGTTGCCATCAAAATAGAATTCTAGTTCTTTACTAAAGCATGTTCCGCGACAGCCAAATTCACCTTCCTGGCAGTAACACGCTCATATGTATTTATTTAAAGTAGAAAAGTAAATGGGGTTCTTTTTTATAATCCTGGAATGCCTGGATGTTTTTATTAAACATTGCCAACATGCTGGCATTTGTAATGCCTCTTTCAAGTGGCACCCACTTACCACATTTCTTAGATAACATTGTTTTATTTGAAATTACTTTTGCAGTAAAATCATTTTCCAGTTTTTATAGCACGTATTTTGAAGAAAGAATTTTAAAACAAATTATATTCTTTTTAAGCTTGTGCAGAAAGGAACCAAATTGAGTCAACAGCTTATTGTATTTATGCTTAGTTTTTCTTTGTTATTTTCATTTTTGGGAATATTTTAAGCTTGTTCCAGTTTGTTGCATTTCTAAGAAAGGCAAACCTGCAGTAGCTTCTAAGAAACATGGTGAATTCTGCCCTACTGATTTCATCACCCAAAAACTGCTATATTGTGAAAATTTGCAGAGTAGTCAAGAAAGGACTTGATGATTTAAAACCATATTGTAATGATTACAATTCTGTATAGCATGAGGTCTATCCTCTGTGGTTGATCTTATGAGGAATCTAGACGTCTGGGGAAAATACAGTTACTGTATGGTAAACCTATGTTGTCTGGTTTAATACTTCAGGAAGTGCTGAGTATCTGAGATAGTCTTTTGATCATTTGATCAGTTCCACCACTTCTTGTGCCCACCTATCTCAATATGCCACTATTGGCTCATATATGAAAGATTGACATTTTAACAATTATACTTCACCCTCCATGAAAACAGGTACAAACAAATCAGCATTAGAATATGTAATAACAAATGGCAGCATGTTTCCTGTGTGTCATGGGACTTTGCTAGCCAAAGGCATCGTTGCATTCATTCTCTGGAATTTAAGCATTCATATATTCTGAACACCTTGGGGAAGAATTAAAAGTTATATGTACGATGTTTCATTCTAAACATAAACTCTAAGGGCTGCAGAAATACTCTTCCAATGTGGGATGCAGAAACTTATTGCTATCATATAGGTTACATGAAGTCAATAGTCACCACTGAGGGGGGGTTGGAGGAAAGAATAGCTGGCAACATCTGCTAAGGAAGTAAGAGCAAATTCAGATTGTAGTAATAATGCATCTTAAAACACGTGTCCTTACTTCTGACCAATCCAACGCAACCCATTGAGGTGGACAAGACTGGTTGTTACAGGCTTCCTTTTCAATAGGCCGATGTGTCAGACAGCTAACGTCATCAAGTGTCTCTTCTTCAGAAGGGCCTATCCTCCGAATGCAAAGAACTGTCCGTGTTCGCATGCCCCCGTCACAAGTCTTACTGCATTCTGACCAGTCACCAATGAACCATCTGCCAAAAAATGGAGATCCCTATAAGTCCTACATATATGCATACATTAACATACTTTCTATGTTTGCTTCGGTAATGCATGATAAAATCATTTAAACAAAATGGGTCACAGAGCTGAAGTTTGATTGGTTTTTATAAAAAAAAAGACAAAAAAACTTTAATTATTACGCATTATAATAAAAAGAGTTATCTCTCACTTTCCTTTTACAATTTACAGATATATTATTAAAAATAATGCACTTTTTTTAAATCTACCATTTATTTTTTTACAAAAAAAAATGTAAAACGAAAAAATAACTCCTTGCCCTAATTATTCCTATTAAAGTTTGCTAGACAATAGGAACGCACATGTTACCTGACTTGAGTGAGTAATATCCTGTATGCTCATAACAAGAACATTTTCTTGAGAAACTGTTTTTCCCTAGTATATTTAATGCTGTTTTGAATACTCATAAATATGACATCATTCCAGTATTCCCATTGCAGCACCTTAAAGGAACAGTCTAGTTCATATTTTTTATTTATTTTTTAATCCATATCAACGTCCATGGACTCCATTGCATGTTATTGCAAGCAAATCATTATGTGCAAATTAAGTATGATTCCATCTTACAATTCAAGGTCTTAGAAGAGGAAGCTGGAGAAACCAATAATCTGTTATCTTTTTTTAATCTCATTCACCATACACACATAGAAATGGACTGGCAACATTCATCCAGTCTAGCGTCCTTATAGTAAATCAGCCCAAGATGCACTTGATTGACACCACGGTCACTGTCCTGTCTGACACAACTTCCGATTAAGAGCTTCATAGAAAGCAGAGAAACAGAAGAGACCGGTGTCTACCTGTATTCATCGATACACTAGACACCCCGGGGCTACATGTGGTTTTGGACGTAAAGCACACAGAAAGGTTTCATGCAGTGGGCCATATCTTCAAACCAGAGCAACCCAGGGATTGTCCCCCTGCCAGGTCTTCTCTTAACACTTGGTTTTTGATTCAGGTACCATCCCAAGAATGGCAGTATCAGCCTTCTGTATCATACTGTAACACTGTCACAGAGATGGCCAACTGACCCAAGGCCAACTCTGGTCGTGTATCAGTGTGCAGGCTTTCATTGTCAAAGACTGATATGTTTACCATACTAAATGAAAGAAACGAGTTATTGGCGTGTCTTAAACAGCTTCTTCTATATCAGACTAGAAAAGCATGCAAATGCAGACAGTGACAGAGGCCACCAATCTGACTGCTCGGCAGGCAATGAAACCCAACTACAGTCTTGCTGAGTTTTAAAAACCACCCAGTTGACATCTATTTGCTGATTCCCAGAATACACGCCTTTTGGTTTTAGGAATCTTTTGAGTGTTGTATTTACTGTAAAATGTTTAACTTTCCCTGGCACAAGGGATGGGGGTTTTAAATTAAGGAAACAACCCATGTGTAGTAATAGGACCTGATACAAAATGGGGTCACTGAGGCACAGTCTGCTTCTGAATTGCCCAGGTTAACACTGCATGTTGGAAATATCTCAGCTTTGCAGAAGTTCAAGAAAGAGCAGAGCTCCACTAAGGTTGAAGGAAGACTGCTTCCAATAAACTCATTCCAAATGTTTCCTGAGCCACTTCATCCTTCACATATGCAAAAGGAGAAATACTGTTTAGTTGGATAGATTTATCATGTTCACGGACTGTCAAAATCCTCAGCTGTACAAATGGTAAACAGCCTTCAGCTTCAGACAGAAGCACTCCAGCAGAGACCACAATAAATCCCTACATTAACAGCAGAAACTTTCTCTGAGTCTAAAGTCAATTCCTTCTTACTACAAAACATATATTATCCTCAGACCCCAGGGATATCTGCCTATGCTTTGGGCATTCCCTCCCATCATACACACATACATACCGTAACATTCAGTTCCACTTCACAATCATTCACTTCAGGCATGCATATTCCTGACTAGCATCCAAGAAGCCGCCATTGTACAATACCTGGCACTTTGTTAATAAAAATGAATTTATTGCGTTCCATTAGCTATAAAGTGCCAGCATATTAAACAGTTCTGTACTATTGGGTAGTAAGCGTGTGATACATCATAAAGATAAAAAAAAGAGATATTATCAAGCGCAAGAGAATAACATATTCATTGAGTATTTGAACCCGTTATCCAATGAGCGCTCTAAAGCTGGTTCCAGGACTATTGGTGCATAGTCAAACTATCCTGTCCAACCCCCCACCATCAAAAATGCCACAATTAAAATGTGTGTTATGTGATATACCCGCTCCCTGCTGCTTAGTGACTAAGGCAGACACTCAGTGTACGTTGATAAACATTTCTCCAGGTCCTATGAAAAACCCTACATATCTCCAATGCCAGTCATTTAGAGCCAGGAGCCTGATTGCCAAATCAGATTGTAAAAAATATTAAAGCGACCAGTAAAATTGCTGGCAAATGTATATATACACGTTTTCTTTACATACATACATACATTGTGTGACATCTTACAAAAGAGAAGGGTGATACATGGCCAACCTGGCGACCATATCTTTAGTTTGTTTTTTTTATCTCTATGCCATCTGTACCTGACAGCATAGAGACTAAAATCTCTTGGGTATGGTATTTTTGTGCCTAAATATTTGTTGGGTTAAGAAAGATTATGTGCACTAAACAGCAACATAAATGTTTTCAGTGACAGGCAGAAATTAAGTAAGCTTTTGCCCTTTAATATATCACTAAATATCTTTGTGATTGGGGAGGCACTATTAAAATGTGTCTAAGGACCATTGCTTAAAAGTGGTACCCTGAATTCCACTGCATTATTGTCTTTGTTCACTGCCCAGTGATTGTTTTATCATATCTTATTACATGTATACATAAAACAGCAGGATAATGAAGAATTTGGTCATTGATCACGCCTGCCATGTCTTACAGCAGCCTCCTTCTCATGAAGTGCTGAAGATGTTCTGCTATTATTTCTGCTATATAACATATACAAAACGCATGGAAAAGCTTTAATGCAGTTGTGATCAGACCACAATAGTAGAGCAATGCCTGCAATGCCACGACTAGGCGGCTATGTTTCATTCTTCAAACCCTGCTAAAGATATTGATGTATTGATGAAATGATTTGTCTGTTCCTGGGCATGTTCTCCATACAATAACATGTGAATGCTTGGTTTGCCAGCAC
This sequence comes from Spea multiplicata, assembly GCA_009364415.1. Classification (NCBI taxonomy): domain Eukaryota; kingdom Metazoa; phylum Chordata; class Amphibia; order Anura; family Pelobatidae; genus Spea; species Spea multiplicata. Next base: position 54,645,947 of record VKOC01000001.1, on the reverse strand, counting down.
TACAGGCTGGCTACACTGGAATAGTATTAACATGGGTAGCACTTACTCTGGTGGGCAAAGCTCGGTGTTACAAGCCCTTTGGTTTTCCGGTGGCTTGCTATCCAGATCACAGTAATTATTTTGCACAACAGAATTGTCGTCAAGTCTTTTACACACCACTTCTTGCTTCTGGATACCTGGGAATAAATAATGATTCAATCAGTTATCAAGTGTGATCCTTTACCAGAGATGTATATAACCTCATCCAAAATACACACAGGGCACCCGGGAAGCAAAATCTCTGGCTTCCGATGTAACCAACACCAGCTCTCTAGTTATGTTTTAGTAAATTTTCCTCCAATGTATTAATGTGTAAGGTGGGTCTAACATTTCACTGAGCTGCAACCTTTTAAATTGTTCTAATTCACAAAATATATTTATATATCATGCCACAACATTTGTGGTAATCTCCAGCCTTCCAAGCGTGAACCAAAATGAGAGTGTGAGTGAGAGTGTGAGTGAGAGTGAGTATGAGAGAGTGAGTAAGAGGAAATGAAGAACAGCAAATTTCCATTTCCGAATCTAAAAGGCCCCCTGATTTTCATCCGGACCGAACAGGCAGGAATCAGAATTCACTATCTGAAAACGAATGGGCCAGAAACAAACCAAATTGACCACATAATTTTTTGACCCATTTGCCCATGTCTAATACATTTTTACAAGGCTGGAAATTTCCACTATGCCATTCACTTGTAAAGAACAAGAAAACTGAAAGTCCAATTTCTGAATTTAGAGCAATATGAAGGAATAACTTATTGGTCAAATATTGTATTTGGTTCTCATTATACCCCAGGATTGTTCGAATGAACCCTTTTATAAATATGGCCCTAATTCATTAGCAATCCTTACAAGGTGGAAATCAGGCTCCTGTCCTGAAGAGCTTAGACTCCAAGCCTTTCCTAATGTATTCATAATGTCTCTGACTACTATAGATATTATATGACTCCACTTCTGTTACCTCCCCTTTATCATACTACAAACTGTAAAGCGCTAAGTACATTTCTCAGCTATCCTATGGGGAGAAGGCTCTGTCATAGACTGTAAATTAAGTCTGCGCCATGATGAGGAAGAAAGGTTTGCTTGTGTTTTCTAAGCAGCTCCACTTGTCTGGGAGCCTAATGTGCTCCCATATAATCTCAAATATCTGAAGAAAGGACTCACGTGGTCCCAGAAACGTATGTAACGTTACACGTCTTTCTATGTTGGCCCAATAAAACGTATCAACTTCAACTAAAGATTCTTGCATAATCCGAAAAGTATTGCTACATAAATTGACTCTAAGGGGGAATAATTACAAGGAGCTACACAGAAACATAGAGCTTATAAATTGAATAGATTTACAGTTTACAATAAAATACATAAAGTGCCCTCCTGACTATCTCTAATAAAAAACAAACGTGGAGTGGTTTAAGGGACCATATCTCACATGGATGTGCAGATGTTCCTCAGTCCTTGTTTGCATGACTCTTCAATTTATTTAAATGTAAAATATGGGACATATCTAAAATTGCAAACATGTTAATGCCCAACGCGCTTTAGAGGGCAACCACAAAAATAAATTTTGGTATAAGATTACAGTACTTTATAATAACAAAGCTAAAACACGCTGAATTCTGCATCAATAAAACCATAACCAGCTAACCCAGACATTCCTTCTAACAGCCTCATCAGATCATGGGACGCTCATCACCATGCCAATGTCGCCTTAGTGGAAAAATGGATTTTCATTAAAGTATTTTTTTTCCAAGTTACTAATTGCTAAACAATAAAAGCCTACGAGGGAAAATTCTAAAACTAATTTTTATTATATTGGTGTTCATGCATTTTAAAGTATTGTGCCAAGTGCTAACTTTAGAACAATCGAGAACATTCTTATGTTCATAACATAACTGAGCGCTGTGAAAAAGTACTCGCCCCTTACTGATTTCTTCTATTTTGTCACACTTATATGTTTCAGATCATTAAACTAAATAAATGATGATTTCATGTATAGAAGGGGAAAAAAGTTATCCAACCCTACCTGGCCTTGTGTGAAAAAGTAAATCAACCAATTAACCAAACTGTATTTATAATGTGGTTCAATTTCACTAGACCCAGCCCGGCGTGATTACTGCCAGCCCGGGTTGAATTTAAGCATCAAATAAATAGAACCTGTCTTGCAAAGTGGAGCAGGCTAAATGGTGCAAAAAGCAGCACACGATGCCGCGATCTAAAGAAATTCAAGAACAGATGAGAAACAAAGTCATTGACATCTATCAGTCTGAAAAGGGTTAAAAAGCCATTTCTAAGGCTCCCGGACCCCAGTGAACCACGGTGAGATCCATTATCTACAAATGGAAAAAATACTCTGAACCTACCCAGGAGTGGCCAGCCCAGGGGTGAACCTAGAGTATATGGCACCCAGGGCAGATCCTATATTATGCCCCCCCCCCCACACACTATAAAATGTGAAAGTATCCACACTCACACTCTCTCACCTCTCGCTTTTACGCTCTCTCTCACTGACTCTTACCTGCTCCTTCTCTTGTTTGCTATCCAGGGCCGGCCCTACAATAGGGCAGACTGGGGCAATTGCCCCAGGCGGCACTTTAGAAGGGGCGGCACTTTGCCGCCCCGAGCGTTTTTTTTTTTTTTGAAACGGAAGAGAGAGAGAGGGGCGCCGAGTGGTTTTCGCTTACCGCTCTCGGCGCCCCTCTCTCTCTCCTCTGCGGCGAGTCTCTTCTCTTCGGTCTTGGTGCCGGCTTGTAATGCTGAGCGCCGGAAGTGGCGTCAATTTCCGGCGCTCAGAATTACAAGCCGGCACGGTGGCAGAGCAGGGAGACTCGCGGCAGGACTCTTTAAAGGTAAGTACCGGGGGGCGTCGGCGAACTTTAAAATGCCGCCCCCCGCCGACGTCTTCGGCCGGCCATGTTGCTATCTCACACTCTTACCCACTTTCTCATGCTCTCTCTCTCTCAATGTCTACCAGGAGGGAGAGGAAACTTAGGATCTTGAGACCTCTGTGTGCCTGAAGTAGAATGTCCGTCAACACAAGCAAGTTGACCTCTGAACGGTTAAAAAAAAAAAAAAAAAAAGACTGAAGGTTTTGGTGTGACCTAATCAAAGTCCTGACTTGAATCCAATTGATAGAACAGTTATTTTTAGGGGGATGATTACTTTTTCATAGTAGGTTTTGATTAACTCTTGACCTTCAAGAGCCAGATTGACCGTTAAAATTATCTACCTACGACTTCCCCATATTCCTGTCTCAGTGAGTGATAACCATGTTTTATTACACTGTCACAGAAATGGCTACTTTTTACTACAGAGTCTAATTCCCGTGATATTTGGTTCACATAAACGCACAGCGCTATAAATCATTCCTCACCTTCCTGAATGGTCTGAGAATTGTACCGGCAACCAAGGAAAGTGGAGCAACAGTGGTACAGACAAACATTCACAATATGGGGCAAATCCTTTGTCAGTTGTCTTGTGCTAAGGGGTGGTTTTACTTTATGCCTCTAGAAATACCCACAACTATACAAAACCCCATAGCTAGAAAGAGATACACTATCATAGTGGGCAACATGTACATTTTGGCAGATCATCTATGCACAATATATAAGATGTTGCTATATTATTTAACTTTGGGCTACACAGTGATAAAACAAGTAGTTTATCACTATAGCAACCAATAGAATGTTCCCACTGATTAAACCAGGGCACTGGTTTCTACGGTATTAACATTGTAATATATAACACCCAATGTATGACGCAGCACCTGACATCAAATATTTGTTAGCTATCGTATGGTCAGTAATTCAAGTAAAATGAATGAAGTGCCATGTTCCCCATGTAATATGTATAAATCACATATACATATACGTATATGTATTATCTCCAGGATTAATGCTTACGCAATGAGTATAAGCAGAGCAGATTGTAAATATTCAATGGTGAACATGAGACGACTTGCTTGTATGTGCAATCATATGTAAATTGGATAAACGGGCTGGTTTGGCTTTCATCTGATGAACATACATCACTCCGGGAGTACTATCAGATGGGATGAATATGCTTCATATAATTAATGCCAGCAGATAAGCCACAGCTGGATCCTATAACACACGGAGGCCATAGAAAGTATCAAGGAGTAAAGAGCAGTATCCTCTCACCTCATTTTTTACAGATTTGCACAATTTTTGTGTTTCAATATTGAAACTATTATATTTTCAGTAAAAACAGATTTAGGAATATCACCACTTCCAGCATTTCCAAGGGCCAAAGAAGGACACTTTAGTTTTAGAGAGTGCGGCTAGAGGAATGGGTAAGGAGAAGAACTTTACTATAGTTTTGTATAATACTGTATTATTATTTAGTCTTATATCCACAGCAATGTGACTTTTATGGTTGGAAATTCGTTCCCAGCAAACATTTTGGGATACTACTAAAAAGGGGACATTGGGAGATGGAAGATGGGCTCCCACAGAAGTACATTTGGGATACTTTTAGCATTCATGGAAAAAATACTTTATTGCCGGTATCACATTTGCAATTTTTTTTTGTATTGTTCAATATTAAAACAATTGTACTTTTCAAATAATATAGTGTATCAGACAGCTGCAAATATGCATTGCCATTAAGAATCATCTTAGTGTGGAACTTGAGTGGGAAAGTCACACAAAGTTCTGTGTCTGCTTTAGAGGGGGTGTCTGCGGTTGTATCTGGGAACTGCAGTCATAGTTATTGATGTAGTTGCAAAGGCAATATTGTTAGTCTGGTTCCTACAGAGCATCAGGGTGATCTTATGATCAACCACATATTCTGAGAAACGTGGGGCAAAAGAATGTGGCTCTCAACTCATGGTAACTCAAAAGAAATCAAGAACGTTTGGGTGGTTTGTTCTCATCTGGGGGTTTAATGGATTTGCCATGTCAACATTCATCTGTACTGGAGTGTGCATGCGTCTTAATGTGAGAGAACTTCATGTTTCTGATCACGATTCCTTGACATGAAAGAAAAGAAGGTTCCATGCAATTTGCATAACATGGACATCCAGGTATATTGGTTGGATATTTCAACTTCCCTCTCCAATGTGGCATCACTTTGTATGCAACAGAAAGTCTGATCATTTAATGTGCTAGACTGTAATCTATGCGTATACACACATCCAGACGAGAAAAATTGCACAGTGCTGTGGAATATGATGGCGCTATATGAATCAATTAATACAAATGATGATTTTATGAGCATTTGTTGAAATGTGACATCTGGCAACCAGGCGGCACTATTGCACTGGGGCCAACTATTCCTTGAGGAAAGTCTATTGTACTTTTATTTACTTGTGTACTATTTTTTAGCAGGTATTTACATTTGCTTATTAGATTCACAGGAGGATTTAAGAGATTCCCCCCTCTCCTGGGGTAAAACTTGCTGAAAACCAGATGGCTTGTGTACCATACCAAACACACTAAAAGCAGAGACTTGTTTTTAATCCGTTCCAAGTCTCAGGTAGATAAGAAATACAGCTTCCACTAGTCTTACGCTCCAAGCATTAATAGGCTGACCTTTGCTGACCTTTCCAAGTGAAAACCCTAAGTCAGATGTCTGTTTGCCTTGCAAAAATAAACAAAGTAATGTAAAGAAACAGTAACCATTTCAGGAAAGTGGATGGAGTTCAGCATCCGACGAATTATTGTTCAAAACAATTTCTAAGAGCTTCCCTGCTGCAGCTGTCCGATCGTCATAACATACGGAATGAAAACAAACCCTGCTTGGATTGTATATAGAAATGCACTAATCTGCAATACCCCAAAGAGCCAACTCGTCTTAAGGGAAAGCATTATTCCGTCTCGGTATTTTGCCAAAGGTCATACTTACTAAACAAATAAAGAATTCCAACAAGCTGGAGTGTTTTTAAACATCTCTTGAATAAGGTTAAGGTCTGAGTGCTGGCTAGTGCCAACGCTGCATGGACACATTCCATTATCTTTCTCCATGGACTGAATATTATACCGAAAACCAAAGAGTGCCCAGAAAGCTCATGGACAAAAGCAAAACCTAATGACACCCAGAACACATATACAGTATACCAAACTAAGAGATGGCACAGAAATGAGAGATTTCTCATTACATAACCACATATTATAAGCAAGTCCATTGTATCCACCAACAGTGGTACGTATTGAGTAAAAGTTTGGCAAGATTCTTACCATGACACAGATATGGTTGAGTAATGGATATGCTGGATGTCAAAGGAGTTAAGCAATACAGGGCTATGCTCTACAGCCTTTCAAATCCTTCGAGAAGAAACCATGAAAGTCAGTGGCTGCATCACCGGCCTTATGAACCATTTACAGGTTCTCATTGCCAACCTTCTAGAGTTGCCTCTGTCTTTAATTGTACAGTCCTGCCATTTACGGCAATTTTATAATGAAGGTCTTGGAACAGGTACCTTCACGCTCACTGTCTATCAAGTATCAAGTACACATCTCTGTTCAACCTAACTTGTGTTTTGATACACAAGCGTACCTTTCTCTCTTTCTGAGAATATTTCAGTACACTATGTTTTTAGATACTATTGATTTTACTAAAAGATATCTGGAATCCTACAAAGACATCTATTAACTAAGTGGAGAGTTGTTCGGAGAGTTTGTGGGAAGTTGTGTTTCAGTTTCTTCATCCCATTATACAATGTGACCCCAGTGAACAATCGCTGCAGGAAGAGCTTTGCTGGCCCTCTATAAAATACACTTAGATCAGGGACACTTCTTCAGTTTCCTTACACATTAAACTATGAGTTATATATAGGGCCAGCTCAACCCTTCTTGCTGGAAACTGAATTTATCCAAAATAATTCAATTTATGAAAAAAAGTAAATTTAAACCTTTCACAAAACAGGTTCATAGGCAGATTAAAGTTTCCACAGAGCCTGAAACAGGGTTAAGTTTGCATGAACTCTGTACATGTATGGGATGATATGACCCACCAGAGTGGCCAGATAGCTTCTGTATAATCCATGTATTTAAATCACTGTTTTAAAGCCCTTTAAATGTCCCTTTTGAGCACTTAATTATGTTTTGTTAAGTCGTATAAGAAAAGAGCATGCTGATTGTAAGTGTCAAGGAATACTTTTTCATTTTATGCCTTACCTCCAGCGCATGTTGCTGAGCATTCTGACCATGGAAGGTGAAACCAAGAGAACCCAACTTCATTGTCTCCACTGCCTGTGCGTGTAATGGGGACATTAAATTTATATCGAATGCCCAAGTTCTGTTCCTGAAGAAGAATCTGTTGGATAAATCATAACACGATTCAAAAGATTGGGTCATAAAAACAGGCATCAAAAAAATGCTTTAGATTTCTGCTCCTTTAAGAAAAAGAAAAGACCAACAGACATATAAGTTTCTATAAAAAAAGGTAATCTAGTTAAATATGCACACATTTTACAACTGTATTATTCAATTAGTCCCTACTCTACATTTGCTTCATCCATGAAAATTAAATTACCAAGTTAAGTCATTATTTGGAAAAAAAAATGATTACAACTGTGCCTGCAAAGCCAAAATATCTCAGTCTTTCAGTTCGCTGAAATTTCCAGCAAGACAGAAGTTACGGCTAACATTCACTGACCATATAAGGTCAATTGTACTACGAACTACGAACATTGGCCTAAAATATTTGTAATGTTTGCTAAGGCAACAGGGATGATTACTGATGACGGTCTGTCAGGAGATTTAGAATTGTGATGTAGTAATACCTGTAATGAGCCAATATTAGCCTAGGCTGATGTGATCTATTCTTAAAACAATCACTTGATTCCCTTCCATGACAGTTTCTACCCTCCCCTCAAAGCATCCTAATGAAAACTGAAGATCCTCACAAAGAAACTGAAGTCCTTCTTAAAAATACTGAAAGGAAGCCTTTTATTGTGTTAGCTATTTCTTTCTAGAGAATTATTATTTTGTTTTACTGAAGGGATATCATTCTATTTAGACCTTTCGCTGGCCAAAAATTACTTGGCACCCTGGTACTCTCATGCAGCTCATTGTAGGTTCTTCTTCTTAGGTACTTACCACCTTGCACTAAATAACTACAAAGTCCAAGAATGCAAGTAACATATATTGCCTTTCTATCAAATAGCATCATTTAGATTTTTTTTAAAACAAACAAAACAAAGCCATTTAATCTGGGTTTATGTCACTAAACCAGTGAGTGGATAGTCTGCCAGTGCTCTGCTACTGGCTGCATACCAGTAATTGTGCTGTGCAGGCTACTGTAGCTGGAAGGCGAGCATGCAGCAGGGTCACGATATGCAAGCACGTCTGACAGGTGCGGCAATGTGTGTCCGAGCAGGTCTCCCTAGGGGCCTTGGAGGGTCTTAGTCTGTTACAGCACTAAATGATATGCCATAAATTGGAATAATATCACGTAACTGTCATGTATGGCCTTCCCTACACTTGGAAGAAAAGCATGATTATTTCCTCAACCTTTAGGTTTCCTCTTACAGGAACTCATTGGTTAGTGGATCATTTAGCTTAATTTGCTACATTTCTTTACCATCACTATTAGACTTTCTGTGGTTGGCCCCAACGCTTCCAGAGACTCAGGCTCGTCAGTCGGACGCTTATAGTGAAATGCTGTCCCAACTACATCAAACTTCCTTGGCCAATCTATTGTCCAAGCACCATTGATAAAGTAGTCATCGCCTTCCGATTTCAAAGCTATAGAAGAGAAAAGCAAACAGTGTGTTACATTGTAGAAGAAAAATGCTTATGTAACAATCAGTGCAATAAGGGCAGAAGAACAAACCGAACCAATATAACAATATTATATGAGACAAGGAAAAATCCAAAAATCTTGTAGAAGTGATGGAAAAACCAAGTCATGGTTATGTCACAGTAAACTGACATGCAAATCAAAACCACAGGTCATACTTAAGATATGACCTGTGGTTTATAGAACACATTCTATTAAGAAAGATATCCATCAAGGGGATAAAATATGAATTAGCATGTATAACTGTCTCCCAAGAAATAAACAATGAAGGAATGGCACCACCATATGCATTTTTTCACTTGGGTACCTGAACGAATGTAATAACACAGCACTGAATCTAGCCATTACAAAGCCAATGTTTATGTCTGTCTAAACACAGCCATGTTTTTTAGTGTCCCCCCCATTCTTGTCATGCCAGTAAAACACATTCCCAAAACCTTTTTGAAATCTTACCTATATAGTTCTTAGAGAGAGAAACTTCTTTAATTTCAATGTGAACTGAACCTCGTGGAATTTGAACAACTTCCATGTAGCCTAGAGGGCAAAGGTTAGCCTGTTATTACCGGCATCTGGAGCTAAAGACCGGAAACCGGTCTTCAATAAATTATTCAATATTGACACACTTTAAAGTCTGCAGAATCCAAAGGGGTGAACCACTCAACCACTGTGTTAAATTCAAACTCCAGAGCTTAAAAAAAAGAGCACAGGCTTAATGTCAGAAGAAACTATTTTATAACCAATACTATAGCAGTTGATATTTTACGAGGGATCATAATCACTGGACAGTCATAACGCAGCATTTGTAAAACGGTGAAGCAATCTGGATTATGTGACTAAAATACTACTTACAAAAATGGGATGGTTAAGCAATGTTTAACTTGTGGGTAAGCGCAATCTTTCTCTTCCTGCTTTCATTGTGATCTCATTCATCTATTCTTTCATTCAAGGTCACCTAATTTATTAGACTTCTTAAACTGCTTACAGTTCTAAGTGCTTAGATTTCTACTTTCCCTTGTAGACCCTTTAGACATAATTCTTAAGGGAATGGGTGACCATGGGCTGTGCATAAGCCCCATCTTGCCTCTTCTGATGGGTACTATGTACATAGAGCTATATTGTAATAGTAATGTGTAATGTGTAGCGTATGTGGTCAGAACAAGGCCTTCTGCACGGTCTGCAGAAGGCCCTATTCCGGTCCTTTAGTTTAGGCATCTCATTTAATATTTGTTTTAATTTAACACATATTAAAGCCTTCTGCAGCTGATGGGATGACACTGATACAGTACAGATCTTACAACTATTAAAATGATGTATGGGTGTTACAGCAAAAGATCATCAAAATACTTTCACAACAGTTTTGTACATTTTAATGTGCCTTCAGATTCAATCTTCCAAATGAAGAACAAACGTAATGAAGCGGTATAAACTATGAAAGCAATAAACCTCTGTGTGTGATTATGTGACAAAGATGCTCATGGTTCAGAAGCTGAGTGCGACCAAACAGAAAAAAATTCTCTTTACTCGTTTATCACTCAACTTGATAGATTCCCTGCCTCATAATGATCCCGCAGTTACTAAATATCCCTGCTAACATCATCCTTCAAATTAGTTAATGAGCAGGGGAGTACGGTTCATTCCAGAAAACACTGACCTTAAAGAATCCTCCCTAACAAAAGGCCAACTGTAATGCTTCTAATCTAAGGCTGATGCCCAGGTTTACAAATGTGTTCCTGGCAATGGAAGAGTGGCCATCTGATTGGTGAAGGGTATTTGTCAAATAGAATACTTTGATTCCAAGAAACTACGCCATCAGCTTTTCCTTGTATGGAATTCCACATTTGGTAACATGGGTAATTTTCTGCCAGGTCCCGAGGCGGAATTTCTATCCTGACTATATCTAGTGTATGATCGATCAATGATCTTTCTATGTAAGCCTTGTTTGTTGGGCGTTGGTATGTTCAGACCAAGGCTGACCACAAAATATTGACCTTGTTGACATAGGTGCATATTTTCCAACATTTCCAATGGCCGAAAAGGGACACTTATTTTAGGGGTGTGTGTTGGAAACCTTTATGTAACTTTCTTCCTTTTAAGTCAGGCTCTTAGATTTACGGGATAAAGAAACGTGAAAGGCATACAGGTTGGGTGGCACATTTTAATTCTTAGTAGTGAAGGTATTGTAGTCACAGAAGTGTCAGACTTACACGATGCCAACCTGTCAATGTGCTTACCTCCTCTGGGCAACGAGTCGTTGAAGAATCCCTCAATCGCTTCGCAAGTGCTTCCATCTCCTCCGCACACTCGACACCTATCTTCTTTAGCATCCGAGCCCAAAATGTTATCACAGCCTACATGCTAACCGGGACAAAATAAATGTAACAGTAAATTGAGCATTAATGAATGGAACTTTGTAACATAAGTAACTCTTTATGTACCCCGCATGTGCCTTTTGTTTACATTACCCCCAAAGGTATAAAACTAAAATGCAAAAAGGTGTAAAAATAAACTCACTGTCTACATACACTGCAATAGAATTGAAAGTAAAATCTACATACAAAGTGTGTTTTATCACATTTTTTCAATTTTTTTTAATATATTTAAAGTGTTTAACCAAAATGAATAGTGACACCCAAATAACTCTTCTATTAGAACATGAGCTGCTGGAACATTTACATAAAACCCAATTACATATATTTTTGTGTGTGTATACAATTACTTTTTTCCAAATTGCCCTATGATGATGCTAAATGGGCATTTATGTAAATAGGTTTATGTAATGTTATGAAAAATACTTAGTTTTAATTTGGTAAAGTTTGTTTTGTCAATAAATGTCTTGCAGCATTGACCATCTTCCTTTAATTATACTCAAAAAAGACATAATAACCCAAAAACCATAATAAGCAAAGCATAGAAAGGTTTCAAAAACTTCTCTTTTTTACAGTGTGATTACTAGAAATATATATATACAGGCAAAGCCATCAGAAAACAGAATGCAGAGAGTTTTCCAATAAGGTACATCTGTTTCTAATGCCTAGACTTGGGTTAATGTATTTGGTGGTGGCTAGTTGCAAAATATACACTGCTGGTTAACATATGCTCATGTCCGTGAATTAAATTAAATATGTTGTCAGTAACCTTGCATTCTCCATTAATGCAGATGTCCAGGGAGTCGGCGTTGCATCGAGTTCCATCAATAACAGCGGGGGCTCGTTCAGTGTAAAAATTATAGCCTTCAGCCAAACAGTTTAACGCACACGTTTTAACACCACCTATGATTACAACACAGACATTAATATGTTATAGACTGCCTGTTACATCTCAAGCCACTGAACGAAGCAAATAGAAGTCATGTATCTTTTAACTCTTTCAGGGACAAGAATGGAACAGTGTGCTTTCATATAAAATGAAGTAGGCGCTTGGCGCCCAATTAGTAAATATGACTTTCAATGCCTCTGATTGGCTGTTCCTTGGGTTAACTACTTTTCAAAACATACTTAACAGCCAGCCATTGACAAATCCCGATGGTGGTGGTTAGCTATTTTTCAAACACATCTATTCACCACACTCATCTACAGTTCTTATATTGTCAGGTTGGCCCTCATGTAGGTTTTCGCCCACATCAACAAAAGTACCCATCTTTGGTTTCCACTTCACACACTGTTTCGCTTTGCTTAAGCATTATTACAGGCAGGTCCGGAACAATACCCATGCAGAAAAAAGTTACCCTTCAGGAGAGAACATTTCACTTGTCTATGGGTCTACGATACCCATCAGGAGAGAACATTTTATCTGTTAATGAGTCTATGGGTCTATGTTACTCATCAGGAGAGAACATTTTACCTGTCATGGGTTTACGTTACCCATTTAACCTGTCTATGGGTCGATATGAAAACATTTTCACCCTTGCTGCTGCCAGGGCTAACTTAGATTTCTCTTACGGTATATGCAGAGAGACTCTTTCATTTATTGGGCTAAAAACTGCCTGTTTGGAGTAACCAATGTCATGGCTGTTTTTGTTGATAGCCAAAGAGGGGGAGACCTGAGCCAATTCATAGGACTGATCAAATACTGTTTATTCAATTTTATATAACACTATAAACCATATTGACCCATGCAATTCTAACACCATACTGACAGTCTCTTAAAAACATGCTACATAAACACATGAAATGTCCTCCATATTTATATATAAATGTATAATATTCTTCAAAAACAGCAAATACAAGTGTATGTCCTGTCACTTAATCAAAACTGTATATTTTTATTTTCATTATTTCTAACATTTCTAACATATGTGTGTAAGTAGCTAAAATAGGGTCCCACCAAAAGGTTCCAGAATGTCTGCCCTTCTAATGACTATTAAAGAATGTCTCTGTACCAGTAGCATACCTCCTCGCTATCCAGCAAGACTCTCACCAATCCTAAGGTGTACACCCTTGTTTTTTGCAAAAATTGAATAGTTACATCATTATATATGTGAGGATAATATAGTCTGAAATGTACCACTTTCTTGTAAAAAAAAAACCCAACAACCTTTAAAAATAGTCCCAATTCACAAGTTCCCTGCTCAATTGTGACCTGATCTGTCCCTTCTGAGCCATCTGTTCCAGGCAACAGAGACACTAAATCAATCAGTGAGTTTTTATAAAGACAATATGTCTAACCTAGTCTAGTAGACTAAGAATGTCACTTATGTAAACTTTACAGCCCTCATGTCAAGGCTTAAAACATTTTAACAGTACAGGCACAGCCGGCTGGTAGCCTTCTAGCTCTTACTGTACGACAACTGCCATAGTGTTCAACAAGCAGTTTACACCTCCTCCCAACAATATACAGTAAATTCAATGACAAAACATTTAACAAATATTAGTTGGGAAAAAAAAATATGCAGGGTTGGGTTAGACAGGTGGTGGGCAGGTGATGAATAGCCCCTTGGCAGCTTACCAAAGGATCTAGAAAATATGCCAAGAAAATCTTTATGGGTTATCTGAATTACTTTCAAGTTCTCGGTTACAAGACCGCTTAAGTGTCTTCTTTAGACATGCTATTATTTTAACCACAAGCACTATATTATCTTTACTGGGCGTTCCATGTATAACACTAAGGGCATCTGGAATAAGATACAGGGGGGGGTGACTCTGCCCATTGCAGGTTGATGGCAACTAGGTCTGTGTAGTGTGCAAGTGGCATATATATAGGTAGCAGGACTGAGGAGAAAGCACTGGAACTATGAAAACAATCACCCTCATAGCAAATGTGTCAGAAAAGCAAAGGAGCAGCATTTCTAAATTTCCCCAAAAGTTGGGCATAAACAATGGATCGGTTTCCTTGAATGGCTGTCCTGTGGGGATTAATCTTGTTGAGTTCTAGTATAACTCGTTTGTATTAGGAGGCCATTTTAATTTCATTTTACATCCGTGTTGACCTTTGCTAGCCTGCGCCGTGGTTTTCTTGCCCTGCTATGCTGACGCAATCATATTTCTAACAATTGTAGAGCACTTCCTCCATCTTTAAAAATTTTAATTATAAAGAAAATATTGCAGTATTCACATCTCGACATTTTCTGACACAACTTGTCTACATGCATCGTCTCGATTAACTATATTCTCCTGTTCACATATACGGCAGCGTACCTCCAGTGTAGGGTTTCCAGTTGTAATATTTGCCGCGGAAAGGCATATTATCAAAGTCGGCACACTGCTTTTCTCTGAAGTCTCGGGACCCGGAGGGGCAAGGCTAAAACAAAACAAAACAAGGTTGGATTCTTCTAGCAGTATATTCATTCATCTTGTAAATGACATGTTTTGGGTACAAAAAAACACACAATTCTGTGCAAGAATTAATCAAAGAACCATACTTAGCAACTCAAACTGAAGCCTAAATTCACCGCTGGTGTCTTGCCAACTTATGTTCTCTTTTGCCATATTTAAAGCATACTCGAGAGCACAATACATATAACATTTTTATTAATACTATCTCAGAAAGAGCGAGATATGAAACTCAAAAACCTTATCAAGCACTTTTTTTCAGGCTGGGAATATCAGAACTCAGAGTTTTTAAACTGGTATCCAGACTAAATTCTATTCTTTGTAATATTATATATATTATATAATAGAACTTTCATAAACAGTGCTAAGTGTTACACCAGTGCTTAACAGGTTTAATCTCCAATGCATGTCATGGATCACTTTGCTATTAATCCATCAGGTATCTCCTTATAAACACACATAAAAAATAGATGAATAATCCAGAATATAAACAGAGCTATGAAAGCGCAGTTATAGTCCTGCAGCACCAGCTGTTTTGAACGCTGAACTGAAAAATGCCATTAGCCTCCTGCTAAGGGAATCATTGGATGGCTGTGCAATATAATGAAGCCCATCTGACGAGAGCTAATATACCCATTTATATTCTTTTAACTACCAGCATAAATAATTTTATGAGGAGTGCAAAAGAAAAGAGAATGTTTCATGTCCCACGTTCCCTGCAGAGTCATATGCTCTTTTACCCTCTCCTGGAGGGATATGCCTTCATGGTAATAAAAGGCTTGATTACTTAATTCTTACATAGAATTTCGGGGGGGGGGGGGATGCAATTCGTGTTGCTCACCATTGACATAGACCCTCAATATGTACACGGAGCAGGACCTTCTTTAGCAGGCTTTGTGCTAAAGAAGGTTTTTGGTCAGAGATAGTCAATAGGTAGTTTTCTTGGTACCTAGAAACTATACCTTCTAAGCAGACATAGGGCCATACTCACTAAGGTCTGAGTTGATCAGAGAATACCCCTGAGGTGAAAATATTAAACAAAGGGTATTCACTAAAATGTATGAAGG
Source organism: Spea multiplicata (assembly GCA_009364415.1). NCBI lineage: Eukaryota > Metazoa > Chordata > Amphibia > Anura > Pelobatidae > Spea > Spea multiplicata. The sequence goes on along the minus strand of VKOC01000001.1, from coordinate 54,630,316 downwards.
ACCAACTTGGACCTTCTCTAGTTCCCAATGAAACCTGTTAAATGTTTCAGCAAGTTCTGCAACTACAAGGAAACGCAGGAACATTCAGACATTGACAAATTTTGTATTCGCCAATACCTCTCCCCCGTAGCTTCAACTAAACTCAAGGAATCCTGAAAACACACCACAGTCACATTTCTGTTCTTTTGGAATTCTAGCTAGGAATAATGTTTCATAACAGCCAGAGAGCTACATATTAGCTATGTCACCTAAACAAGCATCATGGAATTTGTAGGGCCATGACCACTGATTTTTATAAACCTCTTGACTATCTGTTGCTATTACTTATCTGCATTTAAGAATGCTTTAAACCTCATTTCTATGTCCCTGTTTGATAGTTTCCTCTAGTTCCAAGAGACGGCACATGCTCCTAGTTATTAATATGACGCTTGTTGATACTGTTATCTGCATAGTTAGAGGGTTATGCAGTTTTCATGGAAATGATGGCTGTCCTGGAATAAGGTTCCCCCAACGTTCTGCTAAACATCTAGGGAACCATAGTTCAGTAGCTGGCAAGCCAAAGACTGGCCCCCACTGGTTCTGCTACATGGTCCCATATCCTAACAATTGATAAGGTTAGAGTGTAGAAATGTGATTCATAAAGATGGAGCCCCCCTCAAGTGTTCTACTTCCCATCGGAGGCTTAAGCTCCAGTATAACCAGCAAGTATACATCTCGATATATAATGGAAACATTTACAACAAGCTCAAAAGGTGCCACAATGAGGTACATAATATCTGGGAAAGTCACATTTTTAGATGTGTAGCACTAGAAATGTGTTGCTGTAGGCTGAAGGGTTAAGCCCTGGGTTTTTTTTTTTCAGTATAGTCAAATGTCTTATAGGAGGACATGCATGAAAAATCAAACCAGGTTATGCAATCTGTTCTTGTTATCAAACATCCTGCGATAACTTAGATAGCTATGATTTAGTTATTTGAGTTTCAAAGAAACAAGTGCACATGTGTGTTAAATCAGCTTGGCACACTATACACAACAACTCACTTGTTCGTGTAATTAATGGTATTATTATTTTAAACAAGGTTTTAAGTCACCAGGGTGTTGGTAGTGATTAACATCTACTGTATACATGTTTAAAACATTAAAGTTAGTACTTTGAAAATAAAGCAGTAACATTGCGTGTTTGATTGTAACACGAAGAACGTCACAGCTGAAGTATGCGTTCCGAATGCCATTTTTTTCTATTCTCTGACGGAGATATCGAGTTACAGCAATTACAGTCAGACAGACAATCGCTGAATCAGCAAACCGTGTTTTTCTTTTATTTAATGGATTCTCTTTACTTCTCTTGCTCTGCACAGTTTTACAAAGCTTTATTTAAATCAGCAATCAAAACATTTGTTTAGACTGAGCAGGCATTGGTCAAGAGAGCAACATATTGATTCCATTGGCTTGATTTTAACCAGGCTGTAATATCTTAAAAATTATCAAAACCATCATACAAATTGTACACAGCTGTGGACCCATAGGTTTTCAAGAGTTCACGTACCATTTTTTTCCCTACCCTACGTAATTATTGTATATCCAATGAGATCTAAGTTACCCCGTTCACTAAACTGCCACCGTGGAGCTGTCTCTGCAACGTGTCAATGGAGCTTGAACCGTGATTCACACCTCTTGTAGACAGACCCCTTGGAAACACTTTTTTCCTATAAAATAAATACCCCCACATATAAACAAGCCACAAATAACAGGTATGGGTTTATTCACTTAACAGTGAGCTGGAGCAAGATGAAAACACTTATCAAATCTACTGTTTAGCGAATAAACCCCTCGTATTATTTTTGCTGCATGTTGGTTTAATTTTGTTTTAATAAGTATCATCTCAGTCTTTTTACTTTCTTTTTTTTTAACTTAATTATTATTTGATGACATACTTCAACAGCAGTAGATGTTCCACCTAATTAATCCCCTTATGAAATATGGTGGGGGTGTTATATTAGTGCAGAAGCCGAGTTACACTGTAACATTGTGTCTAGCTTTGCAGTTTCATTACATGGGTAACTCGTATGCCTCACAGCTTTTAATAACTTCTCTAGATGTATCTGAACGGAACAAGACTGATAAAACACACAGTCAAAACAAAGCAACTGCCATGTGTGATGAGTGATCATTTTAAGGCTTCCATGTATATGAGTGTCAAACCGATCTTAATCAGGGACAAGTCTATCAAGACTAGGGTGAACCTTAATTAATCCAGCATCTCCTTTAACCGGGGCTACTTTAAAAAAATGCTATGCTGCTTACAGCAGCCACATCGCCACAGTTAAAAGAGTCATCTGGCCACCCTTAGGTATATAAATATTTCTATAACATCCCTGCTCTTTCATCATTTCTTCAGAACTTTTAGTTTCATCCAATCATGTAATCCTGAAAACCATCCACCATTTCCCTAGCGCTTCTTCAGACTTGCTATAGGTGTCTGCTGTACTGAAGGTGAAGTGTCATACGGTTATCTATAAAGCGGCACTTCCCACTTTCAGCTAATAATACCTCTTACTGACCAACCTAGCATCCTCCTTTTGTTTGTCATCACTAGTGTCCTAGTGTTCAGGCACTGTGTCACTATTCTGCAGAGCTGCCCTATTGTCCTGCTTTTGTGGGCAATGATGATCACAGGCTGGTTAGGTAGATCCACTAAACTTCCCTGAGCACCAAGGGATCAAGGAGGTCCCTGAGCACCAAGGAGGTCTGTGCTGTTGCTGGGCTCCATAAGGTGGCTATTCAGGTTAGGAGGGTGGGTGGCCATGCCTCAGACCTGCACACTATTGCTCTTAACTCCACTCCACCCCTAAACACAAGTGTCCCGAATTGTTGGAGGTATGCTCATCAGAAATTACTAGTCTTCCCGTTCCCCAATTGTCTCAGGCAGTAGAGTAAAAAAAAATCTTGCTTTTTTCATAGACAAACAAGAGCACTCCTGAAGACTGGGTTCATCCACAATATGAACACTACAACCTTAAAGTTGACTTTTAGGTAAGCAGTTTCCACTGTAGCCTCACATTTAGAAATTGTTATATATTATATTATAATACACTATATTTTAGAATTTCAGCTTTGCTCAGCTTCTCGTGAAAATGTTGCTGCTTACTAAAAGAAATCAGGGGAATCACAATCAAAAAATGTTTTCAGATTTGATAGCATTTACAGATGCTTTGCTCTATACAAACATGTGACTTAAAAGAGGGGGATGTAATTTCCATTCTGCCTAACAAAGGGTTAAGAACCCAAGATCTTGCTATATAAGTTGTAATTGCCCATTCCATCTCCTGCTTTATTACTCTAGCCCTGTGTATTGGAATAACATGCCATAATAATGATGGAATAAAACCGTACCATTCTCACTGATGGGGTAGATTTAATATCCCATTTAATATCGCTATAAAGATGATTTACCAAGGCAAACAAACTTTTTTCTTAAAGAATGCCAACAGGATTACAAGGCCATTGTTTGCTTTCTGGTCTCCAAACTGTAATGATAAGTTACTATGTTCCTATCGCTATTGTAATATATGACAAATACAATATCCATTCAAATGTTTTCATAATTACAGCGTATTCTCCTTCAGTTTCCTACCACAGCACGTCAAGGCTGTAGGATTTGGAAGGTGAAGCTATTGCAAATTTTGAAAATATGCAAAATACACCAAAGTGCCAAGTCAAGCCTGAATATTTGTGAATTACACCACACGACTTGTAAAAACATTGTGTTCTCTAGGCAGCACGGTGCTGCTTTTGGTATGCATGACTTTTTTCTTTTTGCTAAACTACTGTAGAGAAAAATGACCACAAAAAAAAACCACATTGACCCTTTTGTAATTTCCATTAAATTGCAAAAGTAATTTTAAATCACAAACAGGTAACTTCACGTTTCCATAACTTCCATTATATGTTTGTCTTTTATTAATGAAATGTTAAATACTCAATAGGAAAAATAGGAAATGTGATCACATATTGGGTAGCTCATAAAGATATATAGTCTATAAAGTATCGAATGTAAGCATACCTATAAATTAATAAAATCTCTGTAAATTTAACCTTGTTTTTTAATTGTTCTTTAACCTCGGGTACCAAAAAGGGGTACCATGCCAATCACTGTTTTTTTGGGATAAGGAGTAGGCACCTCCAAGCTTTGTGACAGACTTTTCATGAAATGCACCACAGGTAAGCATGACTTTTACCAGTCTTACCATGGAAGTATCCATATACCGACACTTTGAATATCATTGTTTCACTTATTATTTATTGTTTTATATAGCGCTATCAGATTCCACAGTGCTGTACAAAGAGTAGACAGGACATAACAATATATATATATAACATAAGAAGATGGCACACGGAAACAGGTGAGGAGGGCCCTGCTTATAAGAGCTAACAATCTAGTAGGAGTTAGGGTGTATTATACAGGAGGTAAAAGTGCCGTTGTTATCGGTGGACCAGCCATGTTAGCATAAGTATTGCAGGAGAAGGACTAGGAAAGAGGAGCGAAAGAAGTATGGGAGGAAGGTTGTTAAGGCGTAAGTTTGTAGGCATCCTTAATAAAAATGGGAAAAGATGGATAGGCCTCATGTACAATAAGGCCTGACACATGCAGAGAGGCAGAAGCTAAACCATGTCTCCCTTCAAAATATCTGTACAACCCTGCTTTAAAAAATGGCATCTACATTTGGTAAGGGTATCAATAAACATGGCAGCCATAAACAAAACAAACCCCAAAAAATGTCATTGATCTCCGGCTAGCACATTAACTTGCATTTCTTACAAAGTGCTTATTAAAAATGAAACATATGTCAGGTGCTAAATCTGGTCCTTCAACCGAGTCCTAGTAGTGGTGAATTCTAGCCATCACTGGTTGTGGGTAACGTTAAGATTCGGCAGGTTTGGCCAAGTTGCTGGAGATGGCTAGGTTACTAAACTAAAAAGAGTTCTTTGGAGAAACTCAGTAGGGGAGCACTTGGCTTGTTGAGAATGATGTCCAAAAACAGCTGCACCATGTCTAAGCTTGACCTGTATAGAAAGAGACACATCAAATAGGGGAGGAGGACACTCTTCGCCATATGGTTCATGTCAGCAAAACTTTTTCAACTATCTTCTGTAGGTCCGTACGATAGTAAAAAAAAAAAAAAACATCAAACTAGGCCAGTGCTTCAAAGTGGTTAGAGGTGTATGAAGTGCTAAAATACTTACATGGGAGACTACAGATACTAGGACTGGGTGTTAAATGAAAAGTTACGAAAGCAGCGGTTAATATCGTTTTTCATTTACTTCCAAGACTGCATTACAGGCTTTCTAAATTAATGAGGATTGCTTCACAAGAATGCATTGTGTTGCACTATTGAACAAGGGAGTGTGGTCTGTAGGAGTGGTACCGAGACAGTTTTCAAAGAAAATGAAGATATTTCAAAGAAAAAAAACAGGCAAAAAGAAGGTTTATCCTTGCAAGATAAATGAAGTCTGGTAGATATGTTTTTTTTTTCATCTACTTTGTTTATGAAAAGCAGAATCAGCAAAGAAAAATACCCTTTAAATTATTAGGGCTGTGATGAATGCTGACAGTGCACAAAAACTCTTCCAAGAAAACAACATGTTAAAGCAACACATTTTTCAAGCACAGGCTGTCAAATTCTCAGCTGGTTAAGGCTAACATTAATCAAGCAGAGTCCTCTGAAACCCCATCTGGTTCTTCGGCCTGTCACAAGCCCTGAGCGCCTCGGCATCAACTACCTCACTCCGCGATACAAGCAGCAACCTTTATGGCCATCTGACTTTGGTTCCACAGATTTAAACCATGTTCCCTAATGAGTACTGAGCAGTAAGACCAACTTGAGTGTGAAGGCACAGCTTGCAGCAAATTCAGTGATGATTCCATGAAGGATCACAGAACATTCTAACTAGAGAACATGGCTTGCATAGACTGTACGTGGTTGAAGTGGTAACCAATCATCGTTTAACAAACTGAATAATCTTCAGAGATATCATTTAAAGCCTAAACATCGGCTTTGGTTACTGGAATGTTCACAGACTTCATAAAGATAAGGCATTTTACACACTGCACATTTCCGCCTGTCCATCTATGACTTTTTTTAGGGAGTGGGAGCCCTCCAGTAGTCTCTATCCCATAGGAAGTAAATTCAACCATGGTTAAAGGAGTCTGTGGAGGAGACACCAATAGCATTAAAGATAACCAAGCTGGTGTGGATTGAAACCCAATGCCTGGCTTGCTAAGAATGGAGGGGCCAACTCAAATTCTTCCTTAAAATTAGAATTGGTGTTTCGGTCCTTGAGCACAACGATATGGTTGTGAGGACTATCTTTATTCAGTGGGTGACTGACGGCTGAGCCTCGTATCAGATATGCCGCGTCTCTGGCCAGATCATCCACCTCTCATATTGCACATCCACAAATGTTAAGGTTTGAGAGAGTTACTGCACCCAAACTGTCCTGCACTAACAGAAATACACAATAATGTGATACCTTCCAGCTTTTCACCTCCGAGATTAACCACTCTGCCCCTTGTTGACATTGTTTTGTAAAAGGCTAAAACCCCCCCCCCCCCCCGTGAATCCGGAAAATGCTCCATTGTGTTCCCATATGTATTGAGGCTAAAAACAAACCAAGAAATTAAAGACCAGACCTCAAGGACAAAATCAGCTTTGAAAAATCTCAGGAGGAGACTAAGTTTAGGTTGGTGCATCCAAGAAAGCCACTATGCTAACCAGACCGAAACGAGAGTTATGCAAATTATAACAGAATAATAAGCATTTTTAAAGGCTCACTGAAGTATTGGCATTGATTTTGGAATAAAAATCACAAGTTGTCTATTGAAGCTGGTGGCGGGCAGAGTTATTTATTAAAGAGACAGCCTTTGCAAATTTTTGTGATCCATGATACAAACCATGTCTTACTGCCCCTGCCTGAGAATCCTACTTAACGGCTTATGACAGAGTACCAACGATTGTTATAGGATGCTGAGAGGGTGGTAGATAAGGGGAACAGCCTCTCAGTAGAAGTAGTAGAGGCTAATACATTAAGAGAATTTAAGCATGCATGGGAAATGTATAAACCTATCCTGAATCTAAGATGAGAAACCTGATTAAGGTTTAAGTCTTCACGACAGGGAAAAAGGGCAGCGTAGATGGGCTGAATAGTGCTTATCTGCCAAAACTATTTGGGGATCTCCAAACGATGGCATCTGTGTTTCTACCCTGTCACTGAAATAAGAAAATTAAATCTGCCATTCTCCTCTAAACGGAGTGAATTAATCACATGTGCCCAATGACGTATGCAGAGGATGACTCCCTCAAAAAGTCTTTTTATTGTCTGTTGTTCTAAACACATTGAAGTCAATGGGGGTTATTTGGCCAAAACAATTGACTATAAACAATGACAGAGAATGTTTTACGACAGAAGAAGAGCAATGACAAGGTATTAAACAATTAGAGAATGAATTGCTTAATTAAAAACAAAAGTTGGCATGTATCCTTAAAGGAACAGTAATCATATTTTCATACGATGTACTTATTCAAAAACAAGACAGAACATTTTCGACACCACCAGGAGAAACTAGGGTGACACACGTATTACAGCCTAAAAGAGACTTTTCCTTGCAGTGCACATAGAAAATTTAAACCAGCAAGTGATAGAGGTTATGAAGCATAATGTAAGGTCATGCGCTCCATACTATTCTAGCACTCAGAGGGTTAATCACGAAGATATCTGATGAGCAGTACCGGGGCCATCACACGGCCCTGTAATAAGTAGAAAAGGTCGCAGTTCGGGACAAGCAATGTAGCATTTTACAATTTCTACTTACATCCGTGTTGCATGAGCGGTACCTCTTCCGTTCCCCGAGGCAATACTTTCCTCCACCTGAAGGTCTGTAAAAAGGCACTGTCCTTTATTCTTGTAAACCAAGTATTGTAAGGACATGTAAAACAATATCCGTACCAAAATACCCACTAAAATATGCATAAACTTCATTTTCTAACAATATTAGTGTTTTTATATATATTTTATGCTCAAAAACATTTTCACTAAATGGTCTAGAATTCAACTTGTGATATTTTGTGGACATACCTGTTTCTATATGAAGCATTTGTGCATGCATTAAATCTGTACATTTACAAACACATACTCATGCATGCATACATTACTACTGTATCCTTATTGTATCCTCTGCTCCCAAGTTATTGTGAATGGTTTTCACCAATGGCTGGTTATTTGGATACAAGTATCAGGATGTCTGCCCTGGTGTTTTCACTACTTTTAGCTACTTTTTAATAGATGATTAATATAAGCTATATATTTTCATTTATTTTTTTGTCCATAATTCCTTTGCATAAGCTTCCAGTGTTTTATGAGCATATCTGGCTACCGATTCAAGTTCAGTACTTTATTTTAGCCATCTTAAAGGAATAAAGAATAAAAGAAATACATCCTAATTAACGATGCACGTATGCATTAACTATTTGTTAACCGTTTTTAAAACATAGAACTGTCCAACCGTTTTTAAAACATAGAACTGTCCTTAATCAGGGCAGCAAACAGAACATAGGAGCTGCGCCCTGTTACGTAAAGCAGTCTATTCTTTCTAAAATCTGCTTTGGTACACATTGTATTTATCATAATCATAGTCTGCATGGAAAGAACAGTCCAGTGGATGTGTTGTCCAAAAACAAAATATGTTATCAATTACAAACCCTGGATTTTCTTTTAAAAGTACAAATCTATCAGATGTCTTTTGAAAACAGATAAGTGAACCCCTTTCATAAAAACTCATAGTATGCATTATGGTTACATGCGGAATATCATGGGCAGATGAGCTTGCAGCAAACATTAACATTTTGAGACCCACGATAATTACTAAACTGCAACATTCGACCGTATTCAAGTGACTACCTAGTTTAGAATCCATACTGTGGAATTATTGGGAAACAAAGAGAATTAAGGTGTGTGTGTGTTTTGCTATATATATTATATATATATTATATATATATATATATATATATCGGTATATATATAATGTTGCCTTTATTCCAAGGAAACTATGAAATAATGCTAAACGTGGGAATGCTTAATGTGTCTGCGTTACCCTGAAATCTGGATGCTTAACTTGGTTAAGCTCATTTTCTAGACAGATCTGCCAAATGGTACTAGTCACTAACAAGAATTTGGTTTGATTCTGAGGATTTCTGTAAAGCTGCTCTTGGAAAATGCCACATACTGATACTTATATCACAGAATGTAAACTATTGTTAATGTTTCATGTTATGGATAAATCATTATTACTTGTGCCTCAGTTCAGAGAGGATAAGACACTCTGGCATACCATTGTACAGCGCTCCGGAATAAGATGGCGCTACACAGATCAAAAAATATACTAATTTTAGTGGGGGTTATATGTAAGTGCAACTAGCCGAAAGGTTGTGTTCTCACTGACTGAACTACAAAATGTTAATCTTTGTTTCAGCTTTACGTTTTATACATAATGCTGAGAGTTTCATATTTTTACATATCGGCTAGTAAGTGATCTGAAATTATTAAAGCGCTGCGGTTACTTAAACCTTGTAGTATCAAGTACACAGTTCTATAAAACTAGGAAAAAAAAAAAAAATAATAATAATAAAGAGAAACAATTCTAAAGAGCATCCAAATGGTTCTGTTTGTTGGCGCTGGCTTACTTTAGTTACTTACGCTGGACTGTCACAATGTCTAACAGAAGACGAGACTCCCCCGCCGCAGGTCCTTGTGCATTCACCCCAAACTGACCACGGCCCCCAGTCCCCATCTATGCTCTTCGGCCACGTGCCAAAGGGTACACATTCCCCCTGATAGCACCACTAAAAAAAAGAAGCAGACAGAACATGGGATTAGCTGAACATCAGAGAAAACGATGAGCATTATGTGAGGAGCAGATACATAATTCCCGAAAAAGCTTGGCCCTCGTTTTTGTTTCATAATGATGAACCACCATCCATTTCCCCCAAAATTTACAGAAAATCGCATTTTTTTTTACCATTAATCAAGGTTTACTTTAGATTGATTTAATTAATATATAAATGAAAGAAAAGCATTTTTAGGACGGCAGAAAGACAGATACCGATAAGGGGTTGAATCTCATTTAATGTATATCGTAAAACATTCATCTATATAGATTGCAAGTCGATATAATGTATAATGTATAATGTATGTTGAATTCACAAAAGACTGCACGGCCTGCGTGCATTGTGGGAGATTACAACTTTACGATGATGACATAAAGGTGAACAATAATAATTAAAATGTTTTTACCTATAAAATAACTAGAAAAAAGGGCAACGACACAGTGTAGTTTAAAATCACAGCTCTCATACAAATAAAGCATATATAATTCTACTCAGACTACAACTTTATTACTGTGTCTATTAACTAATTATAGAGACGGACAGTATTTGAGTTTTTAATAGGCTCTTGACTTCTATGGAAAAGCTCACTGAAGCAAAGCCATAACATCAATAACTATGTAGGAGTTCTTTTTTTAAAATCTCGCAATTAGGCAACACACAAGCAGAAAGGAGGACAATTAAAATAAAATTAAAAAAAGTAAAATAAATATTTTTAAAAAACTATTAAACTAATAAATTGCTTGTCATCAAGTATATAAATATGCAAAAGAAAACAATTGTTTCCATTCTCATGGTTGTGCCTATAAAAGGTTGTGTTTTTCACGAGAGATTTGCTAGATGTGTTTAGCATTATACTTCTGAGACAAATAATCCTAATTCTTAAAGACTCCTTGGTTCACCGTCTGTTTGTTTAACCCTTGTGCCGATACGCATTTCCACAAGGTGTCTCCTCTTATCTCAGTTTGCCAGAACTTCTGCCGACGCTCCATAATCAGAGCTGTTACAATCCATCATTGGTTTGTTTGTGAAGCCATTCTTTCGAAAAAGATAAACATATTAGATAAAGTCGTGTGTCCATTAAGTGCATCTGAAAATACTCTACAAATCCCCTATTTAAAAGGCTAATGCAAAATTCTGCATATAAGCCAACACATTTGCAGCTAGTTGTAAGCATGGAGTAATCTAACATAATCCCAAACACATGCTGACTTTGCTTAAACATAAAGCAACAGCAGCAAACAGGCAACCGTCCACCCCAGTCAAGAACGTTTTACTTTAAAGGTGATTTTACTCCAAAAAATGTCACTTGCCTAACAAAGCACAAGATCAGAATTGAGGCAATCGTATTAAGAGATGTCCCAAAAGCATCTTCTCAGGGCCGCTCACGCTCAGAGAAACCGCCCCCCGTTTATACTTTAAATACAAATATGTGCTGGGATGCCATGGAGAAGGCAGCCTAATTAACAGGTTCTAGGTAAAATCTAATTACTAGCTTTTCATGGACATAACATGTAAATGATATGTCTAACTTCTACGTAATAAATATGACAGCATACAGTATACATCATATGTTTGCAATATATTTCATGGCACATACAGGGGGCGTTTGCAGTTTACACAGAGAAGCCCGTGCCATTGCCGCAGACAGGGCCGGCCGTAGGGGTGTGCGACCTGCACGGCCGCACAGGGCGCCATGGCAACAGGGGCACCTGTCCGGGACTTAAATTAAAACATCGGGGTTTTTTGTTTGTTTTTTTTAACTTTATTTAAATCCTCCATGTTAAATAAAGTTTTTTTAAATTTTATTTAACATGGAGGATGTTAAATACAGTTAAAACAACAAAAAAAACCCTGATGCTTTAATTTAAATCCTGGACAGGGGCGCCAAGCGGTTGCTTGTGAAGTTTTCAGCAACCGCTCGGCGCCCCTCACTCTCCGTGACTCCATCGCGGTCCGGTGCCGGCGTTTCATGCTGAGCACCGAAATATGATGTCATATTCCAGCGCTCAGCTGTGAAGCGTGAACCGCGGCAGAGCGAGAAGATGGACGCCTCCCGCTCCCACTGCAGGACTCCACTAGGTAAGTAAGGATAATGAGAAGTAGGGAGAGGGGGTGAGGGGAAGGCAGTGAGAAGGGGCAGAGAGGGGGAAGGCAGTGAGAAGGGGCAGAGAGGGGGAAGGCAGTGAGAAGGGGCGGGGGAGACAGTGAGAAGGGGCAGAGGGGGCAGATAGTGAGAAAGGGGAGTTTTGTGACAAGATTTTTTTCCTTTCCTTTTTTGAGTAGTCCACACAGGGTGCCAGAACACTTAAGGCCAGTTCTGGCGGCAGAGGACCGGGAATGTGAGATACATGTTCTGGCCCTCGGATGACCACACCGGCCATGTTTTCCAGGACACGTATAATGTTTCCCTGTCGCTGACCAGCCCAGATAAAGTGCTGCCCTGCGGTATGGAGGATGTATAACTAATTGGTTCCCTTCCATAAGTGTATACATCCCATATACTACAGAGAGCATTTTATCTGGGCTGGTCAGCAATATGCAAAAATGATTGTGTCCTTCAAATAATGGCTGATGTGGTGACCCTATCTGGCCCTGAGTTCTTAGAATCTATAAAAATTATTAATCTTCTAGTAAGGCAGTGAGATGTATTTGTTCTGTAGGTGACGGGTCTTTTAAAACGAAGATCCTCACTTAATTAAAAAAAAAATACTATTTTTCTTCTAATAAAACAGAAATATGTTCATTGCACTTTGATGTATTTTATAAGAGAAAATAGAAAACTCAGATCTTATCTGGGGTAGCTGTATATCTATTTAACAACTCAATAACTCATGTAATGAAAATACCACACTTGTGTCTGATCAAACCCTTTGCTCAGGTGGGTTTTTGGGTAATTTTGTGCAATTTCCTTGCAACCCAAGTGCATCAGTATTTATGAATATGCAAATTCATTTGATAATGGCATCATATAATCAAAGTGCTGTTTCTCTATCTATTGCAAAATACTTTATACAAGCTACCCTTTCATGCAGTCCCCGGCACTTTCCACTTAAAAATGTAAAAAAGGAGCAATTCAAAAAATGCAAATCCAAAAACCACTTTTTTAAGGACAAATTAAGACAAATTCTGCTCAATTCTAGATGAATAAACGCCTCCCGGGTGTCCTTCCAGTTTTCCGCAATTAAATGATTAAAGAAAGGAAAGCACTTTTCTTTACAACAATCCAGCTGATAGGATAACTCTAATTTGGGGGAAAATGGATGTCCATGGCCAGGGTTAGACTGATACACATAATAGCCTTTCGCAGGTCACATACAGTAGCACGGCTTCCATGCAAATGGTTCTGCTGGAAAGAAATGAAGCCAGTCTCAAATGCACAGAGAAGGAATAGCTAGAAGACAAGTGGAGAGACAGAGGGTGAAAGCCGGTCAATGGGACCACAGCCAGATTCCCAGATGAAGCAGCTAAAAGATGCCAAGGATATAATAGCTGCTATTCACATAAGAAAGAGCTAAGTAAAGAATAGAGGAGATATACACTGGGTTAATTCAAGAGAGAGAAAACCCATTTCTACAAGCCACAGATAACTCTAAGCACACATGGCATAGTGATTTCTTTATTTTTTATTTCCCTCGGATTTGAGGCATCACTAATAAAGACCAATTAGAGTACCGTGGGCAATAAGAGGAACTCTGTGTGCTGTGCGATTACAATGCCCAGTATAATGATGCAGCCCTTGGATGATGGGGTTTAAACTGCTGAAAATAGTATAATCAGGAAATCCCCAGAACACTGGGTATTTAATTGCTTGTCCAGTATATGGTGTTCTGTAGCTGAAGAGCAATTGAGTGGGACCATTTGTTAAAAAACATACTAAAACATTATCAGAGCAGGTAATAACATCCAATAAACCACATATATGATTTTTTCCCCAAGACCCATACAGAAGTTGCACTGTGTGCCCCATTGAGATACCTTTCCCCTTGACATGGAGAGATTCAATAAGTGAGTTTATTATTATTTTCTGGGGCAAACCCAAATATGCCATTAGGTAAAGAGTTTTACTTCTGAGTTCTTACAGCTCTGTAGTTAATGGACCACAGTCTGGTCTGGGTGCGCATACAGAAGCCAACTGCTTGCTGCACATATCTCAATAAAGAGGATAGCAGCATCATATCATTTGTTTATCATTAGATACCTGTTAATTGCAAGCTTTTGGGGGCTTCTTGTGTCGAAGTAGAAATGTGGTATGCCACTAAGAACAAGAGGCTTTTCAAGTTTGGTGTGCTGTCCAAGGTGCTGAGTGATGGAATAAACATGGCTGACCCCATTCTTCCCAGGGCTAATTAGATTGTTTTATTTTGATGTGTCATTTAGGATGTATGCAGGTTTCTGTACCAGATATCCACTTAGTGTCCATCAGTACCAGCAGAAAGTGATGTAGATGGCTTAGTATCCATTCATCACTGCTCACTCTGCACCTTTTACTTACTAATCCGTGAACAAATGCACCCCCATCCTGATATTAAGCTGCCTAGTGGGTTAGAATACCCTACGTCCCAGGGCAGTATGCTACAGGACTCCCCAGATCTTCTGACCTTGCACAGGGTTGTACACTCAGTCCAGGACCTTTCGGCACTCATACTCACTGCCTGTCTCAAATGGAAGAAAAAAAAACCCTTGTATTAATAGGACCTGCCATTTATGTGTGTGACAGCTGCAATTAACTTTTAACCAAACCAAACCAAATTCTGTCCCCCTTGCAGAATAGCCCACTTTACAAAATAAATATGCATTTATTATACCCCATTGAAAGGTATTACCAAATAAAAAGTAATATCTTTCTATTATTTTACTGATTTAATCAGGTAAATTAATAATCCAGGCTACTAATAGTCTGAAAATGCCCTTTTAAGTGCAGAATGCGCACACTCACTTTATTACATGGAATATTGAATCACAGAGATTATTCATCAGCACCAGCTGCAAATCTCTGAACAAACATTAAATTTTTTTTTTCCAAAAAGCAGTAACTGAAGTTACTTTGTTATATGCGGTAGGGAAAGCGGTACCTATTATTTTCCAGTACCTGAACGTGAATGCCTTTTCATCACCTAATTTAGAATGTAAGCTGTCACGGGGAATACAAACCTGGATTACGGTCTTCCAATACTGCCAACAGCCCTTTCTTCACATAAACTGTAAATGACCCGCCACTACCAGCAGAAACCAAATACTGGGCTTTTCTAACTGGGCAATTCATCATCATGGTTCACGGATCAGAACGTTTATTTAAAGCAAATAAAATGTATAACTGAATTTGCTGCTTATATAGGTCATGTCTGCTTCTGTTTACTAGGTTTAGCATCGCTTCAGCCTGTGATTAGATAAAAGTTACATGAGAAACCCAGCCTACCTGTCAATGGATGCCAACAGCGGCTTGTTTTGGTCCAAGCCTACGGTAGGACGTTAAGGGCCGGTCCACCATATAGGCAGCTGTCTAGTGCACCAAGCGAGTAGGGTGCTCTCCTACTCACAGGCTGGAAGTGTCAGGATTGGCTGCTCCATAATGGACGATAAATTCAAACCAGATCAATGAATGCTAGTGTAAGCTTTGGCAGCATGGTGCCTTACTAATAATTCCTCCCACAAGCTGTATAGGTTAATGTCAAGCATGAGCCTGGCTGATCCAAAAAGCCATACATCAGCCCACTCCACTTCTAGTTCCCCACTAATAGGCACTGAATTAACACCGAGTACATATTCCAGGATATTCTCCTATATGGCGGCAACAAATCCCTCCCAACATGCCGGTGGAGGTGGCAACGGTGGTACTGGCTATCCTGATACTTGCAAGGAAAGTTTGAAATTTGGAAACTTCATTTAAAATTAAATTTGTTGGCTCACGTGCCACAAAATATTTCTGATTTAGAGAGATGATTTTATACAGAATAAAACAACTGAAGAAACATATAGACTTGTCTATACTTACTGCTACGTAGAGGCTCACCTCTATCATTCTTGGTGACAGAAACGTGGGGTACAGACAACAAAAAAGGGGGGAATGGGAATATATGTATCAGCATAACACAAGTTAATTATTAATTAATGAAACCTCATTAAACAATGAGGCACTTAGGACAATCGTGTTTCATTTTGACTGTCTAGTTATGGAACAGTTGGATTCATGACTAAAAGTGGACAATGGCAACAATTAGGTTCTCATTACTTCCCTAATATGATTATCCAAAGACAGATGTTACTTTCTGTTTCACGGTCACCAAGGTTCATTGTTTAATGGCCAATCAATTAATTTAGCACGGTTTGCTAACATTCCCCAAGTCAGCATGAAAAAGCCATTTAAGTGGCACTAGGTCAGAGTTTCTGAATGAAGCCGTCAGCGAGGATTAATAAACAGTGACAGCTGCCCAAAAGCTTTCATTCTCTTTATTTAAACATCAGATTGCAAGTCAAAGTGCGCTGAGATCTTTGTTGAAACTAGCCCAGCTGATATAGCAGGAGTCCACACTAAGAGGAGATGACAGTAGCCATTGTTAGCATAAATCCAGTCTGAACTGCTGCTTTTAACCCTTTGCGTGGCCGTCGACAAGCAACTGAGTGCCCTGCAATATGTGCACATTAGCCTTTAATGTAACCCCCAAGCGGCAAAAAACTGGAGAGTTTGTGATAGATATGTGAAAGACTAAGGAAATTACTCATGGGAATAAGAGAAAGTTACTTCTCTGGCCAGGCTCTACCCTTTCCTGACACTGAAGCTATGCCCACTCCTCATTTGCACAATGCCAGATTCCCCATCAGAAAGAATACATGTGCAAGAACACTGAGATTATTATAAAAATGTATACTCCACGTGTAGAAAACTGTCTATTGCTGGATAGACCACCTCTAATTTTGTTCCTGTACGTCCAAATTGTTGTGTCTTGTTTATCTATTGTACAGTGCTGTGGCATATGATGGTGCTATGCATATCAATATAATAATAATACTAATAATAGTAATTGAAGCATGATCATCGTTCTAAGAATCCCAGAATAATGCATTCATACAGCGGTCCTAACACTAACATAGGTCCAGGTGGAAATGTACTTTAAATGATTGGTCATTTGTATGGGCCACACACATTCCATATGCTTTTATCCAATAAATAATTATAATAAGAAGAATAAAAGAATTCTGGTAATTAATTACAAGCAGGGTTTCCATATAAATGATTATTATGAAGTGTCTCACTTGATTCATTTGTAGGCCTAAGGCAGGGGTGGCTTAAGTTTTTTCTGCAGTGGGCCATTTCATCAGAATTGTATACGTGCGAGGGCCGCACTCATTTTTCACCGAGAGAAAATATGGCCTTTAATAATATATGCAGATTGACATAAAGTAAAAGGCACAAAACCTTTACTTTTCCTCTCACTGATTTCTGGGCCTAGAAAGTTTTATCCTCTGAAGTGACTACAGATTCAGGAATCGATAAGTAAAAATGAAAGGTTTCTGTTTATTCTAGGTATGCACCAAAAAGAGAATTCTGGACCGAAACCAAAAATTGTTAGCAATCACACTCCTATCATGCCAAGTCAGCCAGTACATGCTGAAACCAGGCTAGCTGCTCCCCTTGTGTATTGATGCTGTCAGCAGACACACAGACTCATTCATATACTACTTCATTCACAGATTAATTCCCTCAATCACGCTTACTCATTTATACACCCTCCCCCACCCTATTACCTGCACTGCAGCTCCCTCGGTGTGGCGCACAGACTTCCACAGGGCCTTCTGCGTTGTTTGCATTCCGTGCGAGCAACTTCTCTTGTAGCGCACAGAGGAAGCAGGAATGAAGCAGAGTCATGTGATATGATGTAAATTCACGTGACTCTGCTGGATTCTGCTTCAGGGCCCTTGCGATCCTGCAATCCCAGTTGCCCTGGCTGCAGATCTCACACGGGTCACACCTCGGGGTCTGGCAGGCCGCATTTGGCCCACGGGCTGCATGTTGAACTCCCCTGGCCTAAGGGAACTACACGGCTATTATCACAATGCCTTGTAGCTTTCCATACACTATAGTTTGCATGCATACATACGAAGGGATAATAATGTGCTGTATGTACATAAAGTCTTTATTGTGTTATCCTATACGTAACCTGTGTATGTGAGCTCAGCATATTAAAGGGGGACTCTCACCATTATATTAAAAAATATTGTGCTGTTTTTAACAGTTCCTGTTTTTTTAATGTAATGTTTTCAGGGAGCCGCATTTTAGTAATTTGTATATGTTTTGGCTCTGTTATCTTAGCCCATTGTATTAGGCCCCCAAGCATTTGCAAAACAAAGAACAAAAATGCCCCACACATATATTAAAGTACATACGATGGCTGGAGTGTCCCTTTAAACGGCACTACTGTATACAACACTGTATTGAATGCTTAAAGGTGGCATATCTGCTCTCCTTTACATATTTACACTTAAAAAACAAAAAAACTTGAACTTGCCCCTTTCTCAATGCTTCCAGTCTGGCACAGGGTTCCCTCGGCGGCAGGGATACTGTTGGTAACACAGCGGTTACTTTTACTGAGGCACCAGAGCTCTCTACACACTTCCTAGGAAAGAAGGCAGAAGCAAGTTGATCAGAATTACACATTCAAACATTCTGTTCCACACGAAACAAAGCATATGGAAATTCTGTTTAATTTACGGGCTGCAGAAGTAAGCCGCAGTTTAAAGGTAACGCTGGCACATATATCTGTTTCAACACCCAATATTAGAATGTTTTAAAAGAACGCATTACAATGTATATTGATGATATACATCACCGCTATATATAGCTATTTACATACAGAGTACCTATTATTACACTTAGACGTTAATAAAAGGAAAAAAAAGTGACATTGCAAGACTATGATGGAGTTTGCGTTTGGTGTGCTGGATGAGGTACCATTTGTGCTATGTCTATTACACTAAAATAGGGGTTTAATCACTTTAGAGAGAGCTGACAGGAGGGTTTGCAGGAAAGTTGCAGTTTCATCTCCTCGACTTCATTATACATTATGAAGACTCAACGCCAGTGAGCTTGACTGGCCCCGTATAATGTATACTTAAATCAGAGAGATTGCTTCAAAGTCTCTTCCCCAAAAGAATTCATGTAAGAGAAACTTGCTGGAATTGACCCTTCATAATCAATAGTGAAACCACAACTATTCTGCAAACGATCCTGCCAACTCTACATTTAGTGAATAAACCCCATCCATACAGGACAGCAGGAGCACCATTGCTTAATGTACCATACATATTAGTAGTGGTCTTGGAGGCATTTAAAGCTCTAGTTTGATTATTTTTCTCTTTGCTTATGATATATTCATTACAACAGCTAAAAAATATATATTTCCAGTCATCGTTTTGTTTTTTGTCCCATGGTGCCATCATCATCATTAGCGTTTAGTGCCCCAAACTGAACAGAGCTAATGCAGTTATAACTTTTTCTAACTTCATTCCTAATTTGCCAGGTATTTTGCTGACAAAAAGTACAGATCATTTATCACGCCCTACATTAACATTATAGAAAGGCTTTTTCAACAGAGATTGAGTAACCTACACTTTAGATTCGGTATTCATTTCTTTCTTTTCAAAACAAACATTTATTTTTTTTACCGTTCGGTAAGTTTAATAAAAGGTGTGAATAATAACTGACATTAAAACATATATGATATATTATTGTACGCAATAAATCAAGTCCCTTCCTGAAATTTACACGTTGTCTCTTTCAACTACCAGGCATGAAACCAAAAGTACTTTGAACACAAATGTCTACCAGGTGTTTAAAATCGCCTTGACAAGACTAAAAGTAATTACCTACAAATAACGCAACACGGATGAGATGGCCAATTCTACGTAATTATACATTCCACGAAAAAGGAAAATTCATGAAAAAGAAAATCCTAACATTACATGAAAGTGACAATTAAGTGATGCATAAGACCATAATCTAAGCATTTGTCAATTACAAACAAATGAAAAAGAAAGTCTACAATGACTTAATTATAATGCCTGGTATTTCTGCGCCCCGAAGGAAACACTAAACTTGCGCAGCCTTTGTTCTAAAATAGAAGATGTTTCAAGCCGGCCATATTCTAAAATACCCAATAGGTAATATATCGTAACAGCTGTTTTCAATAAAACCGCTTGAAGCCATTGTGCAAAGTCAACCCACCAAGAGCCAAGTTTTTATGTTTTATTTAGTAGTGTTATACATTTTTTTTAACCCCTTAATGACAAAGCCCGTATGCATTGTTTTTAATGGGTTTAGGCACCGCCCATTGTCCTTAAGGGGTTAATGACACTAACATTTTATTCTAGTAAATGATTTTCGAACACTATAATCTCTCTGCTTGTGTAGCAAACATAGTTTTGCTATTACATTTTATTAATTTGCTATTTATTAATTTGAAGAAACCATAGTGATAATTAATATTATGAATTATACAATCAGAACGATCTATTGGTTGCTAACATGATAAGACTACTTATTACAATTAAAAGATTAGAATATCTATTGTTTAAGAAAGTGTTACTGTGAGTACAATAAGTTGTTTATTTTTATCATTTTTAAACAAAAACTACGTATAATTAGAAAATTGGTGTATAGACATAAATTAATAATAATAATAATAGCATACACATAAATATGCATGTGTGCATGTATCTTTGACCTGTTAGCCGTGAAGAATTGAAGGACCCTAAGAGTAATCCGTCGTGGGTACTCGCACTTTATATTTCTGCCACTGTAAAGTTCATTTTCCAATATAAATTGCCTGTGACGGGTTCAACAAGATAAGAATGTAGCTGTAATCAATAATAAATCATAATAGGTTTCCTAGAAAGCTAAATGTTGCAAAAATATTGTGGAGTGGCAACAGAGACATAAACGAGACATAATGTCAATTTTATTTCTTCTAAAGAGGAAATGACTTGTGGAAACGATGACAAAGTAAACAAACCAGCCCGTAAGAAGGGTTTAAACATTACGCTGTCAGTACAGAATCACTCATCGCCCAGAGGAAGTCATGAATACACTTCACATCGCCTGGAACAAACCGACAAATTTCACATACTCCAAAAAATATTCTTTCTTATTTCAGTATTCTGATATTAGGAAATAATACTGCTAGGGAAATATTTTCTTTTATTACGTCATACAGGACTTACATTTATGAACTCCGTAGAAAAAAGTATTTTTACTCTAATGTTATGCATATGCTACTTGCAAAAGGTAGAATACACGGAGTAGTGATTACCCTGGGAGATTTGCAGAAGAGATGGCCTTCCCAACATAATGGGCAGTGCCGGAACAACCGGGGTCGTGCCTGCGACCGGACCCTGGAGTTCTGCCAGTCAGGGGGGCCCAAGGGGTGCTGAGCGGTCGTTTTCAGCAACCGCTCGGCGCCCTTCTGTCTCCTCTGCCGCCGCCTGCCTCAGCGCCTGCAGTGTTGGGAGCGTGAGGTGTCTGTCTCGGGTGCCGGCGCTTCATGCTGAGCGCCAGCATACAACGTCATATGCCGGCGCTCAGCAGTGAAGCCGTGCTCACCGCGGCAGAGCAGCGAGACAGAGGCCTCACGCCCCCACCACAGCACTGCATGGTAAGTGACCTACAAAGGGGGGGTAGGGACAGGGTAGATAGTGAGAAGGGGGGTATGGAGAGGGTAGATAGTGAGAAGGCGGGGTAGGGAGAGGAGGTAGATAGCCTGAGAAGGGGGGTGATAGATAGTGTGAGAAGGGGTAGATGGTGTGAGAAGGGGGTAGATTGGCTTGGGGGTGGGGGCTCTTAACAGATTCTCGAACCGGGGCCCTGAGGCTTCTAGTTACGCCCCTGATAATAGGCCAATCAAAGGGTCACTCAAGCCATCATATGAACTTTAATGCATATCATAGCTGAGTGGTCACTTGCAAATGCACAAGTGAATACTGCAGAATTCCCCCATATACATTTACCCCTTTCCCCCAGCCAAACACATCTTCCGACACATGGTATAATTACCGTTAGTGAGCTCTTGTGCTAGTTTGCCAAACGTTCCAGGGATTCTAACAAGACCCCCCATGGGTATGCTCAAAAAGCAATCACATTGATTTTGTGCCACCGATCAAACTACATAAAGATGCATTTTTCTTTGGTGCGTTAAACTGTCCCTGTTATTATCTAGGCATAATTGGGGGGGGGGGTGACTGTTTTTGCAGTAGAAGCTGTTGACCATTATAGAGCGGCTATCCCATGGATTTCTTTTTTTCAGGTTGAACCATTTTTTTAAAAAAAGTTGCATTGATGCCAAACTTTCCACAACTTTTACACATCCACCTATCAAGTTAAACCAACACAAGAACCATCTATATGTTTCGAAGACTTCTAAATAATGTGTATAATATGTATAATATATAGTGTGTATATATATATATATATATATATATATTAGCTTCTATATATAATAATATAGAAGCTTTGCACTGCTATTGCTATGACATGACATTTGATACAATTAGGTACCGCCAAGGAGATATCCCAGGATTGAATCTAAGTTCACATGTTTCCTCAGTCATTTGTCGTATAATTACATTTCTAGACACACACTGTCACAGTTTCCTTTAACCATTTAGTGCCATACG
Organism: Spea multiplicata; assembly: GCA_009364415.1. NCBI lineage: Eukaryota > Metazoa > Chordata > Amphibia > Anura > Pelobatidae > Spea > Spea multiplicata. The sequence continues at coordinate 54,607,712 of VKOC01000001.1, read as the reverse complement.
TGATCTTTACGTGATGTTGAGAAATCCCATCGATTTTACAGGAAACACTTAATAAAAAGAAAATATCCTGCCTTATTTAACCACATTTGATAGGAAAGTCCAATCCTAAACCCTTCCATTATTCCAGACCAGTTTCAAATCATATTACCAATTAAGAAGCAAACCTTATCTAAACACTATGGAAACATCTGTGTAATATAAAGAGGAGGGATAGGATGCTGTTTTTTTATGGATATAGGTATCCACCCAGGGCATTGGTCATTAGGATCACTTTTTCCTTAATCCTCCCATAATTAAACTGATGGAAAGTGTTTAGATTACTCTATTACAAGATATAATCATAAAAAATTTAATTTCTAGTTTTTATGGTTATTCATTGACGTTATAAGGAATAGGAGCAAAAGTAGAGAAAAATTAAAGAAGCTTTAAAGCGTACTTCCATTAACGGACTCAATGCTGTTGTTTCAATCGCTAGATCCAGGGCTCTCTTTAAGACAGGGCAAAAAGGGGCAATTACAGTGGAAGGTGACCTGATGGTAGTAGACAAAAAGGGGTGCTAAATAAGAGGAGCGCTGATGTTGGTAGGAGATCCTGCGGGTGATCCTGCAGAGGCTTGCCCAAGACCTTATTATTCATAAATGTAGTGTTTTATTGAGATTTTTGGCTCAGGCATTTCTCAGTTTCAGTTACAAACATTTCTGTGTGCTTTTTATTTATATGAATGTATTTTGAAGGAAATCAAGGAGATTATTAATTCAAAACAAAATCTGATTTTCATTGATAAAATTGGTATTACCAATGAATGGCATGCCGGGACATTCAGAGGATCAAGTTGTATATAATATTTTATTAAACGCTCTTTTCATTCTACTTGGTATAGCACCAGAACAAGAAAAAAAAAGAAAAAAAAGACAAACTTTAAGCTCCTATATTAGGCATAAATATTTCAGTTCCAATCTCATTTAAAAATCATTATGTTTGATATTAATAAATGTCAACATTAATTATGCATCTAGGTGCACTAAAAAAACAGTGGGGGGTTAATGAAGATAATACTTCCTGCACCATCCCATTAATTCCCGTAGCATGAACATAAGGAAAAAGGGGGACAATTAATTTCCACGGCTAACAGGTCAAGGGCAAGGCAGCATTATTTCTTCAGCTGTTCATAAAATTAGAATCCCTGCTGGTAAATGGTCACCAAGAGCCCCAACACCAAGAGTGATACATGCTGGATACCCCTTCTCATTATGTTACTGTCCTAACGTTTAGTTTTGTATTTTGGTTTTCTTGCTAAGAAGCATTGTCCTTGTATTTATCTACACTAAAAAGACATTAATTATTGAGGACAATCTGGTAGAGATGGAAGTGCAAATGCTGGAACAAGCGTGAGTATGCTTGCACAATGAACTATACACTAGGAGGAGGGCATTTCTAGAAATGGCATATCGTATGTTGGAAGAAGTTTTGACTTCTTTTAAATGATCATGTCCAGCAAAGCTTATCTTTAGAATGTGAGTCTTTGTTGTGTTTCTTTTTAGGGATTGCACAGGTCTGATGGTGTCACTGCTGCTGTATATTCAATTATGCAGACTAGGTATTTGTCTAGAGGGGATTTTTATGTTTTTGGTGCCAGAGGTAAAGAAGAGTCCCACCATCTCCACACATGCCTATGGTTGCTCATTTTCAAGTTTCACCCATGCCCAGTTATCTACCGTTGCTCATTCCCCAGACATTCTGCTTAAGTCTTCCCTCTATGGCTTGGCAGACCTGGAATTCAAACCCATCCCCTATTGATATTGTATATATGGGACCGATCATTCAATTTTGTTACTGGTCAAGGGTATACATTTAGACCTCTTTTCATCCTCTTCATTTATAGCACCTTCAAGATACACACACCTTAGCTAGCAGATTGTTGTACTTACTAGATACACATCCGACCTTAAGTATTAAAAAATTCAGGTTTTATAGTCTCCTCTCATGGCCCCAAGCATCAAGAATACAAGTGCTGCAATCTGTGGACTGGCACAAACACGCACAAAAAGTACAACTTCTGAAGCCACTGGGGTTTGTGATTGACAATGGACAGCATGTTCATTGTATGTCCTTGAATGTTATTATAACCAGCATATTCAAAGTAAAGACGACAACTTCTTACCCCATATTTACATTGGCGTGATGTCGCTCCATACTGGAAACGGCATTGCTCATCTGCATCATACACCTGGCCTGGAGCCACAGCTGGGTAAATGAAGTCACGCTTTGGAGGTTCGTTATCGAGGCACGTACCACGTCCTGAACTGGTAAACATAAAGAAAAAAGATATCTCATGGATTAGGAATAACTCAACAGAAGAGAAATACGTATATCTCAAGGGAACAACACGAGTCTTTATGCAAGGAGGTATAGAAGAAAGGAGCACAAGGTACTAACAGCAGATATTGGTGTCAGAGCTTTACTTGTGTCTTTAAACAAATAGACAACTTCTACAGCAATATATTGTATTTCCATCCCAAAGACTGTGTGGTTATATGATCTCTGCTCACATGCTCTTTTCTAATATGTTCTCGGAAAATGGTAAGACCAAACTTACATTCAATGTGAGGGGCAACCGGTGGTGAAAACCCTTCTAAAGATATCACCATTCTACAATTTAAATCAAAGATATTTCCCCTCAATCATGCAATTATTCTAAGCGGAACCCATGAACATCACAGAGGTGCCTATATGGGATAATAAAGGTTGTAATGCTAAGTATTTTCATTTTTTTTATTATTATTAGTGAATGGACCTTGATATCCCTCAAAAAGTCTAAATCTTGAGTGACCATTGAGTGAGTAAATATTGAATGGGCATTAGTAAAGTTATATAATACCAAAATACAACCGGCCATTAGAATCTAGAAGCATAAAGAACCCAGACTCATAGTGTCTGGAACCATAAAGGCAGATTTTAAAGCATTTTGATATAATCTGATACATGCTTTCACATATCGGCGTTCCTAAAAATATAAAAAGATAAAATTGTGCTTAATTGTTAAAACTAATATGAATAACAAAGTGTTAGATGTCAGAACGGTAATACTGTTTAGTCTTTCAAATGCTAAAAAAATGTAATAATGCTCTTAGTTTTCACAATAGTTTCTCTTAAGGGTTAGCCTGTGTTCAGCCGTCTTTTTTTTTTTTTTTTTTTTTTTTTTTTTTTTTTTTTTTTGCAGGGGAGAACGAGAGCCAGACAGTGACTGTTTGTTTTGGAAGTCAGATGTAATTGTTCATTTTTATATAGTTAGCGTGCAGACCTCATGATTTTCATTTCAACTCTATGAAGTATAACAAATGGCCAAATGCTACAATAGAACACTATAGCTTATGCAACACCAAGGGAATAAACTAAAATACAATAAACCTCAAACACATGAATATTACGTACAGTGATATTTTGGAACAAATATTAATATCTTATATATATATTTACTTGTTGGGCAACCCTCAATTTTCTATTACTAGTATCAAATAAAAGTATTTTTTTTTAACTACGTCTATATTTCCCATAATAAACGCTTTCAGACAATTGCATTTTAGTGAGTGTATGTGTTCTCGCTCTGTTATTTAAGCCCAGTCTACTAGACAAAAACTCTTAAGATACTAGCTATACTTATCATACACTAACAACAAAAACGCATGACCGACACTAATTGCAGCGGGTATTTATTAACTGAAATGAAATAAAATAACATTTTTTTCCCAATACACTTCTTTATACAGCACTGTATTTTATGCTTAAGGAGATTTTTTTACGTGACTCCTGTAGTCATCATAGACTAAAAGTGCATTTAGGCCTTGTTTGTATTGTATCTCCAGTATTGGAAGCAATATAGAGAGCGCGTGTTCATACTGCTGAACAATGTGTGATATAGAACAGTGGTCAATATAAGATGGTTAAAAAGTGAAAACGTTTAAATGACTAATCACACAATTAGATACTAAGACATGGGAAAGAGGAAAAAAATAGAAAAGAGGAGAAAAGACTAAGATAATGAAAAATGTTGGATTGTATAATGCGCTCTATTAGCTATATCCACTGTACCATCCAATTGTTTATAATGGTAACGGCAACAGTAGAAGGGTGGTGTTAACATTTAGTTACAACCTACACAACTAAGTAACTAGATGGAAAGGGGGGCAGTATTGCCTTGTGCCCACTTTACAATGCTAACGACGATGGACATCCCAGTGAAACACTAATCTCAACACATAATAAATCACAGACCTTTAGTACGCGTCATGCAAAAATAAAATACCTTTCCAAAATGTTTCCACATAAATTCACGATTTCTTTGTTGTACTTGAACACATTTGCCAAAAAAATGTTACAGAACAAGCTACTTTCTACGTCTCTGGATCATCTTCCAGCATATTAATCAGGCTGTGCCCTTTACAAAACTATGCTTTTTGGCAAAATAAGAATTTTTCACAAAAGGCAGAAAGGTTTACCGAAGCGCGTAAGTAGTTTTGTTCAGGCAGTGAACGGAACTAATGTGCGCAGTTCTGTTTGGGTGACTTAGCGAGCTGGAAATATGTATAAAGTTAAACACAGAAGCTTCTGGAAGATGAAGTTATGTGGTCTAGGGATGGCATTGATTTAATGGTTGCCTTAAGCTCTATTACTGTTAAAGGAATGCTGGCGCGCTCCACCACTCAGGGACCCATAACCTACCAACAGTAACCAAGTATGATTCACGGAGCACGGAGCGGGTATGACATGTATGTTTTCATTACCTCATTTATAATACAATTTACATTATCAATTCTAGAAACCAGGGCACTTTCTGGATTAGTATATTGAAACAGTTTGTATAAGCTCTTGGTATAGTGCTATGGGATAATAACCAATAAATGATGATGATGACATTAATATTTAATAATATTAATATAGGCTCGACTTATGTAATTCCAACCTTATATGGTCTGGGGTTTCCATACAGTGAGGATAACAACTTTTTATTGATTTACTAGAGAAAAAAAACCCACCTGAACTCCGTAGTTCAATCTATGGTAATGTTAAGATGTGAGGACACCTTCCAGGTATCAGGTCTTGGTTAAGTAGTTTGTTCCATTCCTTCACCCACCTTACCCAAAACTAAAGAGCACACTCAAAGTGTCGTTGCTTTAAAGACCCTTACAGAAGGTAGGAAATATCATGGTAAACCTAAACTGTAGATGTTGCAGAGTTTTGGATTATTGTGACCTACTGACAAAGAGTGTAACTTAAAAACTACTTACGCAGATGGCTCATATTTTCTTATTTGGGATAAATACAACAAGGTCAGAGTCTTATTGTTCCGAACGCAAATCTATTTTAATGCTACTTGACACCAAAACCCCATAAAAATAAAATACATTAAACGTATAAACAATAAAACGTAGACCATCAGAATAAGGCTCACCATGAGTACTTACTCAAGAAAGCTGGTGATGTAGTCTCGGCTACAGGCGGACCAGGAGAAGGGATTTGTGTTTGATGTAATGTGAGCTGCCATTAACTTGGCTACTTCATGACCTTTGGTGCCACAGGCATTTCCAATTCCATCATGGTTCATACCAAAGCTGGTAGAAAAAGAACGAAGAAGAGAAAAGGGGTACATTTTAAGGCAGAAATATATATTTTTTTGTTTTCTTAACCAAAAGTCAAATAATATTAAGACTGAAATTGTTTAAGCAATAAGAAATGTGCATATAGTTCTAAGAATGCTAACAGCTTCACATAATCTCACTCCCATTGGAATAAAAGACAGGGGAGGAATAACACTATTGGGCCTGGGGATAAGTCAAGCTAAGTGGCACAGGAATAAACAAGAACATGTTTGACAGACAATATGCTCAGTCCTGTCCAAGGAAGGGAATGCAAAAGCCCATAAAAATAGCACAGAAATTATCCAATTGGGATGTAAATGTTGCCCATAGAACTTGCTACCCTAGACATCCTTGTGGCTATGTTTGGTTACTACAATTAAAACACACAAAAATGTCTCGGGTAGTAGCCCATGGGACAGCTGACCCTGCATGAAAACAAATCAAATGAAATCTCAGAGTGCATGTGTGTATTAGACACAAGAATGAGATTGAGTGGGATGATTTACAAGCCTTGCGCTTTAGTTTCTGTTAATAGGATTACCATTTGTCTTCTGTCCTTGAATAAAGATTCCGTTTAGATGCAGAATTTCTTATAACTTTACACTGTGTACTAATTTACCAAATAAATACCATCAAGCAATCATATCCATCTATGTATTAATGCTGCACCAAAAGAGCACGTTAACTTTTCACAATTTATACAACTTTTCACCAAAACTTACATATATTAAAAGTAGGAAACCTGCCTGACTTCTGTAGATTGCCCTGGTCTTGTTAAGGTAGGCAGAGCCAGATGCCAACAATGCCAACAGTACCAGTAAAGTTTGGTGAATTGATATTTATGAAATAGTAACAAGAAAAGATTTAGAGTCTCTTTAAAGGAATTATAAGGAGTCTACCATTTCAGAAGAAATATGGTTAATTTTACTGAATGCTGACTGTTCCCCATTAGATGCTGGATTGTGTGGAATGCGTCTGGGGCACCTGCAATTGGTGCGTGCCATACAGCAAACATCACGCATGTAGATAAACACGTAACTATTCCCAATCCGGAATCCACAGTGACTTGATAGTCTGGGCCTCACGAGAGGATGTGGTATACCTCTTGATAATTATATGTTTACTGCGTGAATCACTGATGTGGGTATGTAGATATAATCTGTACCACTTTTGAAACATCTATACTTTGCCTGTGTTCTTGGTGTAGCAAAGTGGTAGGATGTTATGTCTGCAATGCTGATGTTTTGTCTGGAACAAGCGAATAATCAACCTCTTCGGTTATAATCCCTGAAGGAGAGAAAGTCTTGGCAATCTTCTAATTTTTTTTAAGCTCCGTTTTCATTTGTCACTTTTTGGGCTATACTTAGTATATAAACTATTAATTCAAATATAGCCAAAAGCTAACTTTTGCATTTCCAGAGACTTATTTTCCAAAAGACATAGATGTTACTATCTAACAGGGAAATGAGAGATGATGAAGGCTGGACTGACTATACGGCATAGAGGGAAATGCCTGGTATCATATGAACACTGAACTAGAGCACTGGTGTATACAAGGAATAAATGACACTTGTTATAATGATACCACTCAGATCAATCTATCTATGGATCTGGACCAACCCAGACAATAATTAAGCAGTGCTGAGTGTCTTTCTATCGCAGTCCAACATAGACCAGGATAACATTCTTTCTTACTTCTGCGTTCATATAAAATAGAATATGGCGGCCTTTTTATTAACGCATTTAAGTTTTTAATATCACAATGTTCTAAATTACAAGACCGCATTCTCAATACATAGACATAATATCTTGTTGCCACCCCTTCTGCATCTATACCAGCTTCCACTCTTCTGGAATGACTTTCCACAAGATTTTAGAGTCTTTCTGTGGGAATTTCGCCCATGCATCCAGTACAGCATTTGTGAGGTCAGATACTGATGTTGGACAAGAAGTCCCGGCTCACAATCTCTGTTCCAGTTCATTCCAAAGGTATTTGATGGGGTTGAGGTCAGGACTATGTGCGGTCAGTCAAGTCCTTCCACATCAAACTCCCTTTGTGTTCTGGGGCACAGTCATGCTGGACTATAAAAGGGTCTTCCCCAAACTGTTCCCACAAAATTGGAAGCATAGCATATGTCCCCTTGAGCACACTTTGTAAAAGTTTGTCATACAAGCAGTAGAAATGCTTGTATGACATTGTTATATGTTGTATGAGCTGTGAAAAATAATAAATATGATTTAATGGAAAAAGAAATGCAACAAAATAACTGGAATTGTTCATAATGTTGCACTTTTTCATGCTTATTTTTTAATCATTGTTAATGGTTGTGCTTATACACTGTGGTGTAAGTTTTCTAAAGCAAACTGAGAAAATGAATCCATGGTTCATGATTATGATAAAATAAGTACTTGGTCTGGTTTTAAACAGGATATTTTTTAAATTATTCTTTATTGTTTTATATAGCACCATCATATTCCACAGATCTGTACAATGGAAATAAATGATGTGTGTGTGTGCCCCCACGCTAGGAGGCACCATTGGGCACCTTGCATGGTGTAACCAATGGCCAGTCCTGGCCTACCATCTACTTATCTCTAAAGAATGATTTCTTATAAATTTGAATCAATTCTCTCTCTCTACCCCACGTTTCTGACGATACACAGACAGGAGCTTTTGGTAACAGGAAGCAACTTGAAAAACACAAACTACTATCTCAAAACTCTAATTGTGTCTTTTTAAACTTTATGTAACCAGATAAAACTTTAGCGCCACCAAGATGGAATATAATGCCAATTCACTATTGCCAGGTTGTCAAACTCAGCTCCTACTGACTGTAGAGATTCACGTTTTAAGGTCATCAGAAGCACATCAGTGATTGTAGTTCAGACCCACATTGATACAAATTCACTTTTGCGACCATCTGAGTATTCACGTCAGTCAATGATCAGCAAATAGACCCCAGCAGCTGGACTTACATACCGCCTGTCACTGGCACATCTCTATCACAGTATAAACAAAATTACCTGGGCAGGGAAGAAAGGAGAGTCGAGTCCTAGCTGCTGATGAGATTAGAAACAGATGTCGTTAACTATACACTGTTAATTAGTTTTATTACTGCAAGAATATGGAGAGCAATAAACATCTTGGGCAGAGGACGACACATATTGATCCTTCCTCACCAATAGGACGTTTTAGCACAAAGATTTAGGGTCTTGTAAATGGAGCCTTGAGAAATACATTTTCCATGCCATGCAAGGCACCGTTCTCACTTAACGCAAACTGAACCACATTACAGAAACCGACAATGTTTTTCTAAGCCTTGCATTTATGACATTTCAGCCTACAGAGCTAATAAATCATAATGGCTGAAACCCCCAAAGAAGTATTTGGTTCACATTTACAGATCTAGTATGTTTTTATAACAGAAACAGACACGAGACATAATAATCAAATTCACCACGTAAGTAGATATACAGGCAGGTTGTAATTACCCGCACAAGCAAGAAAATGAATGACTGGCCTTTTGTAAGGTGAAAATAGGACACACGTTACACATGTACCGAAATGTAAACCGGATGTTTTCACGTGGTAATTGTATATTCCTGGAGCATAAGACATAACTGTCATGAATGTGACCACTAGTAACACTGTAATGATAGCTTCCCCAAAAAATGCTTTCTGTGGATAGATTATCCTGCTATAGACATCAAACGGAAAGCATTAAAAATAAACTTGGATTTAGACTATAATGTCTTGTAATTTAGACCTGTATTAGCCAGACTTATTATAGTTGGATAAATATTTTAAAACATATTTTAGAAAAACGTGCTTAGTGATCCTGAATGAGATAGAGAAAGCCAGATACAGAGGGAAAAGAGAACATTATATAGATGGATAGATAGATAGATAGATAGATAGATACAGTCTGTAAAATGAATTCAGGACTGAATTCACAATGTATTCAATGTACGGGCTCTTTGTATATGCCTACTTTATCCATAGCATATGGTCAAGAGTTTTCACCTACATACAGCTGCTTCAATCTTTTCAGAATAAAAAGTGACTTATATGACCATGGCCATAACTGGGAATGACTCAGCGGCCCTGTCCCTTTAAGGCCAGCAGCCTCCAAAGGGTGTAGGTTTGGCCACCAGTTGTATATGCCCAGCTGCTTGTTAGGATTTATAGACCTTTAGACATGTAGCTGTGATTATCCCAGCCATGCACTGCAAGGCACGCTGGATCGCCAGTGGCGGTAGGTTTGTTACCCCACAGGGCATTTGCCTGTTGTGCCAGATTGCCAGACCGGCCCCGAATCTCACCTTAACTGACCTTTAAACGTAAGGCGAAAACCCCTACGTCTCTTACCACGAATAAGACAAACCATTATACAAAAACATGTTTCTATTGTGGAACTGTATAAAACGCTATAATTCCAGGTCTAATGATAAGACGGATAACATCTGTCTACGTGTTGGTTGACCTGCTCAGGCATTCCCTCGCCTGCCTTTCTATAAAACCTGCACTAGAAGAGCCCACATGAGAAATCTCATCTCTGTGAACGGGCTTGGAATCTAAATAGTGACTGGGTACGGTTCTTTTCTTGTTGATGCGCAGAATTATGAGCTGTGTCTAAATGTTGTATGCTGGTGAGATTTTTGTCTTTCTGCACTAATCTAAATTGGCTGCATATATATCAAAAATATACCGTGCCTTCGGAATAGTAAGCAGAAAGAGTTTGGCTTTGTACTCATCATTTCCTGACATCATTACCCAACACAACATCAAACTATGAGAGAAGAAACCATCACTTCCTCCACGCCATTCTTTCAAAGTATACATTGATTTACAGCAGAATATAAATATGTTCTTTTACAGAAGAATCTTGTATTTTCAAATCCAATGGAAAACTTAAGTATAAAATCCAGTAGTGTTGAAGTAATGTATCCTCAAATTGATAAAAAAAAAAAAAAAAAAGTTTTATTTCATTTTTTTTCCCCAATAAACATGCTGCACCTGCGGACTCGAAAGGCTGCCGCCATTGCCAGTCACGTAATATTTTTGGGTGACTTTACCTCCTCCATCACCACACTGAGCTGATTCTTTATGGCAGCGGTAATGAAGTTCCCGGGGTATAAAATCTTTTCCTCCATTAGTCTGTGTGTCCGGATATTGTTTATTGTTTACAAAAATGTAGTATGGCAAGTGTTTGTCTTGTAAATTGTGCTAAAATAACTAAGCTAGAACATAAAGAAATGGCTAATACGCAGCTGCCTGGGCGAAAAAAAAACTATATTCGGCAAGAACTAGAATCCTTATTCTGATCCTTGTTATATAATATTTGGTGGGAGTTCTTCTTTAAGGTTTCCATAATATAATCAACCAATATGCAATAACTATAAGGGTTAATTGTACAATTTAAGCAGTTTTCCAGGCATGTTGAGTAGCTGATGTAGCAAATAAGACCTCTTATAACGCAATGCTTGGAGGGGCTTATTTGGAAAGAAGAAATAGTTATTAATTTTTTGCTGGAATTATTGGACATAGTACAGCTAAAAATTAACTCTTTCGCTGGATTCAGCTTACTTACTAAACCGAGGTAACGGTTTACATATGTAATTTAAACATAAATATACCTTTTATATCTTTTTCTGTTGAATACCTGAAAAAAGCTATATTATATTATTTTTGAATGATCCATCCTGGAGATATCTTTAATATATTAGAATAAAACTCATATTTACAGGTTGATACAGCATACAGAATAGTAATTTAAAACACATACAGCCCGATATTTGGGAACTGTGTTGGGGGAAGAAAAAGGCATACATATTGTTTCTTAAAACCAAAACCCTGTAGCGTCTCGGTATTAGAATATCTGGTAATCCTGCATGCACGCAGCTATTTTAATATAAATGTATTGTACCAAGGATTCTATAGAAAGTATATGGCTTGAAGCGGCTTAGGAAAATATTACACCCTGCTGTGTGCCTGCGCGCTCCAGTTTTCACTGGACACCCTGTGGACCGTATAACATTAAGCACTCTCACCTTTCAGTAAACTCCTTTCTAATTGTTCTGTCTCTGCCATATGATCCCATTTAGTAACTTCTTGACAGCTTCCTGTGTGGTACTCCGCTCAGACTTCTACATAAACGTTCGCAAACTGGTTTCATAATGTCCTTTTGCTCTCTCCCTCTTTCCTCTTTTTTCTTTCTAATTTTCCTATTAAGAGAGGTGTTCTCCGGGCCATTTTTTTGGACACGGATTTGTTGACGTTGCTGCAGTCGTGCCAAACTAATCACAAGAACAATATCTACAACTCTTTAACGGAAGACAGCAAAATAAGAAGGAACTTGCATGTTACAGCCTGTACATCACTTGCACGTTTGGGCTCTAAACCGCCTTTTAAACATAGAACCAGAACCCAGGAATCATACCGCGTGTGATCAGCAGGTCACACAAACACACACACACACACAGATATATATATTATATATTTTTTTATATTATTATTATTATATATTATTTATTTAAAATTTTTTGTTGTTTTCTGACATATCTATAAGCCCTTTTTATTTACTATTACTCTTGTTATATCTAAATTGTAAGCAAGGCCGTTTCTTACTTAATTTATCGGTTTGTCTGCCAATTCTAGCTTTGTCTTACCCTTTGAATGTACGTATTAAAAGAAGCAATGTATATATATAACGCTAATAATAATTAATTCAAGTCTCTGTTGTTGTTGCGCCATAAACAGCATTTACAATGTGTCTCTTTTTTTTAAAAACACAATGATCTCTTTTAAAATAGTTAAAACTTGATTTTTTTTTTTACAGAATTCTTTCCTTGAACAAAATGACAAGACTTCTAATCTCTCTGGAGGCAGGTAAAAGAGATGATATGGCAGACACCTCAAGGGTACGTTGCAGAAGGGAAGCATTTTCCAGGATAAAATAAATTCTTGAACAAGAGGTCATGCTCTAAAGCTGTAGGGGGTAAATGAGGAGAAATGTGAGAAAGAGCCGTCTAACAAAGAGAGTGCTCTTTCTAGGCAGTGGAATTTAGTGATGTTAAGTGCCCTGTCTACTAGTTACAATATAAGAAAACAACCTTGAAATGCGTAGTATTTTACAGTCATATCGTCACGCGCGCAGGAAGGAATGCGGTAGCGATGGAGGTAGGGGTTCATTTATCTTGCCTGACTTTGGGAGATAAATTGTGCTGCTATGAAGACCTGGAACCTAAAATGAAAAGAAAAATCCATTTTTTGGGACTTTTGTGAATGTTAACACAACTTTACAGGGACAACGTGGTCTTTTCCAGGAACCTGATGTTTTAAATCTAAGAAGGGTTTCAATAATCTGTGAGTTTACCATCAGCGGCCTCCTCACACCAGTAGGCAGGAGCTTGCCATTTCTGCACACAAGATCAGAGCAATACCCGCAAAACAGGCCGGGGTGTCATAGCCGGCAAAGAGGAGGACAGAAATACCCCCTGCTCTAAGACAGAGAGAGAGAGGTAGGGGAACATGTTCCTACGACCAGCAATCGTCTACAGCATTCTGAGATGGTTCATCACCCAGGCAGCCATACTGAAATGCCACAGTAATCGCCGCTATTTAAGTGACTATATATATATTATATATATATATATATATATATATATATATACACACACACACACATTAGAGGCTAATATAGTGAGGGAATTTAAACACACATGGAATAAGCATAAAGATATCCTAAATCCAAGACAAAAGGATTATTAAGGTCTGAGTCCTTACTTAATCAGGACAATTGGTCAGAAAAGATGGGCCATGTTTTATGTTTCTATATAGACTTGCTTTAAATTCAGTGTACAAAGTACATCAGGGTTGAATGGACAATCCATTTTTTTTTCTTTTAGCTTCCCCTGTTCTCAATTTCTGACCGATGTACACGATGTTCATGGCTGTAACTACGGTACTTGTAGTTGTTAGAATGTTACTAGGAAATATGGAATAGTAACAGTCTGCTCTGTATATCCTATTTAAAGCCGATGTGTAATTTTTACTCCTCCTTTGCCATCGAGGCATAAGACTACACAATAATATTTATTTTATTAATATTTTATTAATTTCAATATTTTAGTGTAGTATAGAAAAAAACATCACGGGACAAGTGCCACTTGTTGGGTATGAAAGAGTTAACAGAGAAAAAATATTATAGTGCTTGACATTCATGGCGCCGGCCGTATTAAAGCAGAAAAGGGCTTTATCGCTAAGCCAATCCATGATGGAAGGAGGACTGCTTCTGACAACAAACAGGATATTCTGAAATTTCCCAAGCTTCATATAACTACAATAGCCGTGTAGAAACGATAGTCTCAAATCCTAAAGTTTACTCTATTTAAATGTCACTCACGCAGGTGCGCTGGAAGCGCAGGTGATATTATGAGACTAGTACATAAACTTTGTGGCTGGAGAAACAGATCTGTGCAGCTGTAAAAACAGTGAAATAAAGTGAATATTATTTTATCAAACGTCTTGCTTGTCACTAATAATTAAAAATGAAGGAAGGAAATTGTGAGTAACAGTTCTCCTTTCATAGGCAGGTAGGGTGAGCCCAGCGACAGATAGGTAAAGGAAATGCTTTAGACATTTGTAATCCAGACATTGCATTTAAAAAGCAAAAATAATAATTAGGCAGCTTGTGATTGATCCCATCTATGTAATCACTGCTACTTAAAATGAGCTCTGTATTACGTATGAGCAGTCTCTCTGATTTACAGTAGTCGTAGTAATGAAACCTTAACTTCTTGACTGCTGGACAGTGACTAATACATTGCAATTACTTCCTCAGCAGTTTGGCTAAATAAATGTAAATGCTCAGGCTCTTCCGGGTTTTTGCATTTAATTATCCCGGATTGTTGTTTGAGAAAGTAATGTTTCTTATTAACCCCAGTGGAGATCGAATAATGCGAGTACTTGAATATGCATTCTTCAAAACATAAAATAAAAATAAAAACACTTGTAGAAGCTGCAGCCCATGGTCCAACGATTCTTGTTACTGATTGGCTGTTTGCCGCAGCCAATCGGTGGCAAGATATTGCCCCCCCCCCTGTTAAAATCAATGGAAGTGCTTGGTGTTAAAGAGCATATTATAGCTAGAACGTCTCCTTAGACTAGGAAGTGCTCATTTGTGATGTAACTTTCTAACTCTTTGTTTCTGCGACTGAAGGGGACAGCTACACTTTGACACATTTTAAATTGGTAAAAATATTTCCAAAGCTAAAAGGAACACAGACATCTAAATACAAAATGGTTGATTTGCTTTAAATACACCAAGTATTTATTGTCATCATCTGTGAGTACATATAGGAAGTTTTGACACTTGTCACCATCGAGCGATGAAGCAGCCAAGCTTGACCATTTTAGGTACTGCAGAGGTGCTTTGCCGTTCTTACGTAGAATACATCATCTGAAACAATACACTTACACAACAGAACAAGCCCCTTGAAACCTACTATTACCACTGTCTCTATGAAACCTACAATTGTCACAAAGTTTTGCCAGCCGTCATAGTTAGCATACACACCAAGGCCTGGGGTTTAAAGGGAGTTTCACGTAATTTCATCTCTGCCCACTCCCTTTATGCCACCCATTTTTGACCATTCCAAACATTTTCTACTTTTTTTTTTGTATTGATTCACCCATGTACTACCCAATCCCAGCTTAAAACGCTTTTATTTATTTATAATGAACCTAATTTTGGTATGCATCAACATCATTTTAATAATAAGCAATTTAAATAAAAATATGCTGCTGTAACATTCCAGTATCCAAATAATTACAAGTGTCTAGTGTGAAAAAAAAAGCCAGTAGAATTTTTTCCAAAAAAATTAGACAAAGGAATTAAAAAAAAAAATCACAGAAAATACATACTTTCTAAAATAGAAAAACAAAATTGTTTAATATCTAAATAACAGAAATACCTTTTTACACCAGTCTCAATATAAATATAATACGATCCGAACAAAGAAATACCAAAAACAAATGCACGTCCACGACTGGATAATGTTATGATACTGAAAGAAGCGGACAGTGAAATACAGAGAGATGAGTGTACTGGAAATGGATGTAATTCACGGGAACAATGTAAAACACATTGCATAATAACATATTTTGGGGGGTTTTTTCCAACTCACTTGTGACCAATCTCATGTGCAATAGTAAACGCTGAGCCTAAGCCAATGTCTTCATTAATACTGCAGCTCCTCTCTGGTTCACACATTCCAGCCACCGAGGCCAAGCCTAAATAAACAGAAGGAGACACAAAGGGTCAAGCCAAGGTGTTTCAGTCTTATAAATGCTTGGATTCTTTTTAATAACCTCTACATATAGAAGGAGCAGTTGGCAAAAGGTTAACTTTCGAGTCATTTACAAAATCACTGGGGGGAATTTGCAGGCTAGACATTAATATTTTTTGAACTGCAGTCAGTGCTGGAAAATGTCTAGACGAGGGGTTAGATTTATAAATTTTACTTCTGGTAACTTGGGACCACCAAGAAACATGAGCCAGGAGAGGGAATTCAACAAAGTATTTTTACTTTCACATTCTTGAGGCAGCAGAGAGCAAAAAAAAAGTGTCCACATTATTTTTCTAGAGTGCTGTTTAAGTTTAGTGGGTTCAGGAATAAGAAAAAAAAAACATAAGCAAGTTTTTATTTGTATAAAAAAAAAACTGAATCGTTTAAAAAATGCAGTTTCCCCCCCCCCCAACATAACAAAAGCTCCATGAACGCTTTGGTGGAAGCGGTTATATTTAAATGAAAATGTAATATCTGTCAAACTGGTAAGGTATATTTAAACCGTAGCAAAACATAGTGGTGGTGTTGCTCTTGGCCAATTACCTCTACCATCCATTATTTTGTAGTGTAGCCCCCAGCAAGGCCTTGAGTTTTCTCATTTCTAGCACAATTGTGTACTTCGCAGAACCTTGTGCTATATCCATACCCCCAGGAGATCCCTTTGCAGTCTCCTTCCCTCTTTCCCCAGAAATTTGCGCTTCCTCGTTCCCCATCGGCAAGCAGAGATTTGTCCTTCCTCCCTACCACCAGGACAGCCTTGTGCTCTCAGAGCTTCTACCAAACACATTAGTAACATAGTGACGGGATTGTTCTTAGAATTGACTGTACAATGCCACAAGCTAGAATGACATTGCGTTGGCTTTCTGATAGGTCGCGAAAGATGTCAAGAACCATCAATGTAGGTGTGAAATACAGAAAAGCCCACTACATAATAAATATACAGAGCTAGAAAAGCCATGGAGAGGTGTAAGCTTTGGCCAAGCTCGCAGACCTATTTGTAGTTAGTTAAGGATGGGCTTAGATTTAATTAAGGGATACTTGCCTTTTAGAGGCAGTTTTTTGGGGGGCATCAATAATCAGTTATGTAGGTTGGAACTTATTAATTCATATTACTACTCAGAAAGGCCTAAGTGATCAGACAAAAAATGTCAGGCCCTAATGACCCAAGTCATGTGTGGTGGACTACTTTCATCATTGGTCATTGATTTCCAATTGATTACCAGCAAATGGACTTTGATTTTACCATAGTTTATCAGATGACTGTGGAGACTGTCAAGTGGCCAATAGTGGCTCCATAATAATTTCCTGACATGTGCTTTCAGAGTGCTGAATATTTACCTATATATATATATATATATATATATATATCATTGTACCATGGTATATAGCAAGGGCACAGCAAATAGTAGGGGTTAGATGAATGCCCACTATTCCCAAACCATAACCAGCTCCGTAACACTTGGAAAGTTCACACTAGGGGTATTTTATTGAGAAAATGGTTGTGCTGAAAGGACTGCGCTAAAAAAAGACCTGACAGAAGTGGAAAATGATGATAAAAGGTGTACTTAACTGGAAAAAATCTACTAGAAAAAGGTGTAGAGCAAGGTTGGGAAAAAGTCTTTCATTCTTCACAGTATGTCCACCCCAGGGAAAGAAGAAAAGAAATACTACACTGTGTATGTGTACCCCAGGGAGGAGAAAAGAAGTGATGCATAGTGCAAAGAGTGTTTTGCATTTAACAAACAGACACAGGTTAAACACCCAACTTACAAAACCGTCGGAAAATCTCAGGCATGAAAACATTCAAGAAGACCTGGAGAGCACATACTGTGAAGGATTCAAGACGTCCATTCTACCATTTAAAGTAAACATACTACAGACAACGTCTTATGTTGATTATTGGAACAGTGAACGCATTGTTTACAGCAGATATATGTAATAATACTGTAAAAATCTCAAGTACAATACAGATTTGTACATACCGGTATTTATATTTATTATAGATTATACATACTTGTTTTATACTGCATAAAATAATCCTTTGTATGTGAACACATATTACATTTTAACTATTAACATCCAGTAGAAACAATGCCGAGTGAGAACTGCAGTATTAGGCCCACTGAATGGGGCCATTTTACCACAAATACTACTACTTTACGCACAAACAGATGGACATCAGGACAATAAAACTGCCTAGTGCGATATATGGCCATGCCTCTTTCATATTCATTCACCCCCTATGAAATAAACTAATATTTAAAGCCGACTGAATCTCCTTTATGGCAAAATTACAAACATAAAGGTCAAGGTTCTAGGAGCATGGGTGTCTTTTCAGAGCCTTTCATGAGTAACCTCTGCTAATAGCCATAGCCAGAGGTCCATAGTCACCAGAAAAGTATGGGAAAGTAATTGGGCTGATCACAATGTGTCGATGAAAGGTTAGAGAAATTCAAATGGCGTTTGAAATGGAGCTCCAGAACAGAGAAGGTTCCGAATGGATATTCATATGTTACTGACCTGCTCTTCCACTTAAGCAGCCTGCAGCCACTCAAACGAGTACTTGAGGCAGTCTGATTCTATGTTAGCCTTCCATGATTTGGCATGGTCAAGGCACTTCAGACTTACAAGGGGTTACGCATAGAGCGATTCTGAAGGAAAATGGTAAGCATAGTGAGTGCAATTACCACAGCAACCAATGGCACGTTCCTGGCGGTTGTGCCACTTTGGAAGATAATTGGTATTTATATACTGCTGTTATTTTTGAAATAGTTCATCCCTGCTAATAACATAAGGTACTGTATCAGCGTGAAGACTAAATCACTGTATTTCACTTTCCAAACAAAGCCCTTTTTAACGGCAGCAGTTGGATATGGGTATTGCTTTTCAGTTTTGGGGGAAATTCTGTGTTTTCCTTCAGAGTCTGCAAGAAAATCAATTTACATGGAACTTCTACTGTATGGATGCAAATAAAAGAAGTATGCAGACAACTTATCCACCCTCAATCACGTTAGTAAAAACAAGTCCCAATTCAACCGATTAACAGGCTGATTTTATACAATAAATAGAACAACTGTATTTTACTGGAAAAAAAAATGAAAAGACCATACATTACCATTTATTGCTTCATACTTCTTGGAAAAATACACACTTGGAAGAGAGTGTACCCAAAGGAGAAGGGGGCTCCTTCATCGCAGTGAATACCCCAATACAGAATAAACCAATGCCATGTTTGTTCAGGATGCGAACGGCTTTTAAGATGTCAGGACATGATCAGATTGGCATGCATTATGTTTCCTGTTATAGGAGCCTGTGATTTGTTACAAACTGGCAGATGAACCCAAGACCATTGGAAAGCCTCGACATCCTGAAAAGGATATTTTTATTTTTTTTTAAATCCAAAGGCGCCTAAGATATAGCACATTTAGTTATTGCACTGTTAGCCACTCAACTGAATCGAGTTTAATTCATTGGATTGAAATAAACTATTCAGCAAACGCACAGAAAAAAACAGTGTTGACAACAATAGTCATTATCTCATCATTTTACAGTCCCGTCAACTGGGCTCAAATCTCTCTGCTCCTTTTCCGTAAAACCACGACTGATGCCATTTGGACCATTGCCTTCGTCCCCAAGAAAGCCATTGGAAAGAGGGTAGGAAAAGTTAAGTCAGCGTGGGGTGGCCTTGAATTTCCCATTTATGTGGTCAATTCCTTAATTATACTACAGAGAAAATACAAATACAACCCCCTCTAGAGCAGAGAGGGGTAGAATGTTCAGCAACTCTGAAGGTTGGCTAAGTGTCTGAAGGAAGAAGGTGAGTGGAATAATGTAACTGTAGCACAATGATTTTGAGCAGCAGACAATAAAATGCAAAGTGAGGTGAGGCGGTAGAATTTGTGTTTGATGGGATGAGGTCCTA
This sequence comes from Spea multiplicata, assembly GCA_009364415.1. Classification (NCBI taxonomy): domain Eukaryota; kingdom Metazoa; phylum Chordata; class Amphibia; order Anura; family Pelobatidae; genus Spea; species Spea multiplicata. Next base: position 54,587,804 of record VKOC01000001.1, on the reverse strand, counting down.
GTCTATATAGTCTGATAGTAAGGTCAATGAAGATTGGACTTTAAGAGTTTGGTTCCATCCTTTGAGCAGAAGGGGTTCATTTTATATGTTCCTTATCTGATAATGTGTCTGCGTTATCAACTCTTTCCTTAATTTAGATGGTTGGCTTCTGATAGAGGGATCGTTTGATTGAGAATATATAAGCGAGAGCTTATTATATTAAGGTTGGATGCAGAGATCCACAGGTCATATACTCTGCACTGCTGAGCATTGAAGAGGAAGAAGAAAACTGTTAAGGATGGTAGAGAGGTAAGAATGCAGCCATGCGTGGTAACACTGGTACCAAAGAAGTCAGTTTTGAGGGTCAGAAAACAAAAAAAAAGATAATTTGGTACATTGGCCACAATTACTAATTATAAGTACGGTAATAATTATAATAAGTAATAAACAGTGGGAAACTCAAGAATTATAATATTTTTATGTGTTTTGATATCAGTTATAATGTATAGGCTAGATTTATTTTCAGAGGATGCCCATTGCCCTCAAGGTAGATCCTCCACTTCACTTGCTTTCAATCAGCAATCAAGCAAAACACAGGGATTCCACCAATACTCAACTGGAGGATCCCATGTGTTCGTGTAACTGCCCTTATGTCAAATCTAACAAAATTTACTCAAATGATATCCTGTAGAACAAACTAGTACAAGAATATTTGTCTTAAATGCAAAACTAAACACATGCAATATAACTATTTCAAAATAGAAATTGCAGACAAATAATAAGAATGTCAACAAAGGTTGTTTATTGAGAAAAGTACATGCTGTTAATATCAAGAAGTACATGCCAGTAGTTTGCATCCCATCCCACATAAAATAACCCATTATTTGTTGGAAGCACCAATTACTTATTTTACATAATTTTGGTCCATTTTATTTATGTAAAGAATTAGCCAAAACTATATTTTTGTCCTTGGGAATGGGACTTAATCTCAGAATGTACAGATTAATTGACTTTTTTCATGGACTGCTCTAGTTACGTCATCACTCAGTAAACCAGAAAGATTTTTACTTGTCTTCTACTCCAGACAAAGGTAACGTATTCAGTCCACATGTGTTTCCAAACAGCCTACAGAGATCAGAAAGGTCAGAGCCTTGAAGGTGGGCCTGTCATCTAAAAAAATAACAGCTGATTTTCATTTTATTGAACTGTTTTCCTAAATAGTTCGGTACGTAACCTAAAACTTTCAATAATAACAGAATCTATGGACACTCATGCTTGTTGTGTGTCATTGGGAAATATACTTATTCATTATATATATATATATAATGATTAGGACACAGCCGCCATCATTAACCTTCAATACATATTGCCTATGGCATTACATACCTTTCTATTGCATGTTTTATAAATTACATTCATTGGTTTCCTTAATTATATTTGACCAAATGTTACAATTATGTATCTTACAGGTGCCATAAAAGAATAGATTTTATTGTGGGGTTTTTTTTTTGCTGTGTTCTATGACCATTTATTGTTGGCTTTCTGAGTGGGATTCTGAAAGCAGGGCTCATTACAGCACCGAACCAAAGACAATTATAATGTGATTAACAAAGAAATTGAAAAATATGGTTTTGGTTACGCAGCTTATTGTTTCAACTAATGAGCTAATCAGCTAATTTGAACTAACGAGCTACTTCAACTAGTTAGGATCAGACAAGTACAAGTCAAAAGAGTGCAACCATCCCACTGCAAAGTTACTTTTAAAGTTAATCACATTTTTAAAACATTATAGATAAATCTTTAATGTTTGTGTTTGTGTATATATATATACAAACACAAACATTAAAGTATATATATATATGTATGAGATCAATATTAGTAAGATCAATTTCTACACAGAGCTTATTATAAAGTCCATTTAAATTAACCCCTCTTAGTTCCATATGCCTATTAAATGCTAGTATTGGAAACAGTTGAAATTAAACGAGTATAATTAGGAAGGGTGAAACAAAGAAAAACACTAGAAAAATGGCCCTTCCCACCAGGAATTCCTACTGTGTGAACAATAATCAGATGGAAAAATCACTTACAAAGGCAGCAATTTAATGCTCAGCTCTTGAGTACAAATGCAAAAATTCCCCAAAGAGGAATTGGGAGTTTTTATCCATCACTACGCCTTTTTGTACAAACGACAGTCCTGGTTGACTTAAACATAAGGCTACTGAGCCTGGTGAAAGATTCCAAAGAGGAAACTTAGCTAAAAACACATTTATTTAAGGCAAACCACATGAGCCAGTTAGATAGCATAAACTGCTAGCCAGGGAGCAGTCTAACTAATAGCGCATATCGATGATTCAATACCATGCTTACAGTTCACAAGAGAATTTGTTTCAACTGACGTAACTATTAGAATTGTAACAACCTCTTTAATACAGTAAGGTTATTTTTCCGGACACTATCGTGGACCTGAACTGGGTGGAAATAAATCAGTTTCCTACTTGCTTGGTAAATTGGAATCATCTCAGGAACATTTTTTTATCACTGATTACAGCTGTCGGAGGAGGAACGCCCTACATTAATCTACAAAATTTTCAGTTTTTAATGACTTACAAGATTGTGTTCACCTCAAAAGATTTGTTAACCCATTGAGAGACCCAAAACTGTAATTTCAGGGACACTGGTATTAGCATACTTCATTTGACATCATTAGGGAAAAAAATAAATTCAAACAAATAAGTAATAAAATGTTTTTCAAAAAAAACCTTTGTTTTTTTCAATTTTTTTGTAATTTTTCAAGGGGATGGCAGATTAAGGAAATGACATGGTAGACCAGTGAAAAATTGTTCGTAAAAGGCTTTAGCCACACAGAAGGAAAAATTATTGGAGGGGCACATACATTAACTTAAAAAACAAACATTGGTTTCAGCGCAGTCCAATCGAGGGTAAAACTAAGGAAGGTAACCATGTTAAGTGGAAAAAATAAAGTTTTCATTTAGATGATAGCACATGCCGATATTTTGACCTCAATGAGGTCTTCTTCAGGGGAAAATAAAAGCAGGCCAACTGAGGAGGCAGAGCCGATACATTATACACTGTGAATGGAATAACATTTTAAAGATAAATTATAACAATTTCTGTGCACTTACCCAGAGTCCCGCATGGCTTATTTTTGTATGTACAGATGTCATACCTATTGAACAGATAAAGGGAAAGGGTAATTACTTAAATGGTACATGGTTGGTAACGTATCACACAACAATAACTATAGCAGAATTTTACATTATTTCAATAATTCATACATAGAACCAACAGGACATTCTATTTTCTCCCATCGCCCATGGTTGAGAAGCATGAAACTATTATTCAGGAAAGCTTTTTTCTGGAATTATTCTAGGTAAGTCCTCAACAGTCTCCATGGGTTTGTACAATCATTACATTGCTACAAGCGATCGCGAGAATGAATTCAAAGGTGGGGTTAAGGTCTCAAAGAAAAAGCAACGGCATCAGCCGTTCCAATACAAGTCTAATGGTTTCTTTTCCACTATGTGAACCAGGTACAACTCATGCAAAAGTTGTACCTTATCTCGAAATTTTGATGCTTGAGGACTGCTGGATAATACATTACTCATTCATATTCACGGTAAACTCAAGGCTTTACTGCTCCTAGTTTTCACAATGAGAGCACTACTGTTCATTGTGTGAGATGAAAGCTTCATACATTTATCTTGGTTAATGTTCCAGTATAATACAAAGCACCATGAATGCTCCTCTAATCCAAAGAGAGAGGCCTACTGCAATTACTTTTTCTCAAGTTATCTCACCTTTTTAATTCCATCCAACCCAGAGGGATCTGTACGTTTTTTGGCTTTTGTGGGCTGTTTTAGGACACCTGAAGAAGCATATCTGATTTGGCATACTGGTAAGTGGGACACTAGCGTTTGGAACCTACAAAGACAATCTGTTTCCTACGCTCTCTGCACGCGAGTCTTTCGGAAACGGTACGAAAATTTTAAATATATTTAGTCTTTGTCTTTTATCTCTGCTCCAATAGTTAAACCACAAATCAGTCTAACTATCCGCCAGCAAGTAGAGTGTCGGGAACTTCAGCATAGCCAGTGTAACCACAAGCAACATAATCACAGGCTCTGGCAAGAACCCAACTGGACAATGGCCAGTTGCAGGAAAAAAGGTTAAACTGGAACTTGGGGGATCACCTGCTTCTTAACCCTTTAGGCTCACAAGTGGAGTATAGCACAAACCTTAAGCAATTTATGAAATACATGGCTGCAGAAAAAGATCCCCTCCCTGTATAGAAATCAGTGCATGGAAGCTGCAGCTAAGTGTAGCTGCCGGTCTCCACAATAATCTCTGAAGTGCATAGTATCCTTGAACAAATGTAACAGACATATAAGGCGTTGCTTATACTTTCTCTCAGTGATGTATCCTGGCTTACGTTGACTAGGCCTGGGGTGGCAGGTCCAGGGGGCGATCCTCTTGGGTGACCAGGCCCGCTGGTGTGCTGCTGCTCAATAGGCCAGTTATAGCTCTGAGCTCTGATCTTAAAGCCCGTGCAAATTTAGGAGAGAGAGCGCAGGGATATGACACCGTCACTGCGGAATATTATGATGCTTTATTAATTAATACATACATAATATAATGCTGTTGTTTGTGAAAGAAAAAAGCGAGAATCACTCTCTGCCCAGTGGACTTACCCAGATGAATGGGATAGGGTCCCATAATACACCCAGTGCACAGTATCCAGACCTGAGGGGGGGGGGGTACCTGCTCCCCTGCCCCTTTGCAGCCCTTCACTGATCATCTGCCACAACTTCCCCTGACCTCAGTTTTGGACTCTTCTCGGAAGTCAGGGTTAATCCAATGCAGTAGTTCTGAGCAGCTCCATAAGGATAACGTAACTTTACAAACAAAGCACTTAAGAGTACCAACAATTCCCTTTGCGTCTTACACATTGGAATAAGAACCTAAAATTTGTATTTTTCTACACATTTTTGGTTCACGTTAGGTCTAAGCCCGCTGTAATGGAAAGCTATTTATATTTTAATTGTTTCCACTACTAGAGGCATTGTTTTCTTTATGTGTGGCTTCACTCTCTCTCTCCGAGCATAGTTTGTAGCGAATCCTGTCCTCTTCCAGGGGCAAAGGCGTTAAACATATTTAACATTCTGTCAGCGGCAATATGGTGGTCATCATCACCACAACCCCTCCTTTTAATAACATACAAGGTTTTACATGCAACACAATACTTTCAACAACAAAGAAAGCAACCCACTTTCTATACCCTGCTCGGTTTAACATAAAGTGGTATTCCACCACAGCACTCCGACCCCAAACTAAAATAATAATTCTGTTTTTATTTGCTGGCCTTAAAATAGAAATTTGAAATAAAAAAATAAGCAATTTTAACCAAGGGGAGGAAATGTATAATATAATGTATGTTAAAGCAAAAATAACTTTTCTATTATTAGTATTGTTTGACTTTAAAAGACTGCCACAGCTATCCAAACGTCTGGGGTATAAATGGGATTTCAGACTGTGGCTAAAGTTAAATTGTTAGTTTCAGGAGAAATACTTGGACACGCATTTAAACAAATAAAAAGCAGGTCATAAGACAGATGAACATATCATTACTATCCAGTGTAACGTGTAAATATTTGGAGAATCAATCGATTATTTTTATCTTTACTGAAATGCATACTTGGCTAAAAATTATTTTAGAAAAACTTGAATCTAAAAAAAACCACGTTTAATAAAGTGAAATAAAGAATTAACCTATATATACCAGTTTAATAAAGTATAGTGTTAAATTGTTAGCGTTAAATTGATAACACTAACAATACATATAAACACGCAATTTACATAAATGTCACTACTAGCTTTCCTGAGCCAACTTCAGCTTTAGAAACTCAGTTATATCCGATAGACCTGAATGGGCCAAAAGGTAGTCAATAGGGTCTTTTAACTAAAATGCAAGTGAATTTGTAGCAGTAAACTCGCACACATTGGACAAAGTTGTAGCTACATGTAAGTGAACTAACATGTACACTCACAAAAACACACAACTATCATATACTTCAGCCTAGACCTCCCACAAGGGTTTGAGGAAGAAGTGGCTGAACATTATCTTCCCCATGATAAATATTGGTTTTGGGGACTCGTTTTTTTCAGATTTGTTTTTTTAATCATGTCTGGAGGGTGTTTTTTTTTTTACTATTTTACTATTTTTCTCCAAATTTCAGCTAAGGGCATTCGTTCAACTTGCATGCCCTCGTCTGCAAATGCGTTTGGATTTTGCACATTTCAGTTGTCTTGCAAGTATTACCACGCAAACCATGCAAGTTTGCTCAGTCCGTGTAACCCTTAAATTAATTGACAACTCAACTTACATAGAATAGTATTGACTTCTGGAAAATCACAAAATCAGAAAGCAGTGGTCAGTTTCCACAACAATAAAGGCTAATCTTAAAATCCAGAGCACATATTGTAAGACTCCTTCTGTTAGAGTTCTTTGCAATTCAGGTACACGGGTCCAACAACTATGTTCATTCAAATTTACATAGTGTGAGTTACATGATAATCCATCTACTGTTGAAAAATAACTGTCAACTCCCCATTATTTCTTACATGCTTGTTAAAAATGAGGAATACAACTAAAAGAAGGGTATTCTTATGACCTCTACTCAAAAGGATTCTGTTTGACCTTTCTATTATTTCAAATATGCAGCTTCATTAACCGAGACAAGCACAAGGGAAAGAGTTTGGTGTTAAGAGTCCAAAAATGCATTGAGTCCTGTTAAAGCATTCTCTGATGCTCCCATAGTCATCATCCCTCTACTTAACCGGGAAATACCCTTACATTATGGAATAAGCCATATTGGCCTGGTCAACATACAGGTTAAGGTCCTATATTTATTTCAAAAGTAACCATTACATAGACTAGCATCTGGTGGCTTTTCATGGAGATCTACAAAACCACAGTTGCTCAAACTGCATACTCCAATTAGTATTTTTGAATAGACATGTCGCAAAGGGCCCCACGTGTTACGTAATCATTGTACTTTGATGCCACTCTCAAAGCTATATTTTTGTGCATGATTTATCTTACCAACACTGACCAAAATGTTGCGGTACAGGTCCACTCAATCTTTGAAATATATCCCTATTTGCACTTATCTTCTTGCCATTGCCTTCCCAATAAATTGCTTAGCAAAAGTTTTCTACTTATTTCGAGATAGCTTTTTTGAAAATCACCGTCTAGAAACCACAATCTTTGTTTGGTGTTTAGTTAGGTATTTGAATAGCAAACCATGCATTTTAATACATTGTTAATTAGGTTGATTGAGTTACTTAAGTGATGATGGGTTTCAAGCTATATATATACATTATTTTTTATTATTATTATTATTTATTTATATATATGTATATATAATATTTTGAAAATATATGGGTTTTAAAAAAAATTCTAAATATATTTTATAGCAGAAACATTTGCTGTCCTGGCACAGCGGAGCTTAAATGCACAACCTTTTATTAATAATTATGCGTCTCCTCCATCATAACAGCTGTAGCTGGTTAATATGTCTTATTTTCTCCAGTGTCCAGACATCTCCAGAACTTAAGACCACACTATGACGCTGGGGTATTAAGAAACCACAATGACTACAGGTTATACCAGCTGTTATCTAATTACAGATATATTGATAACACTAGGATTATCAATTATACACAATTTAGTGGATCTAGCTCAAGCAGATATATAGCTTTCAAGATTGTTTCATTTTAGTGCTCAGTCTCCTAGCAAATCCTTACCACATCTTGACTTGCCTCATTGATTCCATTTAAAAAGTCGATGTATTTCAGTAATGGAAACACTAAAAACTTCATGTAAAAAAACTTAACATTTGCTTGATTTCCCAATCACAAATGTTGTAATCTTTAGAAAAAAGAACACAGGGCTCTCTGCCAAATGCGCTAGTCACTTAGTAGCTTTCTTGGCAACATGGAACACACGTTTAGCACTTAAAACATTTACATCTGCCAAAACATGAATGAATAAACAAATTTAGGCGTGTTGGCAACATAGGCAAAAAAGAGCAAATGATGCCGAGAGAGAAAAGACATAAAAACTAGGGAATGATTCTGAAACTTGCAACATTTTAACAATTAAAAAACAAGTAGTAATTATGTTTATCATTATACTACTGGCCGCTGCATAGTCCATCTAATGCAAACACTGATTTCATTTGAAGCCATTAGGTGTTGGCTGGGTGTGGTACAGAATGTGTTACATGCCCTTTCCATGGTACTCAGTACTTCAGGGCCCTGATAAAGTCAAAAAAGCGGTTTGTCACTTAGGAAACCTTTTTAGGGTTTTTTGGAAGTTTTTCGAACTTGGTGTCACGGGTAAAATATGTTGCTTTCTTCTTCCAGATGGTTGTTGGTACATGCCAAACCTCCCTTGAAGTGAGAATTGCTGTCCGGGTCACGCATATACCTCCATTTCCTGTTATAAGGTCTAGTAAAGCATCCTTCTGCCAAGTATCAGTAAATATCCTGGCTCCTCCAACCTGTTCTCTCTCATCTCCATCTCTATTATTAGTATTATTATCTTTTATTTATATAGCGCCAAGAGTTTACGCAGCCCTTAATACAATACAAAAATTCAAAGGGTATGACAAGACGAGAATTGATAGACTAAGACAAACCGATACATTAGGTGGAGAGAGCCCGGCTCGCAAGCTTACAATCGTGAGGGAATGGGGTGACAAACATAAGGAACAGAGAAAGGGTGAGAGGTAGTGTGGCGTTTGTATCAATGACAAGGAAGTTCTAGCAGCTAAGATGGTGCGGCTTCTCTGAAGAAGTGGGTTTTTAGAGGTTTCTTGAATGTCAGGAGGGAGGATGAATGCTGAAGGTTCCTTGGGAGCAGATTCCAGAGATATGGGGGCAGCTCGAGTGAAATCTTGTAGACGGGAGAAGGAAGAGCTGATGAGTGAGGAGGAGAGCCTTAGCCCACAGGAAGAACGTAGGGATCGAGTAGGAGAGTATTTGCTTACGAGGGCAGAAATGTATGGAGGAACAGTATTATGGATGGCCTTATCATGTTAGTACCAGGATTTTAAATTTAATTCTAAAGGTAATTGGGAGCCAGTGGAGGGTTTCACAGAGTGGGGAAGCAAAAGAGCCGCGACGTGCAAGGAAGACTGTAGAGGAGAAAGTCGAGTCCTGCTCATGAAAACCCTCTGAGGTTATCCGCATCCCTTTTCTCACTCCAGTGCCCTTTCTGTCTAAGTCCCTTCCTAATGTAGCACATATGGACTAAAGTCTTTGTCCAGGCACAGTATTTGAGCCGAGAAATACAATTGTCCATGACAACAAAAGTTTAATGTCACAGGCAAATTGGGCTTAGAATTATTACTTGAGTGGAAACTGGCGTTTGAAGATGACGGAAGGATCATACCTATTATAAGGCCCTAATATCAGACCTCTAGATATTTGGGGATAACACAAATAAGATCCAAAAATAAACTAATAATCAGCAGGATTTTCTATCCAACATGGATCTGACAATGTTTCCCCTCAGAAAGTCTACTTTGTCACCATTTTTACATCCTAATCCAAACAAACCCTTCAGAGATAACTGTCTTCAAAGACCCACCCAAGATGGTCCTTCACATTGCCGTGTAGTAAAATGTGCAGGGCACCAATAAAACTCCCCCTATCTGTTAATCATTATTTTAATAATGCTGTGGGGGTCACAACCAAATGGCTCAAAATAGAATACTAAGATGACTACAGTATATTCTGGCACTTACCAATACAGAAAGGCTATTGAGAAGCGGGAGGTCGGGAATTCTTGCTAAATAACTGTCAGAAAGTTATCCCAAAAGACTCTTAGCTATAACAATGCCTCAAAATACTCCCCCCTATTAATATCCATCCTGCAGCGGACAACAAGCTGTTTTCACTGGAACTCACAAAACATTTTAGCTTCCACATTTCCATCTCATAAATGTCTCTTAGTCTCCAAAGGGCTCTGCATAATGAAATCTGATTTTTGACCTTTTACCATTATCTCATTAGTGGAATGCATGATCTCTGTCAAAAAAATAAATAATTAGCATTCCACAGGAAAAAAATTAAAATGCATGGGGTCAATGTTCTGTCTAAAATGAACTCTGGTCTAACTAGAATGCATTACTTGCTTGATCATAAAAAAAACTGCTAGAAATCATTGCCTTAGAAGCTGTATTAATCACTAATTGAAGCCTGTTTTTTCTGCTCATCTCCTTGAATGCATTTTACTCGTTTAACCACTATGCTGAATAGTCGATGAGCTCCAATGATTTGTTTCAGCAGGGCACTTCTCAACTTTTGTTTCCAAACTGTTCTGTGATGCCATCCGTGTTGTAGAGTGCTGTGTAATATTAATATTATCTTCTTTTATTTATATAGCACCATCAATTTATGCAGCGCTTCTTACAATACATATATTCAAGGGTAATGACAAAACTAGAATTGAGACAAAGACAAACCGATAAATTCTGTAAAGAGGGCCCTGCTCACACGCTTACACTCTAGAGATGGCGCTATATAAATTAATAAGAATAAAATTTGGGAATGAACCAATAGAATGGAAAAAAAAAAATAATGCATGTAAGTGATTAAGTATATATACTTGTCAATTTAATAAGTAGCTTTCAACTTCCTTAAATTGCAAAGGATATCTAGACAGACAGCCTTGTTGGTTTCTTACTTAGGTGAAGGGTTGCCGGCTGCAATAAGTAATTTTTACTGTGATTACATCCGTGTTAGTTGAAGGCTGACTTATTATCTTGTAATAGGCCATGTATGTGATTGTGTGGTAAACCTGAGAGTGCCATACACAGAATATGTCGGCAGGATTTAATTTACTGTGAACAACATGGATTATTGTTAAAACTATGTAATAATTTATAAAATTAAAATCCTGATAACTCTGAATACTAACGCGTTCTTAGACCTGCTTTATCAACTTTAATGAGCTGTCAACCTCCACACTTGCGTTCAAGGGAAAACATAAGCAAGAAGAGATAGTGTGTGGTGTTTGCATTATTCCATATAAAGTTCCTTTTAGCATTTCCATGGGGATTTTACCAATAAACACAACATTTATTAATTATAACCGAGTCCAAATAATTCTACTGATTCCTACTACGGTCACAGACCCAAAGGACAATGAGTCCTGTTAACGATATCTTTTTCCTTATCAGCATTTCAACAAGCAGATAAGCAAAAAAGATACTATTAACTTTGCCACTTTCACTAGCATTCTTTTTTATATATCCCAAGCTGCTCAAACAATATTCTCACAGTTATGGAGAAGGTCAACATAACCCACACTCACAATGAGGTTTTTTTTTCTATTATTACATGAAGATCCATATCTGGCATGTATGGCTGCTGGCAATGAAACATTGTTTTCTTTTCTCTGCTTGAATGCCTCTTGCTCCCTTGCACTACATGCAATTTACTATGATCAGTTCTGATACAAAAAATGGTCTTATCACCCACCGATAGAATGTTGCAATGAGCAACATTCCTCTGGTTGCTATGATGATAAGACCACTTCTTAAAATATTATTCAAGAGTTGGTTGGTATAAATATGCTTCAGTAGATAAGTGGTACTGCCTCCCAGCAGAAGAGTTGGATATGCATTGAATGGGCATGTGGTTATCTTGAAGACGAGACCGAGGAAATAGGCATACTAGATGTGCCGAATGGTTCTTATCTGCTATCAGGTTCTATGTTCTAGTTCAGTATGAAGGTATAGTAGGGCTGTACAATCTGATGTAGGAGATGAACATATATGTTAATAATTTAGGATCCCTTCACTTGGTCTATATCTATCCGACTGTCCCCAGTGTTATGATCACCCTGATTATTTAAAATCTTTAATGCATCCGTCAATATTCTGCTAGTGAATGACACAACAGGATGGGTTTTTTCTTCTATATCGTTATTAACTGAGTAAACTAGTAGTTTAATGAAAAGTGCATTCAAATCGATTCAATGGAAATTTCAAGAAGAAGCAGTTTCAAAATATCAAAGCAACAACAAAATGTTTACGAGCCTGCAATACCTTTTAATGAGTCAACATACATGTGGGATAAACATATACTTTCAGAGCTCACACCTTCAGTAGTAAACAGCAATTACTTAAAGGTAAGAAGCATATAAACAATGGAAGAAATCCAGATTAGCTCCCAGTACTTGTTTCAAACCCAAGACAATCCTTTTACTGCCGGCACAATCTAGGCATGAAACCGCCAACGTGAATGCATTTGTTTTTTGTTTTGCTCCACTGGATTTGTTCTGTCTTATTTTAACAACTTTCCAGTGAACCTCATAATCCATATCCTGCAGTTAATGGGCTGCTAATGTTTCAAGCTTCTGTAGACATACTGTAAATCCCAGATATTATCTGGAGCATTGAAAAGTCCCAACAAAAAATGTTACCCAGGTGATGGAACATGAAACCTCACACCTTACTAATAAACCAGATGCAGCCCGAGCGCAAAAAACACGTCAGTGATCTTCATGAACTCCATGTATACGATAAAGAACCGCTATACAATGCTAAGGGGCTGCAGACAGACCTGCATAAGTGAAGGGTTTAGAAATGGTCTCTTGGTCTCCATGGCCAGAGAGAGGTAGCAGTCTCCGAAAGTTTGTAGATGTTAAGAAATGAAGAGAAAGAAAACATCAAAGTGATACATACAGCCCCTGATATCTATATATTCAGAACTACAAGTAGAAATAAACTTCAGGCAGTGGGTCAAAATCGTGTAATTGGAGACATCCAGAAGGCAACTGCCCCACCTTGCCAGCCCTCCTCTGTTCCCTAAAGCATCTTGTGGCCCAAGCCAGCTCCCCCTTGCCACGGGTTATACTGGACACATTAAGAAGATCCTCAGGAACAACACATAGTTAATGAATGTTTCTGTTACCAGCAGACAGAGCCAGCCACGTGCCTGTCTGAATGTACCAAAGTCAGAAGTTCAGAGAAGGTGAAACTCCTTCAGTCAAGAGGTTAAATCAATAGCCTCATATTAGTCACTTTCCTGAATGGTTCTCTATTTTAATTAAAAAATCACAAGTTGTCTCTTCAGAAAATATTTTCTCTTTCTCTAAACTGGATTTATTAAACATAAAATAGGTTATTTAAATACTCAGGCCGGGGGTGAAGAACAGGTAGCTTTCCCTACGTTGGTCCACAGCCAGCGTCTGACCTAGAATTACGGGAACGGTCAAGAACTACCTTTGGGCTACTTCCGAATTGAAACAAAAGTGGGCGTCTAGTTAAAGTAACTAGTTAATACAATGGCACTAGTTATTAACAGCATGAAAAAATAGGGCATCATCAGGCAAAATGATGTAAGATGAGTTAATCACAGATGTTTGGGGAGACCTCAAAGCCAGTGGGAGACCCCCAGATAGTGCCTCATGGGGACTGTTCAGAGAAACAACAAAGCCTAAATAACAATTATTAAAAGTCCACAATTTTAAAAGGTATTTTCTTCAGAACCCCCATGAGTTCAACGTTGGCAAGAACAGCAGTTACATCAGTCGAAAATTACTCAGCCATATGACTGGAAGCTAGACTTGGCTTGAGAGTTTTATTTTTTGAGAAAATATTTGCAGATGACATTTAAAACGATTGCACGCTCCAGGGTCTGTTCTTTAACCCCTTCAGCACCGGAGTGCCAGGAAGCCCACTTAAATAGTTAAGGGTGCTATTAAAGTGCAAGGATGCCTTTGGTGGTAATTGCTCCCACGCAAAGTGCAGGGTGAGCTAATTGATCTTTTTTGTTAAAAAAATAATAATAAAATGAATTAAAAAAGAAGAAAAATAAAGAAAATAAATAATTTCCTTCATATTATTGCCCTTAACTATTTCAATACAGGAATGCTCAACTTAAAGGGAACACTGTCTCCTACAAGCATCGTGATGCTTCATAAACATTCAGCTTCCATGCAGCGCACTGGAAAATGTCTAAGATGATAGCTAGAGATCCAATTTATGCAGAAGAAAGGAAGAGGGACAAGAGTGAAAAAGTTTTCCCATTGTCTATTATACTCCTTTCCTCGAAAACCGCTCCACCGCTCAGCACAACAGGTCACAACTGAAGTTTTCTGTCAGTTGTAATTGAGTTTCCTAAAATAAGGAAACAAGTGTTGAGTGTATTTCACTTGAGATAAGAGGATGCCAACACTCTTTTAGGATAAACCATGAGTATGAAGATAAACAGTATTCGAACACTGAGAGGACTGTTACTTACAATGAACAATGTTTCAGGTCCTCCGAGCCAGTGGTGATCGTTTCCGAGATAATGTGGGGCCAGCGTCAGACTGATTTAAAGGGACAATTTCCCTCCGTTCAACACAATCTGTATCAAAATCTATTCTAATCTGTTTTATGTTTTGCATAGAAATGTAACAAAACATACATAAAAGGTAATACACTGTGTTAAAAAAAAAGATATTGCTCATCGCCTCATGACATTTGAGTTAAGTTACATGGGACACAGACATAAATATCCACGCATGTGATACGCCTCCTTTAAAACTAATTAATGTGGGGAGGCTTTTGAACCATAGAATTAGAATATATTGATGATAATAAATAATAATAATAAATCCTACTACTAATAAAATATAATTAGAACCAAATCTACAATAATATTAATTAATATAATGTCACTACTATAAATATTATTTTGGTGTTAAATATGTATTCTTAAATATCAGTACTCAACAGAAATCCAAATAATTTTCCTGACATATGTCAGGCTTACAGGTCTACAATACCCACACTCAGATCTCTATCCATTTTGGACAGTAAATGTACTCTACCAATATTTTGGCACCATGCTAGAAAATACAGAATCTTTCAAAATGAAAGAATTTGATTAAATTAAATTGCCAAAGCACTCATGTCTAGGTCACTAAATTCTATTTGGAATTGTTATTTATAATGACCAGATGTTAAAGGAGAGCAATGAGTAAATTATCAGAAAGTTATTTATACATACAGTACTGACAACTAAAATGTTCACAAATAAATATGAGAACAATGGGGTAGTTTGCTGGTAAGCTAGGGGAATCCTACCTTTTTATCCCTCCACATTTAAAAGGAGGATAAAATGGTTCTTTATTTGCTGAACAGCAGAACATACAATTAAAAAAATCTTATTCTCCTTGAAGCCTAAAAAAGGTCTAAATTATTGTTGTGAATAAAGGCTCTTTATTGTATACTGCTATACATTAATAAATATAAAATTCAGTGCCGAGGAGCTACACGTATTCTCATTCAATTCATTGTCGTATTCACACTGAGGATATTGTGAACCAGTCAGGATTTTAAGAGAAGTCCTCAGACATCAATATCCGCCAGTGCGCACAAACCATTAGTATCCCCAAATGCCCCTGTGAATTCAGATTAACCACGACTGTTGGCTATATGTGGGTGTTAATTTTAAGAACTGATGCATAACCGAACTGAATCATTCAATTATTCCAGTAAATTGGGAAAGCATGATAAATCAGCTGAGCTCATTATTCAATTATTTAACTAGTGGTTAAAACACACATAAAGCAATAAACATCATGGTTTCAGGTGAAATGCACATAACTGTATGGATCTACCAGACAAACATATTATTCCAGAAAAGGGCACTTGTTTACATAGAATCCCTACATTTGAAAAATACAGTAAAATAAATCAATACCTGCAACACTTTGTAGATGTCATCAATCTGTACGAGGCCAGACCTCCCATGAAACGGTCGAAAACTAAGCAAAAAGCTCTGAATTTTTATCTGAAATCCTTGAGCTCTTTCACTCACACTCTCCTCCATTTTGCCCTAAAATAATCTCATTTGAACTTCTACCAAAATGGCAGAGACTTCTGGTGACGTCCTCTCCCCTGATTGCAGTGTCAGGATAGGGGACACCACCAGAAGCTCTGGTATTTTGTCCTAAGATAATCCTAAATGGCAGAGCTTCCAGTGATGTTGTCTCCCCTGATTGGAGGATCGAGGGAAATAATGTCACCAGCAGCTCCAACATTTTGACAGAGTTTTACTAGGAGGTTATGTCCGCGGAGACGAAAAAAGAGAGAACAAGATAATGCAGAGAGGAGAACTGGGCAGCAGAGAAAGTAGGGAGACATTCAGAGAGCATGAGAGAGATTGTGAGAGAGTGAGTGAAAGAGTGAGTAAGAGTAAATATGGGACAAGATACTTTGTTTCCAAATCTAAAAGGCCCCCTGATTTTCATGTGAAAATGGAATTCATTGTCTGAAAACGAATGGGCCAAAAAGGAACAAAAAAAATTGTCCTAATCACTTTTGGCCCAATTGCATGTCTAATGATTAGTAAAGACCTCATTGTGAGGTCGAAACGTTGTTGCTGTCGTCCTTCAATAAATCTGCCTGAGCTGGAACCCTTGAGTGCCTGGAGCCTTTATTTATAATGATTAGTAATAACGTGTTATCTGGGCATTACAAAAGACAAACCCTGCCATGTCTCTCTTCCATGCAGGACCAGATTATGCCTTAAGATAAAATGTTTTAACTCAAAGCAGCCAATCTGTGAGTGGACATCATTCTCTTTAAGTTACCACCAGCTGTCGTGGACAATGTCAATGGTCATTCAGAGCTCATCTCTTCACATTAAGTAAAATCAACAATCATGACATAAACCAAGGTTACACATTGGTTAATTAAGCACCAATGGCAGGCAAATAATCATGTGCAAAAAGACCCCAACATTTATATTGTAGATGGAAGCATATGCGTTGATAAGTACATTTTCATTGCAACCGTCAGGTCATTTCCACCACAAAACGTGAAACACTCGAAAGCCGCACAAAAGACGCTGAAAAGACAATGATCGCCCTATCTCGCCAACAGACCTGGCTTCATACCAAACTTACAAAACTTCTACTGTAATTACAAGGAAACACAACACACTACAAAAACTAAAAGTTGGTCTCTCTTTTAAACTGTCTTTGTTGAGTATAGAAATTTTGATACAGAATATGATGTTTATTTATGGACAGTTAAATGCAATCAGAAAGTGACTGACCTTAATGAAACATCCATCAAAAATGATTAAGGTGGTATCAGTAAATATTGTATAAAAATGATACCATGCTTTCCACATATACTTCAGTAGATTCATCAAAACTACAGTAAATTAGCTAATAAATGTGTTAATATAAACTGTTGATGAGAAATAAAATAAGAGAATAGTTGTGTGTCAAATCGGTACAGGCAGATTTACGGTTTTTTAATTACTGTTATTTTTATCTTGAAACATTTGCATGTAATGCCTTATTTTAAGCCAATAGATCCATTTCCCCACATTTTTGAATGCATGTTGCTAGATGCAATTGCAGCATGTTACTACAGGGCAGTAAACATGTAATAACGTCATGCTGGATCAATAGATCATGGGAGGAATTCATTAACGGCTTCATTGCCTTGTTAAAGAGCTTTACGACATGTCAGTAAATAACAGCTATTCAACAAGACTTTCATCTGCCATAAAAACTGTAGTCATCCAAGTCAGTGAATTAAGAAGGAGAATATGGTAGAAGAAAGAGGGCATTTAAAATATAAGAGCCTGCTTGACAAGTGCTTCACATTTGGGTCATCAAGCTATTTTATATCTGCTTTCTTTTTACTAAAGCATCAGGTGGCCCAATTATTATTATTCATTCACATAGCACCATCATATTCTGAAGCGCTGTACAACGGGTGAACAGGACATAACAAACCGGGATATACTGACAATCAATGGCAGGGAAGCTCATCCAGTGGCGTTCTGATGAGTCGAATGCAAATATTCTGCTATTCATGGCTCCATCAGACATTTATGTTTTAGGCCAAATAAATAATCGTCCAGTAATATATTGATAGTATAATATATTCACAGGATACAGAGGTGATCCTAACTCACCGAAATAAGCACAGATGTTCTGGAGCTAAATGAAATGAAAGGTGTAGTATGTAAAAGTTGTGCTCTCTATGTAGTTGCTGGACAGTGGGGTAATTAAAGGACTGATTAAAGAATTGAAGAACGTTCAAACATTCTTCTTCATCAAGTCTAATCTAGAATAAATTTTACAGATTTCTTTTTGTTTGTATCCCTCTAACCATTGATGGGGACACGTTGGCTACAAAAAGGGTAGATGTACGCCATGTTGCTATTTCCAGAAATAGCGTGATCCTCTACTTCATTCTGTTTACGGGTTCTGAAAAAGCTGCATGGTACTGTATATTACTTTAAACTTGTAATTAGTTAAGGTAATGAAGACCAAGCTTCACAGCTTTTAGCAAACAACTTAAATCAAAAGTACTTGGTTCTCTAAGGAACCCAATTAATAATTCTGAACAATATCTTAAAGCTTATAAAACGTTTACGTTATGTTATCATCTCTGCTCTGTCAATATTCCGGCAAAGAAAGAAATCAAATTGCAGAAAATTGTAATTGCATTTCGTTTTTACAATTTCTTTTTAGTGCTACAGGAAATGTGCCAATCAACAAAATTTAGAATTTTTTTTATAAGCAGTTAAGCATCTATGGGGGGAGTTAAAGGAAAACATGGATAAAGTCAGATTCAACAGTCCTCTGGCATTGTAAGAGTTAAGATAAGTAAACAGTAACAAAATAGCATTTTTTCCTAAACCCCCCCCCAAAAAAATGATGCGGCTTTGTTCGCTATTAGTAGATGTGGCTTGGAGGGAAGCACAGGAACTGACATTTAGGAATTCAGATACCCCGTTATCACAATCCGGAGATACATAAAAAAGGAAATATAAAGTAACATGAAAGAAAGATAAAGACAGAATTGAGTTTTCTGTCTGCCACTTAACGAGTGGGCCTGCTATACAACCACAGGGGTCTTTGGCAAACAAAAAGACTTGACCTCTGATTTTTTTTTCTCTCTTTCTTCTTTTGTTTCCCTGTTTCTCATCCCAAAATTAAATAGAGCATGAGTCTGATGTTTTTATGTGATTTACACAGCAGCTGAAAATTCTTGAAGACCTGTCTATGTTACCATGAAAGGCAAGAATGGGAATATCTGAAAAGCATTGCATGATACAATTCTGATAGCTTACAGAATAACCAGGCCTTCCTCCAGCTCCTGGAAGTAAGAGTTCAGTAAGTGCCTCCATGTGTTTAGGTTGTTAAGACTATGCCAGAATATAGTAAGACACAACACTTGGATCACGGTCGCATTTAGACTATGCTTGCAGGCTGAAGGCCAAGTCAACCTGAGGAACACACATCACTTAGACAATCAATCACTAGAATTTGTTTATTATGTGTCCATGAATTAAAAGGGCAGCAGGTATAACAGATACATAACATTGTAAGGTTATATTATAAAAAATCAACCATTTTTATTATGTTGCTGTTACATTTCTTGTCTATTTAATTTGTTTTTGTACTCATTAAGACAGGTTTATCATACAATTTTGAAAGTTGTATCTACACTTAAGTGTAGACATATGTTTCAGATTCCATGAGCTTATTAGAAAAAAAAGCAATATTATATTATTGTCACAGTAGTTTAAGTCTGGCAGAAATATCTGATCACTTCTTCGAATTTATAATTGTTTTGAGTCCATTTATATCGAAGTGCTACATACAGGTCAAAACTGGTTACCCCAGAAGGTTTTCATACTGATTAAGTTATATGGTAAGGAAGAGAGTGAGGAATTAAGGGTCTTCAGGCATGGTTAAGAGTTAACCAGAACCCTATAAGCAAAAACATCAAAACAAGGTGGCTCCTATGGCTATAAAATGAAAACTTAAATTTCAGAAATCAAATATTATAAAAATTATATATTTTAACATTTAAAATAATTACCATAATAAGAAAAAAGGCTAAGAATAAGGGGAACATGATGGATGTCCATCAGATCACCTAAAGCTGTCTGTTTTAACTCAGACCACATTTAGGCATGAGCGTCATTCAGCTCTTTGGTGTGAGATGAAGCATGTGATGTACTTTCAACACTAACAAAAAGAAATGTCATCAATTTTATAGCATTGTAAAAAATAAATGTGCTTAATATAGTAAAATTACAACTAGCCTAAAAATACTATTCTGTTACTCAACATATTTCAAAGAATTGTTGGCTTAGTGGAAGACTAGGGTCTATGAATGGAGAACTCTCCTACCATCGCATACGTCTGTCTGAATACCTGTTCTACACTACAGGTGTATTTGTGTTAGGACCAGGAACAACAGCTCTGTGGCAGGATGGGTATGCATCCTGTGCAGACCTTCAAATAAGACATTATTGCACTGCATTCTAAACTTTTTGAACCAAAGACAGGTCCTTTGATTTGACATATTTTTTGCTCATCAAGGACAACAAAAAGGCAACACATCCACCGTTTCCACTCTACATGTGCTCTGACAATCAGAAGCCGAGAAATGTAATGGAAACAAAGGTGGGATAGGTATGTACAACGAAAATGAAAATATCACTATTCCTTCTGACTGTTAATGTCATCATTTAAGGGTTTTAAGTATTTAAGTACTCGGGTGAAATTACACTTTTAGTAGAATAGGAAGTGATGTTTTTGCAATGAATGATACAGGCTTGTTGGAAAAGAAAATATTCTAACCTAAGCCTATTGTTTGCTGTCAAAACAACTTTCAACAATAATCCACAGATCCCTACCAAGTTGACCTACAACAATTCCCTCTCTTTATCCATAAGCCATGGATGAGAAAACTTAGCATTCCAAGGTATGGTTGGACTTTCAGAATCGGAAGAGGAAATATTCAAGGAACAACGCAATAAAAAATGTGCGCTGGCTCCAAAAGATAACTACGGATATTACTGTCACACTTGTGGCGCTGAATAGCTGGAGTCCGGTGGGGGATCTACTTGTAGAGGACAGCCTCAACCCCATTCCCCTGCACAGTAGACTAGTGAGAGGGGATGCTGGTTGTCATTGAATCCCTGCTCAGCCTCAGAGGCTCCAGAGATAGTTGACACATTCATACCATATTGTGTTTATAATGAATACCAACTATTAAAATAAAAAAATTAAGGTTACCTGGAACTTAAGAAACATTGTTTGCAGCATGATCAGAGTGCTACTAAAATGGTGACAGGCATGAGCTACATAGCATTAAATGCATATATAATGTCAAATAACAGAGACATTTGTCTTTGCGCATAGTAAAGCTCTTCATATACTCTGCAGGGTACTTGGCTTTAGAAGTGTCTCCGAAGACACCAGTGTTATTTTTCAGCATGGTCACTCCAGCTTAACAAATCAGTTCCTTTTAGGAAAAGGCTTGCAAGGGATCCTTACGTGACAAAACCATATGCCCCGTTTACTGCCTAGATGCTTTACTGTTTATTATTTGCCCTCCAATATAGTCTATTTGCAGGGAATTTATTTAAATTGCTATAGTTATTCAACCTTCAACTCAAGTAATGGTCAAATAAACTGTACTTATGAGCTATACATTTGCGTGTTTATACAGAACACCATTGGCTTAGTCATAAGGCTTTTAAATCTTCTTATATTTTAGATAATAAAATATTTCTTATGGCTAGTAATAGGACATATAAATAACCCAGTCTGCACACTGCAAGAATAGTCACTATGTACAGTACGTATCAGGGGTGCTACTTTAGGCCATAGCCTAGGGGACCCAGAGCTCGTCCTAAAGAGGGTATGGGTCTGATCAGAAAGGGGCTGCCACCGATAAAGGGGGCTGCCTCCTCTAGAACGGAAACCCTAAACCTAAAGCCTAGTCAGTCCAGATCAGAATATACTTGTGATGGTCAAAATATATTTATAGGACCTTTAAGTAATATCTATTCATAAATGTTAAAATGTTTTATTATTAAGCCCAACTGAACTCCCCCCCCCCAAAAGGACTGCCACTACATATTTTTTAAATTAAAAATGTACTTGTTTTTATATCTTCACATTTTACTATAAAAACACTCTGAAACAATATTAATCCAAAAAGCTAGACTTCCATCTGAACTGGAGATTTATTCAAGTTACGCATGTTTTGCTCCTATAAAAATTTCAATAAAAAATAGCAAGCATTTTTTGAATGCACAAAAAGCAGACTGCTCAGCTGGCCTTTCTCCATCATTTGGGAAATAAATTAGTGAATGTTATAACAGACATCCTACCTTAATGCTACAAAACACATTTCCACTGCAAATTGTTTGAATGTTATGATTAAATGAGTCATTCTGAGCTATAGTTTGCCGAAAGATGAGTGACAAAAACTCTGCACACATATTATTCATTCATATTATCCTACAGAAGGCATCCTGCTGAACGTCAATAAAAATATAGTTAAATAATTCCATGCCAGGGTACTGTATATGGCTAAAAGTGACTGCACATTCTCTGGAGCTTAAAGGCTTCCTGTTGGACAGAACATCATTTCTGAGCTCATTCATAAATATATATCCAATTAAAGTTACTGTTTTGCTTTGTTTGACTCAGTAGTCATTCTGTGGCTTTAGACGTAATAAATCCCTTTTAGTGTCCATGTGATATTTATAATAAAGAAATGTGCTCCTGCTGCACTTAGGGCACGTGTATTTTAAAGTGTATGTGCCTGATCTATATTAAAATAGAATGGAATAAAGTTAAAATGTGGGGGGGGGGGGATTAGAAGAGATGTAATATTTCTGTGGTTTTTGTCTATGGGAGAACTGGCATTCAATAATCAGTTATAAATGTATCTCCAGTAACAGAATCCAGCCCTTGGAGCAGAGCCACCATGCTCATGCCCTTCCCATCATAACTACACATCCAACGTTCACTCACTCTACCGCTGTACACTCACACACACATTCTTTCACCTGCTCTCCACTCCCCCTCCCAGGCGCCTAACCCCCGGCTCAATCCTGACACTCCAACACCATATGCTGACAGACAAACTCACGATAACATCATATACGACCCACACACCACTAACACACCACTAACACACTGATGCTAACACTACTATCCACCCTGTAACAACATACCGACACATATTATATGCCAACATCATATGCCCACAAACATTACACTAACACATTCATACATGCTAACACTATACACTCATGTACAGGCGTGCTAACCCCGTACACCAATACATGCACTCTAACACTGTGCGCGGATATACACACTCATACTAATGCCATACAGTAACACATATAACACCATATGTGCACATACCCTAACATCATACACCAACACACACCCACTGACATATTACACATATAGTGTGCGTGTACACAGTGTGTATATATTCAGGCACTCACACTCAGCATGCTGGGAATGAAGAAAGCGGGGCACTCAGCCTGGCGGGGAGAAGGTGCTAGGGAACCCACTGTGGCCTCACTTCTTTTAGTTCCCAGCCTAGCTAGGCCTAGTACAACAGCACCGGTTGCCCCTCCCCCCCTCTGATGGCGGCACTGCCCTGGAGTACCAACTTTAATCAAATAACCCAGGAGAAAGTTTTCTGAAGGGCCACCCTGTCATCACCAGCCCGGTTCTGATGCACGGTATGACTCTTCTGCTGGATTTCTCCCCTTCACCTGTTACAGTAACAAGTTAATATTCACCGTTTGTAGTAGGCAACCCGTGAACATATAGAATTTGGATACATTGCTAATTGCACAAATAAACTGTAACCAAATATGTAATGCAGAGTTACAAACTAGCTTCCAAATTTACCATTATAAAAATGCCTTGACACATGGCAGACTTTGAGGATTGTGCCATAAATCAAATCTAAATTACAATAATTTATCATACAAAAAAGAGAATTTGTGATGGACTTTTTGTGCTCTTAAGAAATACCTAAATTCTTGACAATTAAAGGGAAAAGAACTGTCTGTTAATTATTCTGTCTGCGTTTTTTCAACTGAAATCTATCATAATAAAAACTGTGTACACATAATTGCCTTAAACACAGTTCTAGGTATTATGATGTCATTTTCTCCATTGCATAAATGTCAGTTTACATAAAGCTCTATGTATTCGGCTTTTATACGATTGCAATAAAGTTTTCATTGTTGCAAAGTCCACAACTTGTTTAGCGGTGCAGACACCCTTTTTTCGTGGATCACTGATTTATAAATTGCTCATTTACCAGTTGATGGTTTAAGTGTGTGCTTTTCACTTGATCCTAATGCAGTCTCCCCTAGCATCTGGGTTCGGGATTGAATCCAGCTGAGACCCATCTATACCACCGGCATTGGCAGCCTGGTAAACAGGAGTTCCAGATTCCGGATGGAAGAAGTCCCAAGAAATATTCAAAGAGTGCTTCACGTAGACACAAGATGACCTCAACTACCAGAAATGCTCATTTTTGTAGCACAACAAATTTCTTTAGATTGGCTTCATTCTCGATATAACTAATAAGCCTCTCCTTACAATATTTCATTTGTAGCCTGTAATAATATTTTAAAAACATAGTACTAAAGTAAAAATGCAAGGAATGCCAATTTTGTGACTCTCACGCATATATGTATGCAGAGGAAGAATCTACAAGCATTGCAGATGGTATTGTAGATGGAACGGAACAGAGCGAGGTGAGAAGGATGTAAGGCAGACGGGATGCAGCCAACGGGACGTGGAATCTCTGCCCTGTGATGCATTCACCCTTAGAATGTTGGAATGCAAGTTAAGACCCAATACAATCATTCATGTATAGATAGACCAGAAGAGTCTGTATCTGTTTTCTATCTGATTCAAATACCTTTTCACATTTTAAAATACCAATGATTAGGGGTATCAAACTCAGTCTTGAGGGCTGCAGTAGTGCCCGAGTACTACGATTACTCTAATGAGCACGTAATCAAACAATTAACATTGTGTAATAAATGAAAACACTAAAAAAAATGCATGTGTGTGTGTATGTGTAGTACTGTTAACCTGCTCTGGATGATGATCACCTGAACGCACGATAACAGCAAATGGAAACCTGTACAGACAAGGGACGTCTTGACTCATGGTCTATTGTTATAAGGCGCTTTCTAGAACCCAACATCATATTGAAACGTTCATTACCTTAATACACAACTTGTACACCACACAGAAAAATGCAGCACACTTTCGTCTAAGTTAAAATGTGGCTTATGACATTATATCCTAAAATATATATATATAAATAACATTTATTTAAAAAAACGTCATGGAACTCAAAGTCATAGAAGAAAAAACCTGAAGGAACATGACTAGTTACTGAAAACCTAAGGGGTTGTAACACAGTGTTATCACACTTAACAAAGACATATTAGCAGTTTGCCGGATGTCAAGGCTTGAAATGCTTTAATAAGTAAAATGTGTCCTGTGTCGCCCCGTATGATCTGTACACACCGCCTCACTAGCTCATTTGCATGACATCAGAACTGCTGCTTTATTTATAATCCATGCAAACAACTGAAGAACGTATTGTTCTCGCTGTCCTTGTGTCTGCCAGAATATTCACTAAAGCTTTCCCCTGCAACAGCCTAATTTGAGTGTTTATTCAACAGATTCGGTAACCTTTTGGTGAGCAAAATGTACGCAACCCCATACGTAGAACAGCCGGCAGAACAAACCGCCCTCACACTAATATACAGGCCTAAGAACAATCCCGCTCCGAACAGAAGTCAACAATTCCACGATCTGCTCAGAGACAGGCAGATAAAGACTTA
Source organism: Spea multiplicata (assembly GCA_009364415.1). Lineage (NCBI taxonomy): Eukaryota > Metazoa > Chordata > Amphibia > Anura > Pelobatidae > Spea > Spea multiplicata. The sequence goes on along the minus strand of VKOC01000001.1, from coordinate 54,562,061 downwards.
AACTGATATATATATATATATATATATATATTATATATATATATTATAAAGAATACACACTTTTTAAATCAAGTTGAACCAATAACTAATTACTAATTACACTTTCTGGAGACATTATGTTTTTTCCATTTACACAAATCTTGTCCAAAAATAGCAAATAGTAGTGTGATGCAAAACCTACTGCCAATCCTTCCATTATTAAAACAGAGGTGGGCCAAGCTAGAGCCATTCTGACAGCATGACCAAGAAGCCCCATGTATGACCAGAAGTCTAGTGGACCAGGGGGTCATATTAAATCCCAGTACAGGCTGGGCTTTGATTCTCCTAAAACACAGAGCTTGGTGGATCAATGGGCAATGGCCTCCACAGGACGTATTAAAAGGTGGTACGTGCCACAAAGCACCGAGCCATGAGGATGCCGGCTAGGGCCACTGAACAGAGTCAAGCCTATGGCAGCCTCCTGCCCATGTTACCCTATTAGTACATACAGCATTAAAAATGTGTTTTATTACATCTTTCATAAAACATTTGCGCCATTAGAGCATTGCAATTACCAGCATGTTCCTGACCTCCATTCTTGACTGGCTGTTAACTTTGTGTATTTTGACGTTGTTGCTGTTAAGTGTCACGCTACATAAAAACAGTCTTTTGGGCTCTTTCTGGCTGTGCAGTTTTAATTAAGACAAACCATTAAAACACATACATAAAAAAAGCATTAGTCTGAGATTAACATCAATTACATCTAACTATTTATCACAATTTCTCATAGAACGGTTCAAACAAAGGCAATGTAAGGACAGGATTTAATTCAATAATTTTTAGGACTGACAGTCCTTCACTCAGCATCATCTAGTTCCCAATCAGACAGAAACAATGCGTTAGAATAGCTGTGTAATTGCAATGTATTTACCATTATAAGATGCTAGCATGATGCTTCACCCAATGCTTCACCCAATGGATGACTGCAAATATCTCAGCATGGAATTCATCCATCTAATCACCATTATTTGGCAAACCAAAAATACAGTACTGTGCAAAAGGTTTAGGTAGGTGTGAAAAAAATGCTGTAAATGAGGAATTCTTTAAAAAATATACATGTTAATAGTTTATTTTTACCATTTAACAAAATGAAAAGTGAGTAAGCAGAACAAAAATCTAAATGTAACCAATATTTGGTGCCTTCAACAGAGCATAAATTCTTCCAGGTACACTTGCACAAAGTCAGGGGGTTTTGTGGCAATTTAGTTAGTTGTATGATTTAATAATTATACAAAACATGGGCGAATGGTGACCAATTTAATATGTATCATTGAAAACAGAAGCAGCTGTGTAGGAGGAATAAAACTGGGTGAGGAACAGCAGAACTCGCTAACAAGGTGAGGCTGCTGAAGACAGGTTAATGTCAAACGGCACACACCATGGCAAGACTGAGCAGCAACAAGCAAGGTCTCTCACAGGCAGAAATTTCAAGGCAGACAGGGGTTTCCAGATATTCTGTCCAAGCTCTTTTGAAGGAGCACAAAGAAACGAGCAATGTCGAGGCCCATAGAAGAAGCAGTCGGCCAAGGAAACTTAGTACAGCAGATGCTTACTCCCTTTGCAATCGGAAGATGTCCAATGCTGCCATCAGCTCAGCATTGGCAAACAAAACGGTGGCACCCTGGTGCACCCATCTAGGGTGCAAAAAGGCAGCAAGTGTTCTGGACTGATCAGTACAAATTTGAAATATTTGGCTGAAGCAGAAGCCAGTTTATTTGCTGGAGGGCTGGAGAGAGATACAAGGATACTTTTTGCAGGCAACAGTGAAGCATGGTGGAGGTTCCTTGAAACTTTGGGGCTGCATTTCAGCAAATGGAGGTGGGGATTTGGCCAAAATTAACATGTATCATACAATACTTTAAGGAAGGCCTCTGAATGGCCCCAAATTTTATTATAGAGCATGACCACGACCCAAATGAGTCCTGGAAGTGATGGTGTGGCCCCACCGAGGCCTGATCTCAACATCATCAATCTGGGATTACATGACTAGGGAGAAGCATCTGAGGCTGCCCAAATCCAACCTACCTGCAGAATTCCTTAACCTGTGTGCAAGTATACCTAGAAGAATTGATGCAGTTTTAAAAACAAAAGGGTGGTCACACCAAGTATGAATTTGATTTGGATCTTTGTTCTGTTTACTCATTTTGCACTTTGTTAAATGGCAAAAATGAACTATTAACATGTCTATTTTTGAAAGCAATCTTACTTTACAACATACAACATTTTCTCATACCTGCTAAAACCTTTGCACGGCATATATATATATATATATATATATATAAATCGTAATTTCTGGGGGAAGCTTCCCTCTTAGGTTACAGGAATTGCATTTTACTTTCACTAATACAAGAACAGAGAGGTTCATACCTGGTAAAGAGCACAGCGTTGTCATGGTGTGCAATGCCATTCTCTGGAATTGTGTTCCCGTCACTCTGGTGGGAAAGGATGGACTTCTGCCACTTACAGAAGCTGTCAAGGGACTTGTCGGCGTGGTGGTTTATCTCCAAGTTTGGCTGCAATACAACACACATACCAGAAATGTTCCAAACAAATTACTAAGGTCAGTTGTTAAGCCGTTTGAAGACTAAAATGGAACTATAATTAGAAGCAGTGGTTTCTAGGAATAAGCTCTTCTTGCCAATATTTATCTCTATAAAATCTGACCCAGAGTTCAGCCAACATATTACTGAACAGACGTATATTGTGTTCCAAATGCAATAATGATTATGTCAATATAACAATTTCACATCATCAGCAAAAGACGTTATTTCACAAATCCATAGTCCTACAAGTGTGCTACTGGAGCCTTCAGCTTTCTTTATGCTGCATTTAAAACAGCAGCAACTTAAATTTACGTTTATCTGGTTAACATTTTTGGTTCTACTTAATTTTTGTGTAAGTGAAGACAAATACTTGATCCTTCCTCAAATATCACATTCCTTGCCATTCTGGCATTAACAGGGTTAAATGTATAGTGTCCACAAATGTGGAGAATTTCAAAAAGTTATATTTAGTCATTTCATGGCCATTTCAGCTAAAAGTGGAGAATCTGTTGGGTCCCAAGGCAAGTGCACGTGTATCGCGATGCACACACATTCACATATACCCCTGGTTTCCCACTGATGAGTCAGGAAGCACCAAACAGGCAAGTGAATAAGGTGCAATTCTTTGTGAAATAGAATTTACTAAAGCAGGGACCACTGAAAGAAACCCAGCCGTGTACAAATAAATTCCTCGCTTATTGGAGATGGACCCCTGGAGGCAATGTTATTAAAATGGTAATGAAAGAGAAAGAGAGCAATAGGTAGAAATGTTGAGATTTTTTTTTTAATTTAACATTTTGCTTAATTCCAAGGGTTCTTCTTTTAGATTTATGTTATATTTCATTGGGTTATGCCCAATAATTTATTTTATGAAAGTGTGCAAGGTACCTTGTTATATATATATATATGTATATATAGATATATATTTATATACATACATTCATCATTTAGTCTTTAAAGAGACACTGTATCTTGCCACAAATGCATACACAAGGGAAGGGAGTGCCAGGACACAATTCCAAAACATGATTATAAGTACTGCTTATACTTTTTAATATAATTTCCTTTTAAGTGCAACTAATTTGGATCAAAGCATGCCTCTGCAATCACCGAGTTAGGTTAAACGGTTAATGACAGGTTAACTAGACAGAGCTCTAAAGTACAACCCATTAGAGGCTATTGTGGAATATGCCAAGAAGAAGGTTAAACTCAAACATGCATGATGGGTGATTTACCTGATCTTCCGTGAGGACTATTAAACGTGTCACTATGATATTCACAACGTTTCCTAGGCTGGAATCACGGTAAAGTTTGGCAACCTGACCTCCAGAAAAGAAGAAAAGACACAAAGTCAGACAATGAAACAACCAAGTGACATGCTCAAAAATATATATTTTTTTTTTAAAAAAAAAGCATTGTGTTTTGCAAATTAATAACATCTGTCAGTGAATATGAATTGTAAAAATAAAAATGTCAGTGCCGATGTAAATCAAGTCAACGCTGCCATCACCGCAAGTTCAAGGATTTCAATGGATTTCCGATTTGCCGTCATAATTACTATCGATCTATTATTTATTGATTAATATAGCATCATCATAACCCATCAACGGATAAACAGGACATACTGATTTAACTCTTGGTGTCCCTGAAGGATGTGCACTTTGGGCTAAGCGTTGGGCAGGGCTCTGGCATTCGGAGAGTTCCAATGCAACGTAGTATCTGGCTTTTACATTAGGGTAGATCTATGTTAAATTATTTGCCAATTAAACGTGCCTGTGCTCCCCATGGTTTTCAGTAGGTTAACTAACAGTGTGTTGGAAAAATCCCAGACAAGTAAAAGAAAAGCTGGAGGTTCAAGTGATAATATCACAGAATGCCAACCTTTGTAGATTATATCACAATCACATTCCGATTTAATGGAACATTTCTTCCGTGGTCTCTTTGGACGTTCTATGAGATAGGCATCTTAAAATCTGCATTGTTTTCTAACAGTTATCCGGTGACTTCAATGTAAAATTTTACCTTGATTTGACAGGTAAATTAAGTACAGCCTCTAGTGAAGTGGAAGGAACAGACCTCAAAAGAAACTTCAAAAGAGGGAGCCAGGAACTACATCTCCTACTGAAGTCTGGATTTAGTTCTTATATAACATTTTCAAAGGGGTGCGCTGGGATGAAGATTAACCCTAAACAATGTCTAAAGTTATAGCTTTCACAATGGACATTGACTGAGTTGGAAAAGAAGTCAAAACATAAGTCACCAGCACCTTCTTCTTCTCAGAGAAACTGTCACCGGATGAATGGAGATATAGGATGCTCTGTCTAACAGAGTATCATGTAACTGGCTTTAGAGGGAAAGGTTTTCTCTCATTCCACAAGTGTGAAAATGTTTACCAAGACGTGATCAAACAGTGATTAAAGACGTGATTAAACAGACGGAGAGTTATCTTTTGAAAATGGGAAATGCATTACAGGTTACAAATGCATTAAAATGATTACGGACATTCATTATAATCCAAGTCCTCTGCCATAATGGTGCATCGCATATCGGCCTCACTGCACATGATGCTATTCAACAAAGGGAAAAAGCTCGACATCACATCAATCCACCCTGACACATTTGTTTGTAAAAAAAATTTGGTCAAGTAAAATACAGGAGGAAAGAAGGGACAAAAACAGTTTTTGGTTGAGTTACTTACAGGCTGAGATGTGTTTATTATCCCGTATGCTCCCCTCCATCATAGACATGTAGGGTTTTTTAATTTTACAAACAGAAATGTCACAGTGGATTGTTGTAAGGTCTATTATAGAGTGTTGGCTTTTCCACCATGTTGAATTTGATTGGGTTACAGACAGAATAGAAAGATCATCTACAGAAGTACTTGTTCAAAACGATGAAGGGGTCAAACTTACAATATTCATGACGCTCAGTATGTAGTGTTCGATATCTCTCCGGCCATGGTATCCAACCATCATTTTATCAGCTACAACCAATGTCTCCACAAATCGCTCCACACTGACTGATCTCCTCTGCCTGCGAGGACCATTATCTGTATCGTTGTCTGATGAGGCAGTTGGCATGAAGGATGTGTGGTTCAACCACCAGGGCTTGTTGTTTCCAGTGAAGTCTTCTAGGCAAAAAAGGATGATAATTTACAGCAGATTTACCTACTCAGAATTGCGTGAATAGTACTTAACACTATTAAGTACTATGAATGCATCCGCCCTCACAGACTGCAAGATGATATGATTCATGTGAAAAAAGAAACTTCTCATCTGATACAATGTAATAGCAACAAGTGAATCTAATCAAAGCAGGTATAACAAACGACTGGTTTTGTTAACTAAACATACGCAAGCTAACAAAAGGTCCATACCGTAAGTACCTACAAGCCACGATAACCTGATCTTATAAATGGAAGACATTGCAAACGTGACGTATGGAGGTAAAAAGTTACCAGGGGAAAAAATATCCGACAATGTAAATCAGCCCTTTTTTCATTATCTGTTTAAGTGACTGATAAAATATGTTTTTCCTTTTTCATTCAATAGATTACATTTTATCTGTTTGCACTGGACTTTTAGTTACTTTATTTTATCTGTTTGCACTGGATATTTAGTTTCTTTTTTTTTTTTAATCTGTTTGCACTAGACTGCACGTTTAACTTACCTTTCACACCACAATGCCCCCGTTCACTCGAATGCCGATTGTTGATGGCAGATTTTCTATAAATTACATGAGGGTGACCCGTTTCATAGTTAAAGTGGTTGGAATTATCAGTTGTGTTTTCTAAAGGTTCAATAAAATATTCTTCATCTTCTGTAGCGATGACGCCATGCTTGGAGGAGAGAGAATGAAAAAGATTTAGCAAAGAAATCAGTATAGAACTCTATAAGTTTGAATATGCACATTATTTAATTACATTTTGCTAAGCGTGTTAAATACTAATTCATCAACCTACTTTTTAGAACTCAAATAGATACTTTCATAATATCAATTATTATACTAAATACTAATTTAGTTAAAGGATCACTCAAACCCACCCAGAAAAAAAATGTATTAAGATAATTGCTGCACCGTTACTGCTTGCGTTTTTTTTGTAAAAGCAGGTAAAGGAGACTCAGAAAAACACATATTGAAAATGTATTAAAAACCACTCTTCATCCTGACAAGCTAGCTTGACAAGCCAGTAAACACAATTTACTTCACTGATCCCTGACACAATATTTCTGGCATGGCTGATCATTATAACAGGAACTTTTCCCCCAAAATGATCAAGCATTTTATAAATAAAAACAAAGCGTGGCATTTGAGCCCAAGAACTAACAACACCCAGGGTTGAAAATCAATGTCAAAAACCATGTCTGTTACCCCTAACAGTCACCTGCCTTCCAAAGTGTTGGCAAGGCCGACATTAACTGAGCAGTATACATTCAATAGCCCTTCATTTTTAATCTATCAAAGCACACAGCCATGCTGTACCATTACCCAGGAAATTCCCAGACAGGCCCGAAGTGGCCACCTGGCACACAGAACTAATCTGGCCAACATGGCTCCATACACACCCAATCTGCCGCCCCAGCTGCATAAGCGGCATAAACGTAGCGTGGTGCCTCTCTATCTAGCCATCAGCCACACTTACGCCATTTGCGGCCATTGACCTTAAACCGCCAGGGCCGCTTTGTTGACCCATTCGACCATGTATCATTATGTTGGCTTATATTAATGCACATACATTTACCTGCTACTATTAACACATACACTCTCACATTACTACATGAATATTTAGGTATTTAGAATGCTTTCTTGGTATAAACGCCCTCAAATAAAAAAAGCACACAGAGGTTCAAAAAATAATTTCATTGTTTGTTGCGTCATCTATGACTGATTTTCTTCGTTAAGTTGGGAGGAAAGTTGACAGGAGAGTTGTGGTTTCCCTGAACTCACTATATATCATAAAGGGTCAAATCTCAGAAAGAACGCTGCATAGTGCCATAAGTGACATTAATTTTAAGAAATCTCACTAAATATACATTATTGCAAGCCAATCCAAATTAATCTTGGAGCAGAACCTCACTGAGGTTGGCTCTTCAAACGTACAGTGAAATTAAGATGAAACAGCAACTCTCCTGCAGACTTTGCTGCCAACATCCTCTCTTGTGAATAAACCCAACAAAAGAATAAACATTTGAAAAAAAATTGCGACTGTGTCAAAGAATAAATAGCTTTCCCCATATAATTTTCAATAATAAGATAGGGATACCATAAAGTAGATTTGTGAAGAAACACAAATTAGAATTTGAGTTACCGGTAATTTGTAATATTAGAATTCATTGACCGCTTCCCCGTTAGGTGAACTGTGGGATTAATTCACAGAAATTATCAATCATCTAATTTAATTATTTTTTGATTATTCAGATTATGAATATGAATGTATGATAATTGCAACTTTTAAAAAGGATAAAGGTTGACCGTTACTTTAGTAACCCAACCTGGGCAACTATACACAGCATTATTATTGTATTAGTAGTTAAGAGATCTCCCGCTCTCATCTTTTTTGTAGGAGCATTCCATGTGAGGTGTTCTGTCAACAGGGATTTAGCAAAGATCAACTAACTCGCTGTTAGCACATCAATTTACAATGTTATCACAAACAATAATAAGTGATTTATGTCTCACTTGAGATAATATTTTCCTCCTCCGAACACTGCTGAAAAGGGAGAACTCGATGCTTCTTGTAGAGCACTACAGTGAAATAATAAATATGGTAGCAGCAGGACTCTGTTATAAAATGTCATGGTTGTGCGCTTAAAGTTGCTGTTCCTCTTAGGCAAAACATTAATTGCATTCTTTCGTATGTTAAGCAAATAAACCGTAGCAGAGCTGTCATTGTATTCTTTCCTCTAAAGGTTTAATCCAGTGGAGTAACAACCGGGGTCGCAACTGCGACGGGGCCCAACTTTCCATGGGCCCCTTGCAACCACTTGTCCGTCAGTTCCTCCAGCAGCCTCGCTTTTGTGCAAGCACCAGAGAAAAAGAAGAGGGTGAATTAAGGGGATGCGAGTGGCAGGAAGAGAATATGTATGAGTGTATGTATGTATGTATGTAAGAATGAGAATGTATGTATAAGTGTGTGTTAAGTGGAACATTTATGTATAACGTTTGTGTGAGCATGAATGTGTAAGTGTTTGTATGTTAGCATGGATGTGTGTGTGTAAGTGTTTGTGTGTTAGCATGGATGTGTGTGTGTAAGTGTTTGTGTGTTAGCATGGATGTGTGTGTAAGTGTTTGTGTATGAGCATAGATATGTATGCATTTGTGTTTGAGCATAGCTATGATTGGGCAGGAGCACAGGCAAGCTGTTTGGGGGCACCGACAAGTGGTTTGGGGGCTAAGATGGCACTGATAAGATGCTTGGAGGCAAAGCTGGCTTTTGGGGGGCAAATGTTGTTTGATGAATTCGGGGGCCTCAGGGCAATTACTACATACCAGGGCCCTGTGGCTTCTAGTTACACCCATGGTTTAGTCACATATAGACGACACAGAAGCTATTTCGGCTTCTATGGTGGCAGCCACCTGCCTTTGTGTCACATGACAAGTGTTTCCAACAGAAATTATGAATGAGAACTATTTCTTGAAGTGTTTGGGCATTTAACACTACTAGAAATTGTGTTCTATACATAAGTCAATGCAAAATATTAATAATAATAATACTGCGTTTAGTTATGAAAAGTGAGAGCAGAGTAGGTGGAACAGCACCTTGTCCCATCACACCTTCCTCCATAATCAAATTCATTCATAAAAACTACCTATAACTTGTGATTTTTGATTCTCAATCCAGTATAAAACTTTACATCATGGAAGGGATCTATAAATTATTACATTATCTGATCTAGTTCCTGTCCTGAGGATATCACATTCCCGGACATTAACAGGTATAAAATAACATAACGGGAAGGAATAATGATGCATATCATAGGAAAAAAAGTTTAAAGATACCCTTCTACAAATTAGGTTGGGATTTGAAACACACACAAATTGCTGTCGATCCAACAGGGAGAAGGGATCTCATCTGGGAGCCCCAAAAGTGTATGTAACTTTTTGTCTGTGTTCTCTGCACTAACAATTAGTCCTTTGTACTGAACTCAACTTTTTATTTAAAGGTGGACCATCACAACTTTTATCATACAAAACTGATTTTGCCACAAGTGCCTATAGCTTATAACTGGTATATTGTCCCAGGGAAGCAAGGGGCACCTACGTACATAGCTGCCATGCATTTTACTGAGAGGTAGGATATGGTATATTATATATATATATATATATATATATATATATATATATATATATATCTCATATCCTGGCCTCAGAAGAACACGCACCATAGAGTACAGCGTGCTTTGGAAGCTGTGCCTGAACCAACCAAAGACAATCAGCAAATGTACAAGTGCGAAGAGATAACTTAATAGGCAGGACCAAATATTTATATCCTGTGAAAAGTTAAAATGGCTGCTCCCAAGGTAGACATGTACAGGGAATATGCTAATATAGGGAATATAATACATATAAACCCTTATTATACACTATTACACAAGTTTATTTTCAGTAAAAATGTAGGATATTGGATAAGTCTGCAAGAACCAATTACCGGTAGCTTCAAACCCAACTGGGCTGTAATAGACACATTAAACACAATTCCATGAATGTAATACTTATTCTGAATTATAAAATGTAGGATTGGTTCAAGTGACAGGTCCACTTTTATTTTACACAAACCCGTGAATCAGGAAGTTCTTAAAACATATAGACCAGATAATCTTGTGTTAAAGTACAAAGCGAAATGAAAAAAAATAAATAAAAATACAGGTCCATTCAAGGTTGACTGTGTGTTCTTTTTACAAATGTGAAATAACCATGAATTAACGCAATACCACAATCCCTTATATGAAAAATATACATACTGAGAAAGACTGTGTGATTCCTGAAAAAGTTAATCTGCTCACAAATCCATGTTAAGAAACTCGGGAACAATGAAACAATGAACTTCAATGTTTCCGTACTATTCACTGTCTGTAGGGACCCACTTATCCCCAATCCAAAGATTAAAACAGCGATTATGAGATGTATAAAGAATAATTACGTCAATCTAAACATTTCAACTATAATGAAGAAAAAAAGAAAGAAAAAATATGAAAAGTCACCCATGAAAGAGAAAAGATGCAAAAAATATGCGCTAAATAGGATTAGCAATGCACCAGTAAGCAATTTTAATTCAGTGCCCTATTTAATTAACTCTAAAAACACCAGATGGTGGCCCAACCGGTTACAGAAATGTGGGTATATCTAGCTTCAAAATGTGCATTCTACTAAAGTATTGGCAGTTTTCTGTTTACATTGATTCAACGTACAGTGGTTTAAGCTTTATGTCTAAATTATAAACCTGATCTCAAGTTACATCATAGCAGACTCAGACTGGCATCATATTTCCTTCTCATAATGATGGTTTTGGACATGTAAATGCATTGTTGCCATATCATTCCCTTGTATTTAAACAGCCGCACCACACTTTATTACCGATGTGCTCAGTAAAATATTCACTTATACCATGTTTAACTATCTAATGTAAAGCAGTGTCCCTGGGTATACTATCTGTAATATTGTTCAGTGCACTGTACATGGTTTACACAGTTGACTAAACATTTGTCTGGACAATTGTCTCAAACGTCATTTATATCATGTATTTCTATTTAAAGCTCAGACTTAATTTAAATATTTCCAGTAATTTATTTTCACATCACTTTTTTATAGAACCTAGCCTGATAAAAAAGGTATATTTGTTTATTACAGTATTAGAGCAGGATAAGATAAGGAAAGTTACCGCAATAGTTACAACACTTAATAATCACATATAAAAGATTGCATTGGATAAGCAGGCTAATGCCATCTATAAAAGAAGTAAAGTTTCTAACTAGATTGTAACACTATTGGTTTATTGACTAAATGGAGAGTTTGCAAAGAAAGTTAAACTCTCGTTTCCCTGACATCACTTTGCATTGTGAAAGGCCAACCCCAATGAGCTTCTTCTGTACGACCAAGATGGCCCCATGTATTGCAGACCTCTCACTTATTTCATTACACATTATGCAGGAAAGCCTGACTGGGTTTGATCCTTCATAATGTAGAGTGAGACATGAGACGTTGAAATTTTGTATTAATTAAATACCCAAGATTGTGTCTTTTTCTATACCAAACACCGTTTGCACACTGTGCTAGTCTCGTGCCGCCCCTTGAGGCATCACTGCGAGGTATGCACATTAAACACAGTACACCTTCTCACAATCCCAATGTATTCCCCCTTAGACCCCTTGGCGTTTATCCCTACCGGCTCACGCCTTCCATGCCAATGACACGCTAGCCTGCTGAACATGCTACAAAGCCACCATCCTAAAAGGAGCTGGTCCTAGCAGGTCGGCACAACGGTCCACATAAAACACTCTGCAGAACACAAGAAGACTGGTGGGAATTAAATACAAGTATATTATAGGATGCGTGGATTGCATAAAAAGCATGGTATGGAATGGGCTGGTGGGTCGTGCAATAATAATAATAGCTAGAATATTTTTTATAGTATTTAAGATAATAATCAGCAGTGTCTTCAGCAAAAAAACATAAGTCAGCTAATGTATACATTCCTTCTACCTTTAAACCCACTGAGCATAGAGTAACAATACACTAGGATATAACCGCAAGGCTTGTATACGTCTAATACATTCCCGAGCAACAGTACAAAGGTTCAGACCTTGCAATACATGCCTTGAATCCTTACTTCCCCGTCAAGGATTCCGGTAGTCTTGGTCTAGCCTCAAGCCACCAAAAACGTGATACACGATACCTATTGTGCATGTCATGCTCTGACAGCAGGGAAAGGCCAGTGCGTTCCGATTCATCACAGCAAGTGATTTGTTTAGAGAATGAGTGAATCATTTCAAGTCTCGAACAATGTATCTCTGGAGAACACTAGCCTCAGATATGTCTCACCAATCTGTTTGGTATTTTAAACACACATGGTTTGGTAAACGCACACACCTTGCTGTGAAATAAAGATAAGATTTCCTATCGCCATGTGAATGGTGCCAAAAGGACCAGACTAGCTGAATATAATCTTTTGCAGTACAGAGGACCAAACTGGTCAGGGTGTCCAGCATTCACTCATGGGTCAATGAAACTGATGCGTCTATCAGCCTCAGAACCCTGCCCATCCTGCTGTTTAGATAATATGGTAAGCCAAAATGTTTTAAAGGTTATTAACATACAGAGGAGGTCCTTACCAGCAGCAGCAATTTGTACCCCAATATAAGAACCAACCGCTTAACCTTTTCTCTTCTGTGTGAAATGGGGGAAGCGACCTACTAATAAAACATAACTCTTATTTCTTAAATACTAAAGAATGAGAGATTATCCCCAAACATTTAGAAAGAAAGCAATACTTAAACTCAGGGAAGTAGCAGTAATAAAAGTGTGGCATTAAATAGCCAAGGTACTATTGGATGTACTTTGCAACTTTTGTTAAGGCAGAGTTACCATCACTGCTCTGCCTCTATCCGACTCAAAGGTGAGACGTTCTAACAAGTCAACATTTTATCTCATTTTTACTCTACAAATTCACACTTGTAAAAAATACTCACCAACCCATTGCAGTTACTTAGAGCCACTTTAGTTGTGGTATTTTGGTCCTGTAAATATCCCGTGTAGTGACAGTTCTCAATGTAATCATGTTTCCACTCGGGCCCATTCTTCCCCCAGTACTCTACTGTAAATTGTTTGGAGACTAAATCCGTGTTCAGGGTCAGGTTCAGATGAAAGTGCTTGCCGTAGGCAGAAATTTTAAAAAATAATTTAGAAGCTTCCTGTTCTTGGTCTTTAGGGTCCGTACTCCTCCGCCTCCTCCGTGAATGTTTTTCATTCTTCACAATAAAACCGATGAAGGCTCCACTGTGGTCAACCCTTATAGGAACCGTCAGCTGGTAGTGTTCAAGGTAAGACAGGAATTCCCCTTTGTAATCGCAAGCCAGGCCAGTCCAGAAAGGTAGCATGCAAAGGAAAAGGAGAGTAACAGGAAGTAGTACATACTAGTGCACTAAATACAGCCAACACAAGGATAGTACTACAGCTAACTATCTTGTGTCAAAAGTGGACCAGTCACCAACGCAACCCATAGCCTCATTAAATGTGTTTTTTTTATTTTTTTATTGCCTATAGCTTCTGTTTTTAATCAGCGCAACTAGCGTTCCTCAGCAGAGCTGAGTTTGGTGATATGTGAAATAAAATCTGTATTTTTTTTTATACAATAACTAACAGATTCCAGTACCAACCATGTCTTTGATCTCCTCATCCCTGTTCTAAGGAACCATCTAGTTCCACCAAAGTGGACGAAGTTACAGATGGAGTTATGTTCAATGTTACTTACGGTGCCAAATACCTTTACTTATAGCCGTTACCGCTATAGTTTGGCAGGTAATCAATATTTTGCGCTCGTACTTCCTGCATCAATCTGGCAGGTTGGTAGATGGTTCCAAGTCAAAGAGAAGATCTCAGAGAGGTATCAGAGATTTTAATCGTCTTATTCTGGCAGCAGGGCCTCAAGCTTCTTATTAAAAAAAGGAAGTAGATGCACTAATTATGGTTTATGTGCTAAATTCTGGCACTGAGCTCCCTCAGACAAATAACTTTCTTTCAAGTTTAAGCTACAATTGAATAAGGCTATTGCCACGTTTCTTAAAAAGGTAAACAAATGTGAATGGCACAACATTCTTTGTATGTACATTCTAAAATACTATTGCATCGCCTATTTCAGGTGTGATTGTGGAACCCTACCTTGAGAACTATAGGAAAGTCTGTTGTCCCTGTGAAATTCCGATGAAGCCATGGCGAGGCCCAAAATCCAGGTCAACGTCTTCCACAAAATTTCCATAATTTGGAAAAAAAAAAAGTTTTGTTTTTTTTTTGCTGTGAAGTTCCTGATTTTACAGTTTTGGGATTACCTTCGTGCTATAATAGTTGTTCTGTCCCAAACCTGAACCATACCAAGTCCATGAATAATGCCTATTATTCCGCACAACCCAAATGCTTGTTTTCTTATGCTTTACTTTTTTTGAGTCTTTTCGATTTGTGTTTTTTTTTTTCTTATTATACAATATTATTTTTAACATATGATCTTCTCTTGAACTTTGTAACTTCTTGCTTGTTCACTTTCATTTTCTCAACTTGGAGATAAAAAATATTCGCAAGCAGACGCAAAATAATCCTTTATGAAAGTGTCAAGCTTCAGACTGGAAAGCTGTGGGCCACTTTTGTACCTGTAAGACACAAAACAAAAACATACAAAAATCAGTAACAGACATATACTTCAACTCCTTGATTTCCACAATCTTCTCAGGCACAATGGGTTAAATCCTAAGAGGTAGATAAAAACGCTTTCAGCTGTATGACAGAACAGCCTCAGTGGTCATAGCTTAAATTACAAAATATGAAGTAATTCAATTAAACCGGTGTTGTTATTCATAGCCTAAATAAACATTTAAAAGACTAAACATATAAGGCTAACCTAAATAATGTGTCAAAAATAGACAGCTCATTTTTCATTGGCTGCAAAGGGAAAATTAGAAAATTAATTTTCAATTCCCTTGTTCCTTCTTTTACCTCGTATTTTGTAAAAAGCGGAATTTGGTTACATGATTAAAAAAAGTAGAGTGAAATCAAAGAAAAAATGTAAAGAGTAATAAAAATGTAAAATGCTATTGCGTCTGTGTAGTAGATACGGGTACCATTATTATTATTACTATTATTGGTATGTATTATGATAAAGCATTTTCACACATTAAACTTGGTACACAGATGGTTAATTTTATTTAATTATAGGATGTGGTATAAGGAACAAGAAAAACTGAAGTCAAGCCTTTATATCACAGTAAATGCCCCCGCCCCAAGCCCTCAGCTATTCTAAGGACCTTGGGAACCCTTATCTGTTCTTAAAGATGTTGAAATAATTATAATTGAACATTTAGATTGTAAGCTTCATAGAACAAGATGCTCCTACAGTATGTCTGTATGCTGTGTCTGTAAAAATGCATGTATTTTCAGCCAATGTGTATGTTTGGGTGATAATATATGCCAACGTTTCAGCCTGAGAAAGGTCTTTATCAGAGCAAATCTAAAACGACAGGTAATTCCAGCAAGTACCGCACCTCCCGTTTAATGTAATGTAAGTGGAACAACATAAGTGCAGATTTCCATTAGAAACATTGTATAGATAAGGACATTTCCCTGTGTTGTCTATCCATTGCTACGCGTGCAGCTAAAACCATTTATCCAACGGCTGTAAAGCAATGAACATATGGCTTGCTGCGGAACGCAAGATGGCTTTCAGTTTGGGTTTCCAATGTGAAACTTAGAATCTTGGGAATCTTATAAATCTGTAGCCCTATAGATTAGCCTAAAAAACCCCAAAATCTTGAATTTTAAATGCAACTCTAGGTCATATGCAAATTTAATGTTTTAAATGAAGCTTTTAATAGTAATTATATTCTCAACATTGAAAATAGACGTTTTAATAGGACTGCACAGAAGATAGGTACAGGGCACAGACCACCTTCCTATTTAATAGCAATGCTTTTATTGTAACACTCCAAATGATGCGCTGATAAACGCCAGTTGGCATTATTCACCATATACACGTATATAGTGCTGTTGTCTACCATTGTGCCGTATGGATCCCGTTAATGTTGACACACGAAAAACATTACAGATTCTTTCATCCCAGTTATATTACATCTCGGCCCTTACCGGTACCTCTCGTGTTATACTGTACACAGTATCATTTTGTCCATGGCAGCAAAGGTCTATTGTAATCCAGACACTGTGTTAAACAGCAAAATATACTGTTCAGGGCTATACACCAGGCGAGCTCCCAAAAAGCCATAGTAATCATTTCACACTCATTCTGCTAGACTAGACCCTTTGTACATGCAGATACTGAATGGGACTCTCAAGCATTTCACAGCTGACCGGGCCTCCTCTATCCTTCCATCAGCTGGATGACATCATAACCTTTTAATGTAGCCTGAAGCCTTTTTGAACACCGTCTCACGACAGTAGCTTGTTTATGTGCCAGCAACACTGCAACTTTCATTCACATTTTGAAATGACTCCAGATTCCAATTAACTGACTCCCTTTATACATTCTCTTCTCCAAAAAATGGCCAGGAATACAGTCCCCGCCGTATAGCACTCACTCCATTCATCTGATAAGAGAGTGGGCCATTTCACCCATGTGTTTAAAGGTTCCTCAGTACAGATTTTACAATGGTCAGGAGATGTGTCAAGATCTGCATGAGAGGCCAATAAAGTCTAGACGGCTAAACTCTGGAATCCACACAGTTTTTCTTACTCCGCACACATCTGCAGTGGTAAATTACCTTTTAGTGCCCTCTTGTTGAGGCAAGTTTTAGTGACATCATAAGTGCATTCATTTCAGCAACTGAGAAAAAAAAAATACTTTCTTCTTGGAGATTCCCTGCATAGTTTACCCAGCTATTCAGTGTTTCTCAAATGTTCTAGTCCATAAACAAAATACCCATTCTACTGATTGGAACCCACTGGAGTAATATGCGCCTATATGTCAAACAGTAAGTGTAAGGGAATGACATTTAACTCTTACTGCCTGGGGTACTTCTTTATTCCAAAGCCATGCAATTCCCAATCACCGCATTATCTGCAGAGCAGAAGGCCACCAATATTGGACATTTTGGCGGCACAGCTTGCCATTCCATACAATAATCTAACTACAAATAAATATCTGAACATGTCACCTGAAATAAGGAGTAAACTCTGCACTCAATGAACAGAGGTCACTAGATATTTATGGCTATGAAGCACAAAGTTCTGTGGGTTTTTATTAATTTAAATGTGTTTGTGTGAATACAGTATATGTAACCGGTGCAATACAAGTAGCTAGGATAGTTCTTTCTATATTCAGTATCTTTTGCTTTGTTGTGTGTACACGTCGGTCATTTCAGCACCCGGAATCCGAATGTGTATACTTTCCTGCTAAGACCCTATTAAGTGAATAAACCCCCATTTCTGATTGGGGTATGCTTATGAAATAATGCCTTTCGACAACGAGCTGGATACCAAGAGAGACGTATACGTTCAGTTACATGAACCGGTTATGCCCAATAGCCCTGCTATACACAGCTACAAACCGCAGCTAGAACGCCGACATCCAAGGAGAAGAAAACACAGATGCCACGGCTCCGATTTATGGACACTTAGAACACAGTAGTCTGCAAAGCTAAAATGTATCATTATTACACTATTTTCCACTATGGTGTAGTTGACATATAGACACTTCAGCTGTGGTTATACGCTCCCACGTGTAGGATAAAGTGTTCAGAAATATCATTTACAATATAAGGCCAGAGTATTTTTGCATTATACCATTTCCTAAGCTTTTTAGTTTGCAGAAAATCCGTTTTTCGTTTACTGTACTTTTTCCAATGACCCCATCCACAAGATTTGTTCCATGGGCTCGAGCCAAACTCTTGAGCTAAAATACACTGAAATTAATACAGTGTAGTAAAAATAGTGAGGTGACTATTGGAAGGAGACTTATAAAGCAGTTACATAAAGCACATCAACGCACCAAACCACCAGAAATGCACTATATAACCTCATCCAATATTAAACAGCACCTGACTGCGCACTATATTCAGACGGGGGCTTTTAGTTACACGGCATACACTATATGGGAGACGTGGCCATGCAATCCCGCATTGAGTTATTGGGTTACCAGTTATTGAAAAGTCTTTTAAGATTCTTCATGTAATATAGAACTGCTCCTTTTTCGCGTGTACTTGTCTGTACTTCCCTTTAAGTCTTGTACAAGGGAAAGGGATTATCTTTGACTTTTAATTGCATGTCATCCTTTTATTTACATCTGTTGAAGAAAACCCTGAGGTTTTAAAAGTTTATGTGACTTTACATTTAATTCTCTGAATATGTTCATCACCTTCCTAGAACTCTTTAGGAGAACCACATTTTTAGCGGTCTGATGATGGGCAGTGCCGTGTAACTAAGATGTCAACTGCTGATCCCAAACTTTCCACTGGATATAATGACTGTATAACCACCGATCAGGTTGGCTTTTGTATAAATTAGGTGATCCCAACATCAACTGCTTATATGGGGGGAATACAACTTCTCTCCAATTAGGGCAGAGATAGCTGCGGATTATGGCATGTCATGGTGTCATTGCTTGGAGTCCATCAATCTTTATTACAACATTATTATGATTTCTATACATATATAGGATTTACAATGTATCCAGTGCCTTACATAATCAAGACCTTCTTTAATGTAGGGCAAAAGCTGCATCTGCAAAGACGCAGGCTGTCCTTTGGACGTCTAATTGTCCTGCGCATTGTCCTGCATGAAAGTCCCGCGCCGACATGTTCCATAAACTTGTGCGTAGAGTGGCAAGATGACAGACAATGCAGACGTGAAGGCAAAGCACAGCTGGGTCTGTGGGACCAGGATCCCTCTCTGTGTTTATGTCTGGAGAACCAAGATGTTGGCGAGCCCAGGGAGGTAGGAATCAAAGCTGGGAGGAGTGGGCTTTGTGCGAGTATGAGGATTAGATGCCATCATTATTGTTGGTACTTCAAAGACCAGGTCTAGACTAGGGGAGGCTTGCCAGGAGCCCTTTTATCATTAAAATCAGCCCTGTACATAATTTTGTGGGACATGGCATGGTCAAATCGACAGAGACAAACAGACACATGAGATAGAGAGGTCTTTGATGAATGATTATAGGTATAGGAAAAAGGGGACCATGAGTGAAAGGGGAGATGGATGCACTAGTTCAACATTAGTTAAATAAATTGTAGGTTTGAGGTTGGGGGGGTTGGAGGGGTCTGGAAGACATTAATGAATTCGAGAGATACAAGGCATCATAAGAGACGTTGTGTATGTGAAAAAAATAGGTGATAAGAGGGGAGGAAATTAGAGTGTAAATGCATGAACGAATATTTTGTGGTGAAGGGAGAAAAGTATTGGATGCAGAAGCATGAAGGGCTATACTTTAGGACCAGCATTTTAAATGTGATTCTATATGCCATGGGTAGCCATCGATTGTCTTCACATATCCAATGAAAAGCAGCAGATGTGGTGTGACATGTGAAAAAAAATGAGATTAGCCGCAAAATGGCAGACTTTAGTCCAGTCCAAAATAAGCAATAATGTCCTGTGACATTTCTATTGTAGCCCATAGACATCTGGCCAGAACATGAAGGGTGTTTTACGTATACGCATATCATCTTTAGCTCATCATATGATGCTATTTTCAAGCAGAGGCATACGAACCCACTACATTTTATCAGTGACAAGTTACCTCGACCAAGGAACTTGTGCCATTTTTCTATATCAAAGTAATACTCGATTTTTTATTAAAAAGGTGCCATTTTTATAAGGAATTCTGGGGCAGGGGTGCTAAATAAGGTGCAATCAGCAGGAACATTCAATTAGCATTAGAAGTCTGAATTGTTCCAGCTGCTTCCTATGACTACAGGACTTTTAAACGTTCTTTATACTCAATGAAGGAGCTGGAGCCTAGCATCTAAAACCATTGGTTTGACTAAGTAGAAATATTTTAACGCTATTTAACAGATAATCGCGTTACAGCGAAATCAAACCAAAATCCATAAAATACTTATACATTTATACATATATATAATATATTTTCTAGTCTTCTTTAAGTTTAAGTGGAAAATTTAATGCTAATTTTAATTATGTACTTTTTTGGGGGGGGGGTTACAACACTGTCCTTTATTTTGAAAAGAAATGTTCACAATTTCACTGTGATATGATAGAGTTATGCCTGCTTTCTAGCTCACTGTGCGGCAATTCTAAAAAAGCATTGTCGACTTGAGTTTTTGTGAAGCGCCTAACTAAAGTAATTAGTGGTTTTCCAAGCGAGGGAGAGAAAACCATGAAATGGAATTTGTCAGGGGTGCTGGTAGAAATTTTCTTTTGTTT
This sequence comes from Spea multiplicata, assembly GCA_009364415.1. NCBI lineage: Eukaryota > Metazoa > Chordata > Amphibia > Anura > Pelobatidae > Spea > Spea multiplicata. The sequence goes on along the minus strand of VKOC01000001.1, from coordinate 54,541,389 downwards.
GTAAAGCGAAAGGCTAATTTAAGATTCAAAGGCATCCGAGCAGCATGCAACTCTTATTTGCAAATGGAGACCAAACCGAGCGTTTAACAAACACCAGCGTTTGCATTTTTTAAATAGCAGCTAAGTTGTATACGGACCGAAGGAAGGCTCAAGGTACCTTAACAATAACCGCAAAATCAGGGCATTGATACATTTGTTATTCGTCATTAGATGTGTATTTTGTTTATTATATCTTATTATATATCATTATAATAATAACAGAGGTTTGTACCGGCAGAAGCAAAATGGATTTTATTAAATCTCACAAGTACCAACTTGACAATTCAACAGTAAAATTTAGGGATCTCACACTCAAAAGTGAGAACGGGTTAATGGGAATTAATGATTTATTGCCAAGACATCGTTTGCCAGGTATTCATCTCTGTTGACAATCGAGTGGAATATATGCAGAGGTGAACAGGGGTCATGTTTGAGTCTCCCAAAAAAAAAAAAAGAAAAGAAAAAAGTAGGATTACCTTTTAAAAAGAATGCAAGAAAGACACCACCTGTTCTCATAAAGGTTACTGTCCACATCTGTATGCATTTAGCATTTTGCCTCTAAGGTAAATATGGCTTAAGGAGCTCCACTGTATACATTCTGTACAGTATTCCCCATTGATTTGAATACCTTTTTTTTAATCTGAGCATTCATACAGTGCCGTCCTTACTCTCCAGACATATGTCTGCTGCAAATGCTTCTGTTTTGATAAAAAGTAAAAAAAAAAAAAAAAAAAAAAGAGAGAGAGAGAGGAGAAAATCTAAACCCAACGCACATTTTTTTTCTCTTCTCTCTTGCATAGTAAATATTGGAAACAGATTCTTGAACCAAGCTCCCCTTCCATAACTCCTGCCAAAAGGATGTCTGGGGAAGCACTCAACTAGAATGGATATTTAGAAGAAGAACACTGTTCTGGAATAGGACAGAAGCTAGAAACTTGAGTGGGCAAAGTCTACAAAATAACTGCAAAGGAGAACAGTGTAACAAAAATGTGAATTTATAAACACAGTGAGCTGTTCCATAATTATTTAAAGGCATGCAGACAATAGCAAAAAAAATATTGCATTTTCTCATTAATTATGTTTTCCAGATTATATTCCCATATGATTGCATTTATTTATATAGCGCCAGCAGATTCCAATAGGGGACAGTGAAAACATTTAACAAAGACAATTTAAAATAACAATAACAACAACACACAATAAGACATAGTGGCGCAGAATGAGAAGAGGGCTCTGCTCTTACGATCTTAAAGTCTACTGTTATTTGGTTTGATTTTTTGAATCCATCGACACAAATGATACATGGCTTAGGGACAAGGGACAAGGGGGGGGGGGTAAATAAGCTGGTCTGGCACAGCTGAATCCATAGGATAGTATGAGTATAATGTCACCCAGAAAAGCAGCGTTTAGAATCGGAGATCCCCGCAGAGCAAAAACAAAAAAAAAAGCAAATAAAAAAACCATTGGTTAGATGCCAAAGCCAGTAGACAGAATCAGCGCTGACCCATATATAATATAGAATTAATGATGAGAAACCCAATATGAACTTGCAGATTTTTCTGCTGGAAACATAAAACTCAGCTATGATTGTTTTTCATCGTGCATGCCAGATAATTTATTTAAAGGTATATTCACTCTCAAACATATGCTAAAAATTACCTTTTATTACCCAGTCCCAACGTAAGTAAATGTATTTAAGTCAGGCTTTTTAACATGTCGTAAAATAAACCCTGAAGTCTCTTTTGCAAGGTTGATTCAGATGTTGTTTTGATACAAGTTTGGACCCCCTTCCAACCATCAAACCAATTATACTGGTGACAGTTACAGTGAGGAAGCAAACGGGGTAGTCATATGGAAGTCTAAATAAATATAAAAATAATTATATATTATTATTATTATTATTACCGGTATTATTATGTTTTATTGTTTTATATGAGCCATTTTGTCTTCTGTACCTCCTTTTGCCACCAAAAACATGAATAATAATTAGTAATACATCGAACCAATCAATGGAATGGACTAATCAAAACTACTCGATCGAACATATAGAATGCAAGGACTGAATGGGAGAGAGATTTGTCATATATTTATCATGAAAAACTTTGGGTCTCCATCTGCTCAGGACTACAACTCCCAGCATGCCTGTGGCTGTCTTAGCACAACACAGGTTGAAGTCAGCAAGCAATATCAGATCTTGCCAATCGATGTTTTAGTCTTGATCCTATATCCCTTCACATATCCAAACGTATTCAGATATTTTGCTTATTCCAATGCTTTGTTTTAATATTGTATATCACTTACAGGTATTGTCATTGTATTGAAAAGTAATCTCGGCAGATTTCATTATATATAGAAAATCTTTAAAAAGGTGATCATCCATCTATGGGGGTCAACTAATAAAATAAAGCCAAGCTCAGCTTTGCATTTTATAATAGCTGGCTAGTTACAATTTATGAAAAGGTCAAGGATTTTGTCGTAATTCACCTTTACATCTACCAAAAATCTAGAAGATGGTATCTGAATGTTCAAGGATCCTGCCATGTCTGAAGTCTGCGTATATGCAGCCCCCTGACCTCACATCTGGTTTTGTTAATGGGAAGCAGTCGGTAACGTAAATGACATTTCCTGGCAGCGCAAATAAAAGTTAAGACATGACGTTGCACAAAGATAGGGGCTGGTGATTTAAATTCCATGACAGGGTCAGGCAGGTAATTTTCAAGCCCTTCCAAATAATAGTGAAAGTAGCATTTTGGCCCAAAACAGCACGGGAAACAATGACTAGTCCTAAAAGAAGATGAAATATCCTGTCCAGCACATTATTGCTCACCAAAAGGACTGGCCAAGTTGCAAGCCTGGCTGCAGGAACCCCTGAGAACGTGCAAAATAATTAAAGTTGCCGCTAGTGGCCCAAGTTATTTGAACCTCAAGAACTTCATTTTAAGAATGTTTCCAGCACTGTCCCACCGAGGCACTTTGTTGTTGGTAGTGGAGATCATGGACCACTGGGGAGACTAGAGGATCTCATAAGACTGTCCCATTATGAAAATAATACCCTTGAAACACAGACCTCAATCAATGCTCTCACATAACAACCTCACCTTATGATGTCACATCCCAGCACTCTTACTTAATTAGACCACAGGAAGCTAAGACCAAAGCCATACCTCTAACTCCAGGTATTTATGATAACTAGTGCGCCCTCCTATTTGGGTTTGGATTTCTATGCCCTAAATAAAATTACATCAGCTGTAAGCCACACAGAACAATGGGAAAATGGTATAATTATAATATTAATCATTTTTGGGTAAACAGGGGTTTCAGTTTCATGATGGCACATACTACCTGGAACTTCACATTCAGTATGCCTAAGTTTTTTTAAAAAAAAGATTCAGATTCCCAACATTCTAAATATTTTTTCCTTCAATTTTATTTTGCTTGAAAGCTGTACAAATATGGACAAATCTCAAAAGCCTAAGAACAATGGATACTAAAAATATGACCACCAATCGCTAATTTTGGGTTTCTTTTCATGTATGTTTAAGATCTACCAGATTTCCAGCTCAATACTTGATCATCTCATATTCTCTAGCGGTACAAGCAATACAAACCTCCAAATGTATCATCATGATCACTATACATGACCATAAGTGATAAATAGGGCTTCTATTAGGGTTCCCACTGGTGGTCACATATAATTTGAATGCTTTAATGTTCATACTTTCTCAGTTTTCAGATTATTTAGAAGGTTGCTAAATATGCTGAAGTCCAACCCAAACTGGGAACATTGGGAAGGCCCAAAGCTACATGAATCAATTGAATTAGTAAGTACAGTATACTTAATAAACAAACATATGTAATTCTGTTTACATCTTGAGCAACGTATACATTATTGATGTCTCCTCTTCAAAGGAAACCGATTGGTTCAGACAGAAAGGTGAGTTTAGGACAGGGAATAATTTAGCTATGGAGGTTTTTATCTACATGAAACCGACAAAAATGTTTATGTTGTGATGTTCTCCTATGGTCTGCATCTTAAAGAAATAAAACATTTCCAGTCTATCTTCACTGCTCAGCCTGCCCACCTCTGCCATAGAGAAGGGGTATTATGTTTAGGATCTTCTTGTTTAAAGGGAGCTCATTCTCATCACACACCACTCCCATCACACCTATCACACATCACTTCCCACACACCTATCACACATCACTTCCCACACACCAATCACACATCACGCCCATCACACAAAACTGGACTGTGTTTCTAGGCAATTGTAGTTTCAAGCACCGTTTTAAGTGGCAGAGAGGATTTAGGAGAAAACCAAAATGACAGATAGGCTTCTTTTACTTCTCGCTACATAATGCAGAACTTATCTGTCCCCCTAGGTGGAACAGCACCTTAAAATTATTTTCTTTTAGGGGGGGGGGGTGAATATTCATACATTAAAACACACTGCAGATCTATGGCGCCCCCAGCATGTACTATTGAAAAGAAAACATTTTGATCACAAGAAATTGTCTTAAAATGTGTATTGAATGGTCTTTCCTATATAACACATTTGCTTGACTATAAGATGACCCTGATTATAAGACGACCCCTCCAACCTTTCGATGAATTGTTATTTATTGTAATCACTTGTCATTTATTTTCACAAAGATCACTAGACTTGTGCATTCGGATTCGTACAAATTTCAGTTTTAACAAAATTTGAATGAAGAAAGAAGACAGAAGATAGGAGAACAAGAAGAGGCAAGAGCTGTGGGGAATGAGACAGGGACACGTGGCTGGAGGAGAAGTTAGGGAGACATTAAGAAAGAGCATTAGACAGTGTGAGAGAGTAGGTGAGAGAGTGTGAGAGGTCTCAATAAAAGATGACCTTAAATATAAGACTAGGTCGTTTTTGCTGATGATTTGTTCTGGAAAAAAAAAACTTCTAATTGAGAAAATACAGTATTATTAATTATTATCACTACTTTATATAGTGCCAACAATTTACACAGCACTTCTTACAATACATACATTCAAGCAGTATCACTAAACTAGAATTTACTAAGACATTAGGTAAAGGGGCCCTTCTTGCAAGGTTCACCTTTTACGAAGACTACAAAAAAAGTGAAATACTGATAAAGTACACCATTCAACTATAAACAGACTACAAGTCTCATCATCCAGCCTCCAACAGTCATGAAGACTTATAGACTGGACCATCTTGAACTAGTTCTCTATACAGAGTACCTTTGCTGGGTTGTTTTTTTTGGGGGGGGGGTTGGTTTGCATTATCAAGGCAGGGAAATGCTAATTAAATTCCCCATGCCTTGTTCTCACCTCATTGAAGTGAGCATTTCATCTCGGTCACACGTTACAAGGCAGAAGCAATGAACAAGTGGAACGAGCGGTTACCAAGGCGACGGGAAGAGAGGCTAACAGAGGGGGTACAAATAAATCAAAGCTAATCAAACCTACAGGTAGCAGGTGGGAAAACCCATCGCCATGGATTATAAAATCCTCACCAGGATTAATAAAAAAATGTTCAAAAAAAACCCTGCGCAGCCACACTATACGGTGCAATAGCAGACACTTCCTAGGAGTGCACAGACACACATAACAGCGATACACACTCGCCATTCTCAGGGGGGCTTTTAACGGAGTCTGTGAGGTCTGGAAAAGTCTTGTAAAACTTACAGGAAGTCTATTGACTGTCCCACTGGAGGCATCTCCACACATAATGAATCCGCTAGCCTCAAGAAAAAAAGGGTTTTGCTAGAAATTGTGTACCCTGTTTATTAACCCTTTAAACCCCCATGCTGCTGCCGTCTAAATCGCGCTGTAAAGGTTTAAATTAAGACAATGTGGGCAGAGATTGGGGTCCTGTCACATCCAAGTCAATTTAGCCATTGATAAAGAGCAGAAGGCGATGTAAGAGGGTCTCGTCTGCACTTAGATACCCCTCTGGCTTCCAATGTCAAGTAATAGACACAAATTAGTCCATATTAGAAGTACAATGTCTTCAAAAGCAATTTTTCTAATGTTCCCGTGTCCTTTTTAACAGTATTTTTCTATGTGAATTACATATTTTAAATAAATGGGGGGGGGTTCCCCCCGTTGACTCTTTTATAACATAAATTCTCAGTACACATTCTAGGTGTACCTTCAGGCATCTCTACTACATGTGGCAATGAGGGGGTTAAAACAAATGATACATTTTAATTGATTAAACATCCGATTCTGAGAGTAAATGGCTACTTTGCTCCTCTGGCGCTGACCAGGGGCTCCTTATGATAAATCGACACCTTCATTTTCTTAGGAAAATGACAATTGTGTGTTCTGTGGTGATTGTGTGTATTGTGCGGCTCCCACTGTGCAGCCTTCACTTAAAATATGTCTGGATAAAATATGTCTGGATTTAAGTGCTGCTGCCAGGTGCTGTCCCTGCTTCCCCTGAGACATCGCTTGTTCCTATGCCCAAGTAGCAGGTAGGAGCTGCCTCTGGCACTGCAGCAGCAGCTGTGCACTCCAACTCCCATCACACATCCAGTGTAACGCACTACAAGCAACCTTTAGAACTCAAACAACTGTGCACTCCAACTCCCATCACACATCCAGTGTAACGCACTACAAGCAACCTTTAGAACTCAAACAACTGTGCACTCCAACTCCCATCACACATCCAGTGTAACGCACTACAAGCAACCTTTAGAACTCAAACAACTGTGCACTCCAACTCCCATCACACGTTCAGTGTAATGCACAAGCAAGCCTTAGAACTCAAATTACTGTGCACTGCAACTCCCATCACGCTATGCTAGTCTTTCACTCAGTATGCTCAAGCAGGAAGGATAGGCTACTTATAAGACAGAAGCTAGTGTTGATTACCACTCTCATCCAACCAGCCAGCAGGAGAACCCAACCACAACTCCAGCTGCTGACAACTACAACTCCCTTTGTGCCCTAGCCCTTGTAGCCCACAGCAGCTGAGTAACCAGGGCTGTCTGTCTCTGATTGCTAAGGATGATAGGAGTTGTCTGTGCCTTGCAGCATGTGTCAGGAGTGTGTATCTCCCATCCAGCTGATCATCCCCCACACCATCCATCAGCAGCGCTAAATCTATTTGGACAGAACGCGTGTGACCCAGACAGCTGGCACCGACCCAACCTGCCTTACACCCAGCCAGCACCGTGCACACTACCGGGCAAATCAGCATTCACACTGGCATAGGGTTAATGAACCACTTACCACTACGCAGGGGAAGGGGTGGGGGCAGAATATTCACAAAACGCAAATTCTCAGCTAAAACTAAAGAATCAGAACCCGAGCAGAGGTTCTACGGCACGGATCCGAAGCTCTCCGGGTCAGGAGGTGCTCCGGCAGCCAGAGGGAAAGGGAAGGGGGGGGGTCCACCTCACATAACCTTTCCCTATACATTCTGCTGAACACTGCCAACGAGCCAGATCTCTCGGAAAAGTGGGGACTTTTAATAAATCGCTCTAAATACAGCGATCTGGGGAGATCAGATGTCCGAAAGGAGACGAAGCCCCCACGCTCCCATCTCTTTGATTAGCCTATTAAGAGCTTAACGTATCGTACAGCCCCAGACCGCGGGGACTCGGTAACGCTGCCCCTCCGAGTCCAGACACAAACTATGCACTTGTCTGACTTCTTCAGCAGACTTTTTTTTTTTTGCATGGAGCATAAATGCTTCTCTTCTCCGACCTGAGATTCGCTCCTGAAACGCAGGTACGGAGAGATCTCCCTTTAAACACAAGCTCTGCATCTCTCTCACCTACCATTAATCAGCACTTAACACCCGGCTCATCCATTCGCAGCATTTACACTATTTGGGGAGGGGGAAAAAATACACTTACACAGAACGTTAGCATGAGACAGAAGGCTGACATTAAAATTACAAGTGCAAAATAGAATAGGTTTAAAAAAAAAAAAAAAGCTAAAAATTAGGGATTTCTAAAAGTTCCAAAATCCCCACAATCTGACTTATATTCAAGAAGAGCATCAGGAAGAGTCTGCAAAGAATTGTATAGAGTGTCAGAAATGATCTCTTACCTTTCTCATCTTCACTTTGTGCTCTCAGACAATGGACTCAGACCCTGCAGACCCCCTTGCCCATTTACCCTTAATCTCCAACAGCATCCAGCCCTGTCCTGATGCCACCACCATCCCATTGGGCAGAGGAGATGTGAACTGGGATCACTGGGAGGGTGATAACACTGGCATTTTAATTCTTCATTCGTTTAGTCTGTGTGGCTTGCAGCTGCTGCTCAGTCTTTGCCTCCTATGAGCAGCTTTTCCAGTGCAAGTGCATGTGGCTGTGCGAGCAGAGAGTCTTTAGCTGGATCGGCCAGTCATTGCTCACTTATCGGCCCGCAGCCAAGTTTAGTCCAGAGATCTCAGTTCTTGGCACCTCCGCAAGAAGAGGTAGGGCAGGCTGACGTCACCCAGCCCCCTGGCTGCGCATGCGCGCTCCGTCACGTGGAGGGGGGGATGGGGATGTTGGGGTACAGGCAGGGGCATCGCTTTCGTGCAGCCGCCTTCATGGATGGGTGCAGCGGGGACGGAGTCGCTGCCTCTCCGGGCTGGGGACGCAGCGTGTGCCGGGCGTTTAAAGAGCAGCTGCGGGATTCATTCCTAGTGAGGGATTCGGTGCTGCGTCTGGGTAATGGGTGGCTGAGGTTAGAGAGCGGTACCGGAGGGATGGGTACCGCATAATTATGATATCTATATATTATACTATAGCCTAAACACACACATACAATACTTCCCTCCCGGAGAGACGGCGAGAAGAGTAAGTGACGGTGTGCAGTTTACCGGCTGTTTTGCCCTGCAGGATTCCCCATGAGGGAAGTATTGTATGTGTGTGTTTAGGCTATAGTATAATATATAGATATCATAATTATGCATACATGTGTGTGTATATATATATGTGTAGAGATATATACACACACACACACACACACACACACACCTATATATATGTCAAATAAACAGCTGTTAATATAGAATGACCTGTGATGATAATGTTGGTGCAGATGGTATATAGGTATAGTGGTTATATGGACTGATTTGGAGCTGCCCGTTTCTACTGACCCTGTAGGCTTTGTGGTGCTGATCAGACAGACGCGTTGGGCTTCTATATTTCTGTAACCACTGGCCGGCCATCAGGTTCCCTGTGTTACAAATTGGGGAACTTTGTGACCATCGTGTGTCAAAACGCATTATTAGCAGCAGAGAGGGATGTTGTCAAATATTTGGCTGTGTTTTGTTCCCAATATCCGTAAACCCTACAAGGGTCCCTGTAAGTCGGGTCGTTGGCCAGGTTTCAATTTGGCCCCTCTTGTACACGAGACAAAATAGTGTTAAGAAGCTACAAAAAAGCAACATGTAGAAACCACATCTTTGCTGTAATACAGGGAGCAGACATTTTGACCATATCTGGGGAGGGCTTCAGGACAAAATCTATTCATATACTAGTTCTGCCACTTTCTGCCACTGGTCCAAATCTGCAAAAGACAAAAATATTTATTTACGTTTAAACCACAAATCTTAAAAAAATAATAATAATATTCACATATGAAAACTAAAAGCACACAATATAGGTAGCTCTGTTAAATGAATTTAGTTTTGCACACCCAGCAAATACTATTTAAAAGCACCTATCTGATGTGTGTGTTTTTGGGATCCCAAGTACCCCAATTTCAGCGAGTTCTATCTGATCCCAACTTGTAAGGCTGTATAGTTTACCATGGAGCTGAATCAGTGAGACTGCGCTAGCTTTTAACCCACTGAGACTCCTGCAATTTAAAGCCCTCTCCTTAATTCCAACGGTGGTCTCTCAGACTTAAATATCCTTTAAGCAATGTTATTGCAGGGTAGGTATATAATCCTTACCGGCCAGCCGCAAAATGTGTTCTATTCCAAGCATGCAGTCTTGGGCATCCTGCGGCTGCAGACGCGATGTACGTTGCGTGTCCTTGAATGTATTTCTAGAAGCCGTTACGGTGCAGTTAAAAGTCTAATTTACGCATTTGGGATAGAAGACGGATATTAGGTTAATTGGAACCTATTTTATAGAATGGCGGAGGTTATCCGGTTAAAGGGTGCTATCAGACTCCTACTGCTCATTACACTTTTATCTTACAGCTGGTGGCGGTATATTTTCTCAAACCTCTGGCTGCTCTTTATTAACCCACGAGAGGCTTTGAGAGTCTTTATGTTGGGTTTCATTATATCAGACCACGTGTGACCTGGCTTCTCAGTATTATATGAGATGGCAGCAGAGAGAGACGGTCCTGGCATTTTAAGGCCGGCAGCTGCGTAATGACATCATTGCGACTGGATGTGACGTTCACGTTAGGTTTTTATGCTTATGTAGGGTACAGCAGGGTGTATCAAGCCAGTGCAGAGTGCTTGTGCGGCAGGTCGGGTGAGTATGTGGCACTCTTGGCCAGTGGCCCGCTGTGCTGGCTAGCAGGTAACTGTGTATTGGGGTACAGCATGTTACATTAGAACCCATCTAAAATTGCTATTTACTCTCTAAAGGAGGTTTGCTCTGCGGCTGAACATTGCAGGGTCTTCCACTTTTCATTCTCGATGCCAAGCGGCTATTGAGTTCAGCTAAAAACAAATTCCATTAGGAATCACCAGCAATGAACTGCAGAAGGTTTCAAGCCGCTACTTTTCTATCGTCCGAGGCCTGCCTGAGCTAGACTTGTTGTAATTCAGTAGCTAAAGCATGAGCCCGAGTGAATAAACCCTTATGACTGACTGAATTCCTTTTAAATACTTGCATTAAGGTTGACCCCTGTAATTGTAGGCCACCCTGTCAGATATATGGTTATAAAGTTGGACAACTGTCACCAGACTTCCCTTGTGGTTTTGTTTTTCTGTATTTGCTTTAGACAAACAGAACCTTTGCCAGAATAGTAGACACCTCAATAAGAGCCCTTATCCCATATTGTTTAGGCAGGGGGATAGCATCAGGGGGGGAGGCCAAACAGAGCTGTCCCGAGCTTCCTTTCATTCCAAGAGATAACTGAGATTTTAGATATGCCGCTTTTGTGCAAAAAAAGAGGCTTAAAATATCTCCGGCTGCTAACAACAACCAAAATTGGAAGAAGATTGATCCAGACATGTCTTCCTTTAGTGTCGCAGTCCTGAGAATGAACAGGAAGAGATGTTTAAACAACTTGTATCTGCTGTGTAGCTGGATAGGGATACAACTTATATGTCCCTCTTTCCGTATATTTTTAATTTATTAGTATATTTTTTTATCTAAAGACTAACAATGAAGTATAATCGCGATCAATAAAAACAGCGCCTTCTAATGATGTGTCAGGTTTCTATTGGCTGTGAGGAAGACTCTTGTGTGATGTTGGGTGTTACAGGAAGCTGTAAAGTTACATCAACTTTTGGAACTTAGGAGGTCTTTTGTCGAGCCAAAGAATAAAGACCTCAGAGCTTCTGAAAGTATCTGTAAATTCACATCCTTTTCTATGTTGACCCAGAAAACGCTATCGCCATATATTTTTTATGTCATATATGAGGAAATATAGTGTTACCAATATGGAGCAATCTCTGATTTTGCTTATATTTATTTATTTAAGTTATTTTACCCAGTTCCCAAGCCCCGGTTATCAGTTGGAAGTCTCAAGCCTTGGGGTCAGTGTTGGTTAATATTTTCTTGATGCTCTGCGAAGGCAAAAGGTTGTGAACATAACTTATCATGACTACTTTTATTTCGCTCTGAAATGGAAACAATTTTACATCTTCAGGAGTAGATTGGTGTTGTGGAATCATGAGTTTCTTGAATAAATGAAATAAAAATCTGCTATTTTGCAAAAAGCATAAATACATTCAGGATAATAGTTTTTATCAAATACTAAGTCTGGCTGCCTGGCAGATTTACTCTAACCGGCCAACAACCCATCGGTAAAACTTACATATTGTAAAAATATTGCATAAGCTTCACACAGTACCACAGAATACAATGGAAGACGAAGCAAATCTACAGAACCTTGAGGGAAGTTGAAATAAAGCTACTGCTTTGAGCACTATGCTCAAGTGTCATGTTTTCTCCTGATGGTATTTGTGTCTGCACAAACTGATTCAAAGAGCACCTTTTCTGACACCATAAACCCCATGTTGTGTCTTCATAAATCCAACAAACAATTAAATTAACATGGTAGTTTTGGACTTTCCAGCTTCAGGTAGAGGTCCACATTTTGCTCACTACAGAAGTTCCATCTTCATCATAACGAAGTTCTAGGGATGCTTTTTGTAACCAATACATAAAAAGTAACTCTATATATGCCACACACACACTTTTTTAGTGTACTCACTTCTAGGTGGGGGGCACTCCCTCTATGTTAAATTATTCCGCTAATTGTAACAGCGCAACAGAATCTGCTGGTGCTATATAAATAAATGTAATGTAAGGAAAGCCTATTCTGTCTCCCCCCGAAAGCTGGTCTTCGTGCACTTGTACCATTTTGAATATCCCTATTTTCCTTATTATCAGCAGATTATGGCCTGAAAATACTTTCCTACTCTGGGCATGCCCCTAGACAGGACACATGCGCTTTGTTCTTGTGAATGAATAGTGTCTATCAACATGGTGGGGGAAGCAGGTATTTCAAGAGGAAAATGAAAGCAGGGCTATACCCTATATCAATGGAAGACCATGTTGCTGATGTGTTGGTATTATGTAAAAAGGGGTTCCTAGTCTAGAGTTTCTTTTAATGTCCCTCACTGATAGAATACAGTACAAAATAATCAGTATGCCCTAAGTGACTGGGATTTAAATGTAATTTATACATGTGCAGACGATGTTAAATACAAATGTATTTCTTAGCTGTCCCTTAATGTTGTGGGGTTGTCGCCAAGGTTGGTAATTTTCCAAAATGCCAAATAGAAGGGTTCTCATTAACTGCACACTGATAATTTGGCCAAAGCGTATCTTCTGCTGAAAATCATTTATATCATTATAGAGCAAGAGCTAAGACTTATTCTGAGCAGTGAGCATAGGCGATATAGACTAGGATCCTGTAATACTATATGCACACCATGCGTTCGGCCCTTAGTAATCGCAATTTCTTGCGATACGCCCAAAACCAGTCCACTGTCTATCAAAAGGTTACTAGCATCTCATAGAAACTTGTACATTAACTGCAATATTATCATTCATTTGTCTTCAATCCAAAGAACAGAAAAAAATAAACTATGTTTGCCTATTCTGAATAATTGGAGCTACGATGGCTTAATCTAGTGATGTTATCACAGCAGGTATTAAAACTCATAATCATTTGGCGACTCTAAATATAAGAGCGCAGTAGTAAAGACAGGCGGCTTCTCCTTGCAAACAATTCAGGCCATTAGCAGATCCCTTCACTCTGTGTCAGTCTGGGCTTCGTAATCCCTGTAGAAGATGATCTATTGATAGTAGGTCTACTTCCTTTAGTGAATCACCATTATTTTGTTCTTCAGCTGCCTTCATCTTCAGTGCATTGGTTCTTGTAGACAAGTACAGCCCCGTCTTACTCTCAATAACAAGTAATTGGCCGCTTATTGTTGCCTGCTTCTTGTGAGTTACTTCCAGCAAACTGTACAGTAACGCTGACGGACAAGTGGGCCATCCAAAAAACACAAATCAATCATAATATTGATAATGGAATAACCTTCTTGCAATGTCATGAGAATTTATATAGTAAGGGGTACCCAACAGGTACCTCTCTAGCTATAATTGAACTTTAGCGAAACCTCCATAATGCACAACTAGCCTCCTTTAATGAAAGTTAGTGCACCAAAATGTCTTAACATCATGGGATTTTTAATTCCACAGAAGAAAGACAACTAGTGGACCTTGTAATTTAAACATGCATGGGTAGCCATGGAGTCTTAGCACTTTCCTAAACATACAGAAAGGGCAAGAATCAAACAAAAGGCTCCCAAAGGGATAGACTCGATGTATCAATCAGTTCTTATCCTCCATCCATTTTTTTTATTTAAAGAATTGAAACTATTGCAGATATTGTCTGGTAATGAATTTTACGAGAACAAAAAGTGAACACTTTAATTTAAACCTTCTTTAACCACCACCCCCATACCCTAGGGTGAGGACCTATGGAGGTATAAAGGAATGTTATTTTTGAAAATGAATTCATTCTAAATTGGACATAAACATGAAAAGATTAGCAATAGCAAATGTTGACTTGTTTGCTTTCTCTTCTTGGCTTGAATTGAATTGTATAGTAAACAATGCACGCACATATGTTTAAAGTTCATAACAAAGGGTTTGCAAGCAGATGTATGTTAGAATTTTGTGTAGTACTGATGTTGGTGAATTAAACACAGAGTTGTTTAATTGTTAAGTAATTGTTCAAATAGTATTGAAAGCATCCCAATATCTATATCATATGTGTATACAATATATGTATATATATATATTATATGTGTGTATGTGTATTATAATTTTATGTTGTATATAATATAATGTATATATTATTTTTGTGTATATATATATGTTATATAATATATGTGTATAACAATTATGTATATTATATATATATGTGTGTTGTGTATATATTATTATATGTGTATATTAATATATGTTATATTATATGTGTATATAATATATATGTATATATTATATTTTCTGTATATAATATATGTGTTATAATATATGTATACTTTATATTATGTGTATATAATATATGTGTGTGTATATGTATATAATATATGTATATATGTGTATATATAATTATATGTATATATATATATATATGTGTGTGTGTATGTTATATATGTATATAATACATGTGTGTATATAATATATGTATATTTATGCTATATATTTATGTGTGTGCGGGTAACTTTTCCTCTGTTGGTCAAAGCAATAGACTCCAATTTCTATCACTGCCAAGTCAGCCCTATTGGAGGTTACAATCAAATAACATGGTAAAGTTTGCCAGATGGGCAGTCCAGCTTTGGCACTTCACTCCTGGCATTACTCAGGACATCATGTACCTCGCCTTGGCTGGTCTGACATACTGTAAACACACTCAGTCTAGTACTTGGTTTATTTTCTTCAATTAAAGCCATTCTTTGCCATTCTTTGTCTGAAACACATACCTTTCAGTTTAACCCATTTGGATCATGATTAATTTGCTCTTTCAGCTAATTGCTAGTCTTGGAGGGCTGACTTCATCAAAGCAAGACACAGTGTTCGTTGGCAAAGACGTGTCAACATATGTAGAACTTGAAAGTTCTGAGTAAATTTATAGTTACATAGGCTGGAATCGTTTGATTTAATCAGGTTAAACTTGATATAGAATAACTGTTTTCATTACTTTTATTTTGTTATTTAATCTATCTTTAATAGCTTGTAATAGCTTTCTATTTATAACAATTTAAAGGCACAGAAACCATAAAAAGGGTTTGCGAATCTTAATGTTACATTATTGAAAAAAGTATGTTTTTGTTTCTTTTGTTTATAGTGTTCTGCTCTTTCCTCCTTCCTTGCCAATTGGTATGAAATGTAGCCACTTCCCCTCTTTTACGAAATACAGCATGTTTTTGCTTTATGTCAAAAGCTCCCTAAAATTACAATCGTTGTAACAGGGATATTTTTGCAGAAACACCAAGGGATGGACGGCATGCAACTTGGAGTTAAGGGGAAGGGCCATGGTACTTCTCGTTCAGTTGAATGCCTATAACCCTGCATGCTAAGTCATCTGGGGTGCTTGCTTTTCACCCCTAGCCCATGATGTGGGTTGGTCCACAATAAAAAGGTTTATTTGGACAGAAACATTTAGTAGTCCCTGGTGATGCTGAGCTGCCCTACATAGGTTTATTCTATGTTGTAGTCATCACTAGGGACTTTATTTATAAAAGTAATTGGATGATATCATATGTGTGATCACTAAGTTACATTATGAACCTGGGTTGTTGGCACAACCTGCTTTGGCAATTAAAATACAGGTTTGCTCTGTTCCATAATGAGAAGCCTTACAACCAGGGGTGATCCTATGGTAAGTGGTCCCTGAATGCAGTTTTGCTTTGGCACCCCCAGGCTCTCGCACCCAACACAGTACAGACTAAAACAAAAACACATTCTAACACATACACGAAAACACATTCACTCCAACACATACTCGCTCGCTCACACATCTCTTTCTCATTTCTTGTGTGTGCTTCACATATTGCTGTAAGCCTCAAGCAGTAAGCCAGTATCCAACCTCATGAGTCCCATTAAGGATGAAATGTCCATGAGCGGTGATCTTGGCTTTTGCACGTCGGCTTAAAGGCTGTCTAGTACAGATTACATTTGCTCCAAAGGATCCATGTATAAAGTGGATATAGAGACTAAGGTGATTGTTATTAACCTAATTTGCATGCGCCTACCCAGAATCCCCTGGAGTGGTGGCAGCGCTACAAGATTTCTGACAGCAAGTAAGTGGGCTTCTCTGGTTGGTGTAGATGAGTGTTTATTAATGCCTGCTACTCCACACATCCAAGTGGATGGGTTTTCACCTTTAGCCCACCACAGCCTATATTGTGTGTGCTTTATTTACGTCTCGTGAAGCTGTGTCTTCAGAGAAGCTAGCACTCTCTTCCAGACAGCCGTAATACTACCACAAAGTCACCTAATGTGATCTAGCTGTGGACAGTTAATAGGACATCTGGGAGCTGTCCACCCACTTTAGCTCAACCCTGCTTACATGCTACCTTGTATAATATTTTATGTATTTTTTTTAGTCTTTTCACCCTGTCACAAGTTAAATTTTTTTATTATTTCATCATTTATGTGATTCTTGACGCTAATATTTTACTGATTGTTTCTCAAAGCAGTTTGTGTGAGATGCCTGCCGACATCAATGCCTTAACTCCAGCTTTAAGCCATTAGGCGCATGCACAGAGGGCAGTCTGGTTTTCACAGAATATAAAGAATTGGATAAAACATAAAATATCTGAAAGTGAAGCATTAGGGTTTGCTTAATTTATTCATGAAACAGAATATATCAACCAGCTGTGTGAAGAGTAAGTGGATATTTTTTGTTCTTAATAGTACCATTTCTTTTGTGGACTTGACTCCAATTAATGGGCAAAATTTGGAGAAATACTCCTGCAAGATTAACTGCAGAAACCTCACATCGTCTGCTTCCATGTTAACTCTTGATTTAAGGCACTGGGCAGAGTTTACTGAACAGTGTATGATGAAGTCACAAGTACAATGTGACATCATCCGGACGACAGTGGAAACAAGGTTCTTCCACTGGAGTTTCCCTGAAACAGACAGATGTGTGAGACCTCTTACCCTGCTCTGTCTGTGAGCAATGATAGACATTGAAACATTGATAGCGATCCCTAGAAAATTTGGTCTTTCACAGTAATCCAACGTTTGGAGTTCCAAACTTACATATGAGCTGAAAACTACTAAATATCACAGATCTTTTCTGAAGATATATAATGTGAGAAACGCTATCAACAAAGAGTGTAGAAGTACGTCATATAGGAGCCGTAATACTCCTACCTCTCAGAGAGATTCCACTTCAAGTATTTTCTGTGTGAAACTAAAACCAAATTGGCCACTGAGTCAGACCATTTCTGAGTCTCTTTTCACCAGAACGTTTGTGACACGGTAGCGATCATGCTGGTAATATACAGTAATAAAAAACAAGAGAAAAATAACTAATGTTTAGTTGTATGCTTCTGTTGTAGAAACGTATCATTTGGGCCCATCGGGCCCATCTACTCACACTGCACACTTTATTCAGTCATTGGTCATGACTTGTACTAAGGATCTCCTTACCGGAGCCCTGATTTATATCCTACTTTTGCCATAAATCAGGTCACTGGTAAGACAGGGTTATATTTGGGTTGCATGTGGCCACATATGAAAGGGAGGGAGGTGGTATTTGGGTAAGAGACAATTGTCAATTAAATATACATATATACACCACCATTCAAAAGTTTGGGGTCACTAAGAAATGTCCTTGTCTTTGAAAGAAAATCAAATCTTGTCCATTAAAATAACATGAAATGGATATTGTAAATGACTATTCAATCTGGAAACGGATGATTTTTAATGATTTTTAATTGCAACATGCAACGCAGTGCAGGGACTGTCTAATTAGTAAACTAATATTACTGGGGTTTCAAGGATGAGGCACAAGCCATATGCCTAGGGGCCCCAGAGGGCCTTAATCCAGTGCTGAGCCCTTCTTTTTTCCAAGACATAACTATTAAAGGCTCAAGCCTCGATATGCATTGAAGGGCCTATATTGAATTTTCTTTACTGAATTGCTTTCTGCTAAAAGTAGCTCACGTGAGGACTTACAAGGGATTGCAATATTCCTACAGTCCCTTTTCCCTATGCACTCAATTATGTGCTTAAGGCAGCCTCCCTCCACCCTTTATCTCACTGCTTTGTTAATATATTTTTAATAAAAAAAAGTATTTTATGTATTTGGTCATTTTATGCTGATACATGTTACAGCTTGTTCTGAGGAAAGACAGAAATATACACTGTGAAAGGCAAGCATGCACAGCTCTATCTGTGTTTAATATTATATCATAGTACAGTGGTGGAAATGGTTTAGACCAGTTGCCAGTATATTGTAAACACAAAAAATACTTTTGCTGTGTGCGGAGTTTAACAATTCTGACAATTCAAGCATATAATGTGAATGGATGTCAACAAATGCTGACTCTGCTAGAGAGGGTAATGCCTATGTAAGGGAATCACTCACAGCTTCTAATAGAAATAGACAGAATAAATTGCTCCTAGAGCGCCACCTAGTGTCGAAGTTTTAAAATCCATTAGTACAACTCTATCCTTAGATGTAAATGAAAAAGTTAAATGTCCCTTTAATTTGATTTAAAGGGACATTCAGGTTGCTATATATTGGTAGTTCTTCATCTTAAACATACCTGCAAAGTCCCAAATTAATAAGAAAACCACCAAGGGGATAATGTGTATTTAATACCCTATTGCCTCAACTGTTTGCTCTGTACTTTGCATATTCATAGCTCACTGACCCCTTATTTTGAAGGGTCTGTTTTAAAAAAACTTCCTGAACCAAATGGGACTTAAATCTGGCTTATTAACTGCCAACCTACACATCTCTGTGCTTACTAATGAAGGACCATAATAACTCTTGTGAATTAGTCAAATCAGCTGTGGCAGATATAATGAGAATTTTGAAATGTATATATTTCATATTTCTTAAAGAAATATATTTATTATTTTTATTCTAAAGTATCAACCTTACTTTATCAAGTTCTGCTCTGTGTCTGACCTTAGAGGCAGTTTATAGGTCAAAAAAGGACCAATAAGGTACAGATGACATCAATGTAAGGTGGTTGTAAATTAATTAGGCCAGTGTGGTGAAAAACAAATTTGTATGAAATGTTATCTATGGTTTCGGTAATTTCACGGGAATCCGAGGTCTATATCATGATCAATGTCTTTGGTACTGAAATGGTTAATCAAAATACTGTACCCCTGACGGTCATCAGAGAGACCACCAGACCTGACTAGTGCTATAATTTAAAAATGATCTCAAACAGTAGCCGTGCTTGCAGCCTAGTTTGCCTCTGATTATAGTTCATCTGTTACTTTTAATAATCTTTATGTCATCCCATCATATTTTTAGACAAGTCACATTATGAATTCAAGACTCAAATTAATGCGGGCCTCGCTCTATCAAGAAAGGTCAGGCAGAGCTCACCAGACTTGTCTGTTAAAGGGACTGAAAAGTTGTCATGTTTCTCCTCCTGTTCAGTGTAATTTCAAAGCCATTAATGGTGCTTTTCCACTGAATATATTTACAAGCCCCGTTTTATGCCATGTCCTCATCCAGGAACAATTCATTAAATATGAATGAAAATTCCCCATTTATATTTTCTTAGGGGACAAATTGTAGTCATGTGACACAAAAAGTTGGTTATTTTTGTTGTCATAGGAATTAAAGAGGCATGTTCAAATTTTCTGTATTTTTGTCTGGCAGTGGTTGCGAACCCAGTGCCTACATATGACTGGATACAGGCCCGGTTACATATTGCACATAGGTGATTTATAACCCTCCTACATGCATACAGCTGACCTCAGCATGAACATTGTTGGATGGCTTCCAAAAACTTTCATCTGGAGCCCACCCTTTACAACTTGAATCACGTCTCCAACTATGGCCACAGGATTAATTACCCAAGTAATGACAAAGGAGCCAACTTTTTGGTAGGTTGGGACCACTTAAAGTGAGCTACAGAAAACAAGATTTTGTCTTCAACCTTGTAAACTGGTGCAGGGTTTCAGAGACAACCTCTATAATATTTTGCTATTATGGTGGGCCTTGTGTAAGTTGTTCTCGAGTACCTTTGTAGAGTGGAGACACCATGAACATCGATGTATCGGGCAAATCAGGAACAAAACATCCACAGTTGTCCTTAAAAGGGGAAGATTGAATGGAACGATGAGTATAGCTGCAACCAATCACCTAGTAGATGGGAAATAGAACGCCATTATGTATTATTCAAGGGTTTGGTCCTTTTTTTGTATCTGTTGGTGTATGGATGGAATATTAGTTTCAGGATGCCAAATCCCAGGCAGTAACCTTTCCAGAAACAAAGTATGAACTATACTCCATGGTCAGACGAAACAGTGCTTCCCACAAGGGGACGATCTTCTTGATCTTGGCTTCTCTGGCAGAGGGTGGTAGACAGAAAAACATGCTCTTTATAATTCTTTTTATGGGTAATGAAAAAGTTCAGTGTCCCTTTAATTTGATGTAAAGGGACGTTTCTATATATTGGTGCTTATCTGCATTAAACTCGCCTGCAAACTCTCATACACCAAGGAGAGGAAGCTTAATTAAGCTTAGGCTGTGATGGATTGAATCATTTCGGAGAAGTCCTTGACAAACCTTCTGTAGAAATCCTGGAAAAGTGTTGGATACCCTTTATATAGTTTGGAGACCATTCACGTATAACAGCAACCTTTTTTAGGTTACATTATAAAGCTTCCTGCAGATATTATATATAATATAGAGAAATTCTTCAGAGATGGTCACATTTCTCTTATCTATCAGTTAGTGGTAAAAAGACTTGGTTAATGGTTTTTACCGTTGTAATATGGTTCAGTAAATCAGAATGTTGTCTAAGTACAATGCCGTGAAGGTATCAAAGAGTCTCTAAACACTGTCTAAGCACTGTCCAAAAGGCCTTTTAGAGCCAACAAGGAAGGAGGGTAGATTGTTAGTGCTGATGCGAGATTTAGTATTTACGAATGGAGACTTCATTTTGGATGTCACTGAAGGAGATTGTTTGGGCTCCAGTAATCATCAATCAGTTTAATAGGACAGCAGTTCCATTGCACCACACTAAAACAAATGTTTCAGATTTCACAAAGGCAGGTTTTTCTAAGCTAGAAAGAAATGTAGACAAGTCTTTGTTGGCCTGGTCATCTTTAAATGGAGTCCAAGATAGTTGCATACCTAGAATATTTGGCACTTGGGATCAATCCAATATTTGCTGCTACACACTTTTACATTTTGCTCATTCATACACATCTACACTCATATACTCATTAACGGACACTTACACCCTCATGTTAACATACGCTTACACATACACATCCATGCTTACACAAACACATTGCATTAAACATGTTAGTAAGAATAAAAGTAAAAGGAAACCCCTATGATACTCCACAGATGTGGCACAAATATTGAAGGAGAAAAGTGCAACTATAAGCAAACTAAGAATGAGGACGATGAGAGCAAATATAAAGCTAAGCTTAAGGAGGCAAAACACATTATCAGATGCACCAAAGCACACACGGAGGAGAAAATGACAACCTTTTATAAGATATATAAATAAAAAAGGAGAATGAAGGATGTCATATAAATAAGGATAAACATCAGATGACTACCTAAACAAATACTTTAGCTTATTTTTTGTAAAGGAAGATGAAGGGGAGGGAACTCAGGTAGGAGAAACAATGAGACAAGTAAAACTTCTGTGTTTGCAGAGGAAAAAATACTACTTGAACTCTCCAAGTAAAGTAAGTAAAGACAGACAAGTCCATAGGAACCAAAGGGGTACACCTAACGTTTATAAATAAGCTTCCTGGCAAAACCATTGGCAAATATACCATAATTAACCAGTCGCTATTGGCAGGAGCAGTTCCAGAGCATTGGAAGTTGGCAATTGTGGTACCGCTTCACAAAAAAGGTAGCAGGGAAGTAAGTCTAAGGTCAGTGGTTGGCACATTAATGGAAACCATGCTCAAGGAAAATATTGTTAAACATCTGGATGTAGATGGGTTTACTGCAGGGGGGTCCTGTCTAACTAATTAACTTCTTTGACTGAGTATCTAAAATAGTAGAGAGGGGTAGTGGACAGGGCCGGCCCAAGACATAATGCCGCCTGGGGCGAAGTTTAAAATGCGGCCCCCATGCCACCGCCAGGGGTCACTATCTACCCTTCCTCTCCCTCCCTATTATCTACCCTTCCTCTCCCTCCCTATTATCTACCCTTCCTCTCCCTCTCTCTGCCTATTATCTACCCTACCTCCCCTTTGTACTTACCTTTTAGCAGTCCTGCGGCGTGTCTCCCTGCCCTGCCACGGTGCGCGCTGCTTTACTCCTGAGCGCCAGAAATGACGTCATCTTCTGGCGCTCAGCATTACAAGCCGGCACCGAGACCGAGCTAGAGGGCTCGCAGAGGAGAGAGGGGCGCCGAGCAGGTACTGAAAACTTGGTAAGCGAAAACCACTCCGCTTAAAAAAAAAGACACTTGGGGCGACAAGGTGCCGCCTCTTCAAAAGTGCTGCCTGGAGCAATTGCCCCACTCTGCTCCATGGTAGGGCCGGCCCTGGCAGTAGATATAGAATAGATTTCAGTTAGACACTTGACACTGTCTCTCATAGTCCCCAGTCAGCCCACACTCAATTGCAGTGTTTGGGCTGGATTTTGAAATAGTTGAACAGATAAGGCAATGGCTAAGTTAGGTTGTAGTTAATAGTGTATAGTTAGAGGAAGGACTTGTTAATAATGGGGTACCTCAAGGATCTGTATTGGGACCCATACTCTAATCATTTTATTAGTGATGTTGCAAAAGATCTGAATGGTAAAGTATGTCTTTTTGCAGAAAATACAAAGGTCTGTAACAGGGTGTCACAACGCATGCACCAAGAGCAC
The DNA here is from genome assembly GCA_009364415.1 of Spea multiplicata. Lineage (NCBI taxonomy): Eukaryota > Metazoa > Chordata > Amphibia > Anura > Pelobatidae > Spea > Spea multiplicata. The sequence continues at coordinate 54,518,148 of VKOC01000001.1, read as the reverse complement.
ACAACACAGGAGTTATTCACCTTGAATAACCTACTGCAGGATTGAGCCCTCAGATAGTAGGCCAAGGACTTTGATGATCCCAATAGCATGGGGGCTCAGGTAGAGGCAAATACTACAGATAGCTAGATAGCAAAGCACTTGCCGGATGCCTGTATATAGAAGAAGCCACATGTAGTTGCTCCGGACAGGTGGGTCTCTGATGTGTGGCACAGGGTAGATACTCCTGGTGTATCAATTAGTAAATTAAAAGAATGGTCATGTGTGGTCACTGCAGTTTAATGTTAATTCATGTAAAATAATGCACAAAATCCAGGAGCAGAATATAGCTTTGGGGGCAATGTTCTGTCAGAGACTGCAAAAGAGTAATTGTTTCTGATAATAATGCTGCTATGACGTGTGGGTAAAAGCAAGCAGGGTGCTGGGTTGTATAGTGAGAGGCAATTGTAGCAGGAAGAGTGAGGTGGTTCTGCGCTTTACAGACCTCTGGTCAGACCTCACCTAAAGTATTGTGTACAGTTCTAGAGTCCCCCTCACCAGATGGATATTGACACATTGGAGAGGGTTCAGAGAAGGGCTACAAAAATGGTTAGTGGTTTACAGGATAAAAATATTCTGAAAGACTAAGGGAACTCAATAAGTATAACTTGAAGGAAATTAGATGATGCATACTAAGGAAGCAACAGTTTATTAATTTAAGACAGGACATTTCCCAAGCTGCAATTAAAGCTGGAAGCTGGAGATTCATAGCAAAAATGACAGTACATAAAAAAGCCACTGTCCCCATAGATTATATGGGTGGTAGCACAGCTTTGTCAGTGGACCACTGCAGGTGCACTGTAATGGGCGAATGATGGGTGAGATCTCAAAAGTAGAAGGAGTCGGCTTGATGGGGCATTGGTGAACCAAGTGGCCACCTTCACAGGAAAAGATTCAGATGCTGCCCGGGAAACTCTTTCTCCTGATGTAATCAAGCCATAAACGTGGCTGATCCATAAACTAGGCCAGCTCTTTTAGGACATTTAGAGCCTAATAGATCTTTCAGGGCAGGTACATTTCTACATCTGCATGCCTGAAGTCCAAGACATCTCTACTCTACTGGACTATGCCGGTTTCAGTAATATTCGTAGCCTGAACAACAAACAACCAGAAGTTCAAGATAAGACTGTTGGTGTTCAACAACTGCTGAAGAAGAAACAGAAGCAGGAGGAGGAGAAGAAGCAGTTGGTTCTCTAGTTGCTTTAGTTCCAGACCAGTCTATTTGAATATTGCTCCATCTCCTGTGACCCTATTAGGCCAGAAATATATTTGTGCTCCCACAAGATTTTTGCATCAGAGAAACTTCTATACTGGCCACTGAAGAATAGATTGGTCATTAGTTGCTCTTGTCTTACTCCTATAGGAAGGAGGAAAAATTGCAGAGAAAACAAAAAGTAAAAGAGTTGAAGGGGAAAAACAACAAGATATGCTATCTGTCATTGTAAACAATATAATACAAATAATGCTGTTTTACACTTCTAATTTGTTGGGCATTTTGCTGAATAAGTAAAATCAATATGTAGGTTGGAATACTCTTTCCCTATTACTCATTATGACCTTAAAGGAAAACATAGATTCATCTGCTATTCCTAGAAACATTTAACATCTGCCTTTGAAGAGCAGTGCAGGGGAGATCGTAAGAAATAATATACGCCTTAGATCTGACATGAGCTTGGTGACATATGATTTGAGGTCATACATGTAGATAGAATATTGAGATTAACGTGTCTTGCTTTGGTGAAGTATATCAAACTGAAAGTTACGCAATAATTCAGGAACATTCTTGCAACATTTTGTGAATATCTATCATTTACAGTACTAAACATAATAACTGGTTGTGCCACCCTTGTCAACAATAGCTGCAGTCAAGCTGGCAATGGGTTTTTTTACATCACTGTGGAGGAATTTTGGCCCATTCTTCATTGGAGGATTGGAGGGTTTTGAAACATGAACTACCTTTGCCTCGGCCACTCCAAAACCTTTATTTTGTTTCTTTTGAGCCTTGGGTGTGTCTAGTGAAATTGAACCAAATTATCGATTACATTTGGTTAATTAGTTGATTTAGTCACTAAGGGGGCAATAATTTTTTCACATAGATAGGGTTGGGTAGCTTTTTCCTTCTATATATGAAATCAATATTTAAATACTGCACTTTGTGTTTACTCAGTTTATCTTTATCTACTATTAAATAAGACAAATATGCAAAAATAGAAGAAATTCCATCACCAAAGTTCTTTTGGCCACATTCAAATGTTAATAGAAATAAACTCCGACTATGCCCAACTAATGCCCAAGTGACATAAATTTCTATCCTCCCATATACGTATGGATGTATCTATCATTCTCATAAGTAAGAAGAGGACATGTAAAAAATTATAATTTTGTGATGCATTATTATTTCCTACTGTTAAATATAGTGCCATCATATTCCGCAGCGATGTACAATGACTAATAATGACATAACAAGTAGTAAATAACTAACAATTGGACTTACAGAAACAAGAGGTAAGGAGGGTCCTGCTCAAATGAGCTTATATCCATCAGCAGATTGGGTGGTGGCCTTAAAGTGCCAGGACTGCTTTTTCTCCCCTGTCCAGATCTGCCATCCATTTATTTAAATAAAGTAATTTTTGTGCAACTTTTGTGGGCGGATTAAGTGGGCCAAATAATTCTTATCGACAATCAAATTCTGTGTTTCAGTAGTTAAAACATATTGAATGTTAGCTGTTTTTCCCTATTCTCCCCCTAATACACAATTAATGACATTTCCAAGGATTTGGGGGTTGGCCAAGAAATAAAAAAGACAAGTGTAATTAAGTGGAATATTCCAGGCTTGGCCTCTATAGTTCCAACTACACAGGTGTGGTGAGTCATTTGCAGTAGGACTCAGCCTGGGACCACACAATGAGTTTCTCCAAATAGCTCTCCCCACAGTTCCTGAATCTGTTCTAATGTTTGTGGTTATTGAATACAAGGTCTTTCCAGAGGTAAGAAAAAGGTGCACACAAACCCAAAAATATGTAATATAAATGTACCCTCAGATAACTGTGTTATGGGCGAGAGCCTAGCGAGGATGAGTGTTAGGCATATTAACCTCTTAACTACCAGGTGTTCAGCAATAATGTAGAAAAGGCAGTGAAAAACTCGATATTAGTACTAAATTCACTGAAAACAGAGGTAAAAGTCTGGGACAGCTTGCTGGTAGTATAATTTTGTGTTTTTGGCTATTTCAGTAATTTCATGGTCCATTTACTCTATTCAGACCTTCTTTCATAGTCCATAGGAATATGATGATAAGTGGAATATTGTTTTTATTAAAGTAGACACGTGTTAAGATTGTTATAAAGCTTCTGATCTTTTTACTTACACCAGAACTTTTTTCAGTTAAAAATTAATTAAACTTTCATGCAGAAGTAAAACAGGCCGTTTGACACTTACATAGGTATATATATATATATATATATATATATTCCTATAGTAGTACATATAAGCTCACAGACAAAATGGTCAACAGGGTAGAGAAGGAGAAAAACATATTGTCATAAATAGGACCAAAACACCAATCAAGAAAAAAAACACCAATCATAATGCACAAATAGGCTGAACTCATGCTACAATGAGAGCTTCTCCCAAAACACTATTCTCAAAAATGTCACTGTGGAGGGCCACAAGAAATGATTTCAAATACAAATGCCCAAACCTTCTAAGCAGGAAAGAAGACTCCAAAAAAATTTTTTTCCCAAGGCTACCTGATCTTTGTGTGACAATTACGAAAGCTTCAGCACGTACAGCCAAGTATATGTAGTTCCAAAACTGTTCCCACAAAGTTGGAAACATAGCAGTGCCCGAAATGTACCAAGACATTTTGGACAATGCTATGCTTGAAACTTTTTGGGAACAGTTTGGGGAAGGCCCTTTTCTATTCCAGCAAGAATGTGCCCCAGAACTCAAAGCAAGGTCCATGAAGACATGGTTGGATGAAGAGGAACTTGACTGGCTGCACAGAGCCCGGACCTCAACCCCATCCAACACCTTTAGATCTCCAAGAATAATTTATACACAGCTGGCAGGTGAGGAATCTTGTAGAACATAGATGTGACATTCGCTCCTCTGATGACATTGATATCCTCTACATTGCTTCATCTTGTGAGGGCGCAATGATGGTGAGGACCAGTTGTTAACATCAGTTAACATCAGTTTGTGCACATAATTCATCTCAAGTTTTCAGTTGCACATTTATATTCTTGGATCTTTATAAAGCATTGTTTTTCTTACTATGCAGGTAGAGCATTATGTAAAAAAAAGACTTTAAACCTTTGGATTTTGTTTGGTTACTGCCTATTGTAGGGGTACTTACATTGTGATGTGACATTCCAACCACTCATTGTTCACCATCATTGTTGTGACAATGGACGGGCTTTTGACCTAGTATATTATGGTGGGGAATTCATTAAGCCCTGTTGAGTAGCTACACCAATGAATGTAAATGTCTCACCACTTTGCATATCTTAGATTTTAGTCTACTGAATTATAAGCGTGTCAGAAAAAAACATGAAGAAAGGGCATATTTTCCCCATAAATGTGGTTAAAATGACAATTACATGTCTTGTACAACATCTACAAACTTTAAACATGCAGAGACTCAAAATATATTTCATTTGTAGTACAGGAGACTTTTAATTTTCTTTATTTTTATATTATCATAAATAAACAGCTTACTCTGCTATCATCAAACATCTGGAATTGTTTAGTTGGGTGTCTGGAAGCAACATCTGTTTATGATATGCTGGGTTTATTAGTAACCAAATAATTTTCCACTTTTTAGGGGTTATGCTAAAAATTAAAAATAAAGTACTACCTTAAATGGAATTTTACTTACAAAGGGAAAACTACAGTAGTTAAAACAGGCCATCCTCATTTTACATATCGCCGTAACAATGATTCATACTCACAGCATACCCCAATTTCAAATCTCGATCTCTGGTGAAACATTATGTTTGTGTAAACTCAGCAGCACCTTCCTCTACCTCCATCTGTGGTTTAAATGTACATACAAAACGTATATTATACAGAGAAGCCTTGATGAAAAGAAAAAACAATGTCTGTTAGCTACCTTAAACTAATCGTTCTCATACTAATAGGCCTGGCCTCTCCGTCTAGCACACCAGACAAATGCCTGATGGGCCACTGGCTGGATCTGAGCAAAAAAAATGTAACGTGCGGCCTGTCATATCCAGCCGCTGGCCTTAAAGCGCCAAGGCCACCTTTTTATCCTGGGTCTGGCCCTGTGAACTAACTTTTATAAAAAGGGTGGCTGCATGCTGCCAGCTAATGTCCAATTGTTTGGTTCCTTAAAAGGCAGACTTTTAAGAAATGATAAATAACTTCTGGACTAGCAGCAAAACATACAGTTTTGATACCATAGAAATTGTCATATGTTTTACATTTCCACACCACAATTAGAGTCCAATACATTTTTCACTTTATGGTACAATGCAAACAAGGTTTGTTTTTCTTTTGAAGATGTTGAAATGAAATGGGGTAATCGATGGTGCTGAAGGCAGCAGATAGATCAAGAAAACAGTACAGAAAAACCATCCTAAGATTGAGCAGTGAAGAAGTAATCTGTCACATTCATTAGTGCTGTTTTAGTCAAGTGTTGGGGGCAAAACTTGTACTATCAAACGTGAGCAGAGAGGGATGAGTGGATGTTTGTGTGATGTCTAATCATGCTTATTTTAGTCTTCAAGAGGACGGTCAAGTTCTATGATGATAATTGTTTGGATGATGAGATGGAAAGGTAGGAGATAAATAAAACTTTGGTCTCGACCCATAGGTAGACCTAGACCTGGAAAGAAAGATGTCTTTAAGGAGTATAGGTTATAGCCAGAAAATGAAATAATTAGTGAAGAAGTCTTGTGGAAGCAGGGGATGAGAGATAGCTAAGAGAAATGTCAAAGTCAACAAGTATGAGAGCAAGTTAGGAGTGAAGAGGAAAAGCTGAGGATGCTAGTCAGCAAACATAATTAGTATCTGGACCAGAAGACACTTAAATGACAGCAACATGAAGGATAGAAACAGACGGCATGAAAAGTATAATATTGCCATTAAAATACTCTTCTCATATGTCTTTAAATAATGTTACTGCAGATCATGAGCAGTGGAACTGAGCCCTATATTTGGGAATGCGGAAGCAGTTCCTAGTAAAAAAAAAAACAAAAAACATGTATAGAAAAAAAAAGTTTTGACCATAAAATATACACACTGCTTTTTCTCGATGTTGCTGATTTTATAGGAATGTTGGTGGAACACTGCCATTCAGCACAAACCTATAAAAAACATGTCTATGGTCTAGACATGTTTATTGGGCACATGTAGCCTTTATATATATGTCAGCAAGAAAGGATCATCTGGCACATTTGTGAGTGCTTAGCAGAGATCAGTATCAGCTGAACCAAAAACAGGCCAGACTGTGTACTGTACTTTTAAGAATGCATTATAAAATATTCCCTTGTTCTCAATATGCAGGTCTGCGATAAGAATGTTTTTTTGAGTCATAACCACCAGTGACACCCAGCACAAACCACATGTCCTCTATGTCCACTTTGCTCACCTAGCCACATGTAACCCTTTTGGCCAAAATACCTGCATAGACCACACGAATTACCTTATGTCACACACACACACACACACACACACACACACTACAAATTTTCAGCATCAATAGATGGATGAGGTACACAATGTAAACGATGTAATAAACAAGCACAGAGCAGTTTTACAGAAAGCCACAGAAGAAAAGACACATTTTCTGACTCTACTTTTCCTGCTATTCTTTTATAGAATGGCTTTCACTTCAGCCACACACCCTTGATCTGGAGACAGATGTCTTTCTTTCTTTCTTTCTTTCTTTCTTTCTTTCCTTCCTTCTTTCCTTCTTTCTTTCCTTCTTTCTCTTCTCCAGCACACCTTTCATTCTTCTGGCATCCATTCTTATAAGGTTCAGTTGCCACCTTTCTCACTGTATCTTTTCTGGAAATTGTTTGTCACTTCTACTTTCTGTTGGTTCAATTCATCAAACTATGTGAAGCTCAACATCTCTGACTCTGAGAATGAGTTTCTGGTTATTCCCCTGTCTCCTCTATCCACTTCCAGAGAGCTACATCCCACTTGAGTATGTCATTTATAAATATTGGGGTAGTTATTTGCCATTTTAGTCACTGCACCTATTGTGTGCTTCTAAGACATTTATACATAATCCTCTGATCCTCTGATCTATTTATTCTATATAACCGTTTCACACAAACACATGTGCAGTGACTTGGAAAGTGGCGCACGCATGGAGGTCCACGATGTTACCTTTTGCAATAAAATATTTATTCATGTTACACCATAGATAATTATTGACAATAAAGCAGTATTATACTGTGATACATTTTTCTGAACTCCAGGATAAAGGAACTATGGATCAACTAACCCACAGTGGATCAGCTGCACATAACAAAATGTTATTTTTAATGGAAATAATCTGCCCTTACATATTCATACAAATTATCTAAGACAAGTAAGAGTCGCAGTAAGAGGTGAGGTAAGGAGAGGCCAGAGCGCTGTCTTCACAACTGTGCTTGTGATCTTGTAGAGTGTGAAAGCTTTTTTTTCACTAATTATTATTGTAAACAATGCTGGAGGTAAATCTATCAGAAGTAATTGAATTGAAATCCTCACCCAAACTGCAATAAAAGAAAATGAGATGCAATTCATTTATCTAACTGATATATATATATATATATATATATATATATATTAGAATATATATGTTCGTATTTTATCCCAGTTATTTTTTGCTTTCCAATCTGTGAGCGGGTTTACAAAGTTCCAATTACTTTGACTGATTAGGTAAGAAGCTTTGACAGTGGAAACCGAGTCCTAGTATACATATATATATATATATATATATAAATTAATAATATATATATATATACACAAATGGGGTAAGACAATTCCCTATGATTCCCAGAATTTTTGTGGAATTCCTGTAATGTAATCAAAGGATGACAAGGGATTTGTTAAGACGGATGAACAGTTTTGCTGCATCTTAACCAAGGGTTCATCCAGCCATTTCTATATCTAGATTTTTTTGTAGCTTATGTCTTTATCGAAAGTGTTAAAGTTACTATTGAAAGCAAGGGAAAGCTAGCATATTTTGGCCCCAAGGTCAAGCAATGCTATATGGGTTCCAGTAAATGTATTCACGAACACGCATGTTGTCTCTCACACAGAATATTATGGTACTGTACTTCAGGCTTCTTTTAACCAGTATTTGTAAAAGGAAATCAATACAATAGACAAAATTGGATTAAGACCCATGTGGAGGAAACCACTGGGAATCCATGGCTTGAAAAACTTCTCTTTTCTCCCTTTCCCTTCACTTGAACTAATGGGTCCAACTCGTGAAAAACAGCACCATGCCATTATTCCTACTCCACCATGTTGGTACAGTGCAGTCCGACAGGTAAAGTTCTCCTGGCATCCAGTGGTGGCTTGGCATTGTATTAGTGATGTGAGGCTTGTATGCAGCTGCTCAGCCATGTAAACTCATTCCATAAAGTTCCTCTGTTGTTTTTGTGCTGATATTAATGCCAGTGGAAGTTTGGAACTCTTCAGCTATGGAATCAGCAGAGATTTGGGGCCATATTTATCGCATGGGCATACCTGGCTACCCAGCTTTATGAAGGGGTGTGGCTAGCCACACATAAAGGTGGGGCTAGCTCCAGCAGCCATTAATGAGTGGGGAGTGGGTGGGAAAATGTGCAGTGGGTGTGGCCAAATACCGCTCCCCTGTCCAGGGCTTCATCTAAACACTTCGGGTCAAACCTGGAGAGTTCTCAAGTATGAACACGAGTATTCATAAGAGCAGCTTTTTGTGCCCAGCATAACATTAGCAGTGTGCTGATTGGGCTGGTTTTATGGTCTATTATTACACCTGGCGCTATATAAATAAACGTAATGTTATTCAACCTTTTTTCTGAAGAAGAGTCCCCTGGGGTCCTGAAAGTTTATGTAACTTTGTATACTAGGTATCTTTTTTTGAAACAAAATGTATTAACTTCAACTAAAGACATCATTTGTCTAGGGCTCTCTGCGGACCGGCCACCTCCTCATTTTCCACACCATGGCCACTCAAAATATTAGAGAAGGAGGGATTAAAAGACAGAAAGGCCCTGAGCCACAGAGGCTGCTTTTGCTCTAGCCAGTGTTTCGGAGAGCTAATACCCTTGTTAATAAATGTGAAAGGTTTTAGATGCCTAGACTTTCATTATATACTGACAGCTTTATCTAAAGAATATTTTGAAACCTTTTTGTTTGATAGTCTCATCTTTACTCTGTTACAGTGATCACTGCAAGAAGAACTGGAACAGAAAATGTGGGTGAAGGAGAGAAGAGGGGGCTCTCTGTTCAGGTGCTTTCCAGTCTCAGCAAAACCATGAGTTTAGTCCCAAGACTCTACTGACAACAGCACCTGACCAAGAGTAATGATTCCAAGCCACATACTTGAGAATGCTTCAGGGTCCAACAGGATTTGGGAGAACAGTGAGCTTGTGAAAGTTTAAGGCTTTTTGTCCAAAAAAGGGAGGTTTTACAGATACCGTATGTTACATTTACAGCTGGCATCCCAAGGGTCGATGTTAACCCAAACAAGATCAGCTGCAGGTTAGCATATTCCTTAAATCCAATGATAAAGGGAAATGTCTGCAGCATAATACTGGAACATCGTGTATCTGCAATTACAGTACATTGTAGTACGGATTTCAGTCCAGCATCTTGGCAGACAAAAGAAATAGGAATCCAAAGCAGGATACTTACTTAGCCATAAAAACGAATGCATATGTGTTTTGGGCGGTCTAAATGGAATACCAACTGGCCTGCAGGGTAATCAGCTAAGCCCTCAACTCATGCTGGCTCTGGCACCCTTGTCTGTTTAGCAAGACATCCATGTGAGTGATAGAAATGTAGCAACACAAGGGTTAACTGATATACAAAAGAATGGACAGCTTGTGTATGTGTGCATCTGCATTTGGCGCAGATATCCAGATCTCCTGTTTTGAGATGTTAAGAAACTGGCACTTTTTAATACACACATAGAAAAACAAAAGAAATAAACCTAAAGGGGAGTTCCCCCTGTTTTTTTTCTTCATTGGTGGTATAGCTATATAGTAGGCTACCTAGTAAGGCAAGCATTTTTGGATGTTAAACGCAAAACACATTATGTTCTTATTTGTGGGTGACTATTAATTAAACAAAAAAATGGAGAGGTTGAACCTCTCATCAATAATATTGATGGTACTCACAGAAGGACCTTCTCTAACGTCTGAATGATGGTCATTCAGACATGCATGGCTGTCCTTACTGGGCGGAATGGACAGGTGCTTTGGGTCCATGGCATATGGCCACCAAAAGCTCCCTCTGGGAAAAACCTCTTCTAATTTCCTTCTTCGTGGCTGGTGTGTCACCTTTTTGTTGAGGAAAGACATGATATCCCGGTGCCCAGGTGGCACGTAGGGGCACAGGGAGACATTGATGTAATGGTCTGTGCTGTCAAATTTCACCTTGTATTAATATGTGAATGGGCTGGGGCCATGGAGGCCAACTTATCCTGGGAGAAATGAAGTATAATAATAACAGTACTGGAGAAATAGTGTTAGCACGTTAGTGTTATTGAGGGTTTCAGACCTAAGTATTCATTATTACAGCACTCTGGCTGTCCAAGATAGGGGATGCGCTGAAACAACAGCTGCACTGGGAACATTTTTTTTCTGTCCAATCTAACTTTTTTTAGTGTTTGCCTGCAAATAAAAAAAAAACAGAGCCACATTTAACACGTTTGTAATTAAATGCAGCATTAGAAATGACATTTCTAGTACTGTTGGGTGCCCAAACTGTTCTCATAAACATTTCCCTAATCATGTAAATCTTTCTTTTATGGGAGCATTTCATGTGACACAAAAGCCGACATTTAACATAGAAATGAAAAAAGAAAAAGGTTTCTGTGTTTTGTTTTTTTTTGTTTTTTTTTTTTACTACAGAGTGCAAATAATGCTTAAATCGAACATCTTCATACAACATCATTTTTTGTTCTCCTAGTTAATATAACTGTGATTATGGTGTTAATTGTAGCTACTAAGTCCAATGGCTATTAATCTTTGGTTCATAAGGTGCTCTGTAAAAAAACACCATAACATTTAATGTGTTCTGTCTGCGTAATTCAGAAGTATCTAAATAGTATAACATGTTTCATTCTACATATCTTGTGCACTTCTCTGCTTAGTAACATATATAAAAAGACAGTTTTTGTTTTACTTTACATTTGATTAAATATCGCATTGATTAAGTAAAAATGTATCTTTCTCAAGTAAAGCATCTGGACATGAGTGAAGATACAGGATTCCAGCACTGATGGTAACACAGTCTCAACTCTGATCTAGTTTAAACCTTGGCGCATTCCATTTCTCATTTTGAAATATAATCACAAAACTGTCCTTAATTGCAACTATCAAGAACGAATATGTCTAGTTATGTTGTCACCTATTAAAGGTGCATTTATTGCAACACTGTATTCAATTGCAATGCCTTTCATGAAGAATAATCACAAAAGCTAAATCAAGCTTAATACTTTGGTAGTCTGAAACAGGAAACCAAGATTCATATTCACCTAAAGATCCTTCTATTGTAATGCTATCAGTTGTTTCTGTTTCCGACCAAGTAACACTAGCATGAGATCCTTCAAGTTAAGCGCCCCTAATATCAACTCACTCTCTGACTACCTTTGCTGGTAATGATTTCCTGTAAATTGCCATGGAGAACAGAGTTGTAGAATATATGTCCTCCAGGTTGCACCATGTCTTTCTTATCTCACATTGAGCTCCTTCACACAGTGCAAATTGACCAACCAGACCATACCTTTGCGGATCGCACAATATCAGTTGTGTTGATAGGAAAACAATAATTCACTAATTCTCTTAGAAGATTCTTAATTTAATAGCAGTTTGATGGAACCCCATATTTACCAGATTACATAAAAAACTTTATATGGAAAAACTATAGCCATCAGTTACTGATCCTAATGCCATGTGCGTGACAGCCTGGTTCTGCTGCATCTTACTTAGATAGCGAGGCACTGAGTGGGAGATAACAGGAAGGTATCCCCCTATCGCAGTCTGGAGGTCATCTACATTTTCCAGCTTCTAACTTTAAATTAAATAAGGCTGTTCAGGACATACAGTATGTTAAGATCAGGGGATAAAAAAGTGGTTTCAGATTTCAGAACAGGTACAAGACCTTATAGACTGGATGGTGGAATTCTACTTATACATGTAGCAATATATTACGTGGGTCTATAGGCTCTATTTATGCAAAAAAATATCATTTTGCAGACCTAGTCATAAGTTAACATGCATTATAATGCGCAATACAATTCTACTTTAGACTTTTCAGTTAAACTAGATGGTCCAAAAAGTTATCAGTACCACAACTGTCTCTGTCTCTGAGGTCCTGAAAGCTCATGTAACTTTACATCATTTTCTACGTTGAGCCAATAAAAATCTATCAACCTGAACCAAAGATTCCATTTTTATTTAGTGATTTACTACTGCCATGGGCTGCCAATACTGGTACCTCTACGTCCACACAGAAGACTAGAAAATGTATTGATATTTAGCAAATTATTGGCTTCAGATTAAATTTAATCCAAATTCCTGGCATTGTGTTCAAAAGCAAAACCTCGGAGAAAACCAGACATGAAAAATTGAAGAGAACTAAGTGTACGAAACAGTATTTGTGTCTTATGGAAGCTGGATCAGTAAGCACTCATGATATGACAGTGCAGCTTGGCATTGTCTGCAGCAATCAGCGTTTTAAGGGCTCAAAGTCTTTATTACCGGTACTTAAAAGGAAGAATGCTTAACTAATAAGGTTAAACGCTTTGTACAAATATTATTCTTAAGTAGGCTTCCAGCGTTGAAAAAAAGAGGGGCTACTGCTAACAACTACTTTATCTTGGTTTTCTTTGTGATGCCAGATAAAGATTTCTAGCATATGGCTGAAAGTAGAACTTGGTAAAACTGTACCTTATATAATCTACAAGGACCACTGAAAATATACTTCATAATATGCAAAATACAGATCACCATAACTGTAAAATTGCATGGTTTCCTCCGAGTATTGAAGTGTTCACTCCAGTCTCAGAGTCCGCAGTCAAGCAGTTCTTCATATCATGCCAACATAAATCAAAGCATCCTTTTCACGGCACATTATGGTGGAAACACCTTAACCCCCTGGCAAGTCATGGTTTCCATAAGGATCATTGTTAGAACCAATTAATTAGAGTGACTACAGTAGAACTTTTTTGTGAAAGGTTCCCAAATGTGATGATCACATAAATCTAGTTAAAAGGAACATGAGGTCTTAACAATAGTACATAAAATTGAACATTTAGGTTGCAATTGATTGAATGCAGGAAGAAACATAAAATTGAATCGCAGATATGAACCATTTGGCCCATCTAGTCTGCCCATCTTTATCAGTTTATCATGATGCAAAGAGGAAAAAAAGACTTTTACATAAAGAAAATGAGAATCTCCCTCAATACATACATAAGTCAAATTCACAGGACTGAATACGTTTATAGTCCTAGGGAAACAAACTTAAATATTCATATAAAGCTAGCACTTCAAACATAGATCAAAGAAATACTTTAAAGCAATGGTAATAATACTGATTATCTTTAATAAAGATATTGGGATCAAACGGATCATTAATCATGGGATTAAGTATATGTGTACAGGTGGAGAATTAATGCCCTTTAATCGTTTTTAGGAGTACTAGCAAATCATTTAGGTAAATTAGCCACTGAGCATTTATTTGATCTGTAGTAAATGTCTAATGTGCTTTTCAAAATGTAAAAAGTACAACGTCTTACATCAAGTTAATACTAGCTTTTCTTTAAAAGCTAGGGGCTAATCCCCGATCTTGAGAATCTTCCAAACAGTTGACATATAC